>CM056194.1:125252201-125624701 GCA_029692085.1 Gymnothorax javanicus
AGTTCAGAGTCATAAATCCAATAGCCTGCTGAAGTCAAGAATCTGCATATCACAACACACCGGGGATCAGGCAATCTCGAAAACCATAGGACAAAACAGAATCTAAACTGAAAATCTCTCTGGGAAAAATAAGGCTCGTAGCGATGTCTCAGAAGGGCAACAATTCACAAAGAAACAAAGGCAAACTGAGTTTATGTAAAGGGGATAAAAGAAAAATGAGGGAGTGAGTACAGGTGTGTGTGAGCTGGGAAACGTGACTAGGGGTGTGGCTATAAACAATGGAATTAGGAGGAAGTAATTTACAAACAAAACAGGGAGGGCAAGAGCGTGAGGGAGGAGCTAAACAAAAGCACGTGTTGCAAAACGAGGAATGACTGTGATGGCTGGTGAGTTGAGACGCTAAACGCAGCGGCCAGAATAAAAGGAGGACACACAGATGAGAGAGAGACAAATAAAATAAGAGAGTGAAACTTGCGCTTCCAACGGACCTAAATGTCGTCCGAGGCAAGGAAGCAAGGCGAGCTCGACAGGTCGAATAGAAAGGGAAAAAATCTCGGAAACCGAGATAAAAGGAATAAGCACCAGACGGTGCACAGAAAGAGGAAAAAACTAAGATTCCCTTGCTATCTTGAACTTTTCCTCAAATATGCAGCTAAACCTCAACAACTCTCTTACTAGAGACCTTACCGCCTAAAATGCAAACATAACACTGACACTCTAGAAAAGGGAAGTGAGGCGGAACTTGGGCTTAAATAGAATCCGGGCGACTCCCCCAATTAATGCCAGCTGGCCCAGGAATCCGATTGAGAACAAAACAATATCGTCCCGGATAAGAGCAACAAAGAAAGCTCTCAAAGCCTCCAAACCATGACAGGACCCCCCCCTCTAAGGGACAGCTCCAGAAGTCCCCAAGGAACCCCTTGCGCGGAACTTAGAAATTAGCGTGGGATCCAGAATATCCCGCGAAGGGACCCAGCAGCGCACCTCGGGGCCATATCCCTCCCAGTCCACGAGGAACTGGACCCCACGACCAACACGCCTCTCGGCAAGAATGCGGCACACGGTGTAAACCGGCCCCCCCTCAACCATTCGCGGTGGCGGCGGGGGTGTGTCGGCAGGTGCCAGGACGCTAGTGCTAACTGGCTTAATCCGAGAGACATGGAATGATGGATGGATGCGTAAAGATCTCGGGAGCTTTAACTGGACCGTGACCGGATTGATCTTCCGCACTATCTTGAACAGGCCAATATAGCGGGGCGCCAGTTTTTGGGATTCAACCTTCAATGGGAGGTCCCGGGTAGACAGCCAAACTCTCTGACCGACCCGACAAGATGGGGCAAAACGACGCCTTCTATCAGCGGCGGATTTTTGTTTGAGCCCCGAGCGCAACAGAAAAGAACGGACCCCGGTCCAAACCGACCAACAGTGACGAATGAAATGGTTGACCGAGGGAACCTCAGAATCATTCTCAGTCTCAGGAAACCGTGGGGGTTGGTAACCCACCTGAGCTTCAAATGGGGAAAGACCCATGGAGGAATTACTCAGTGAGTTATGGGCATACTCGGCCCATGCTAAAAATCGACTCCATGAGGATGGATTATCCGCTGCCAAACATTGAAGAGTGTTTTCTAAAGACTGATTAGTACGTTCAGTCTGCCCGTTGGTCTCTGGGTGAAACCCAGAGGAGAGACTCACAGTGGCCCCCAACTGCTTGCAAAATGCCCGCCAGAATCTGGCCGTAAACTGAGGGCCTTGGTCAGAGACCACATCCTGTGGAAGCCCATGCAGCCGGAACACATGGTTAACCACAAGAAGGGCCATCTCCCATGCTGAAGGCAGCTTGGGTAGCGCGACAAAATGAGCAGCCTTAGAAAAACGGTCAACCACGACCAGGATGACCATGTTGCTGTCAGATACAGGCAGCCCCGTTACGAAGTACAACGTAATATGCGTCCAAGGGCGCCTGGGAACGGGCAACGGTCGCAGCAGACCAGAGGGAGGGAGCTGGGAAGTCTTGTTCCTGGAGCATGTGCCACAAGCAGCAACAAATTCCCAAATGTCTCTCATCATGCCAGGTCACCAAAAACGTCGGGCCAGGAACTGCTTGGTCCAATGGGCCCCCGGGTGCCCAGCTAAGTGGGAAGAATGTCCCCACTGGAGGACTTGTGGCCTAATTGTGGGCGGAACAAACAAACAGCCAGGAGGCTCCCCCCCAGGACCAAGGTCAGTCTTTAAAGCCTCCTGAATCACTGCCTCAATCTCCCACTGAATGGGTGCAACAACCTGAGCAGCCGGGGTAACTGGCTCCGGGGTAGGATTGCGGTCAGAGCGGTCGTAAATTCGTGACAGGGCGTCAGTCTTAATGTTTTTAGAGCCCGGGCGATAGGTCAGTGTAAAATCAAAGCGGTTAAAGAATAATGACCACCGCGCCTGCCGGGAATTACGTCGTTTGGTTTGCTGAATGTACTGGAGGTTTTTATGGTCGGTCCACACCACAAAGGGGTGTTCAGCTCCCTCCAACCAGTGGCGCCACTCATCAAGCGCCAGCTTGACCGCCAATAACTCCCGGTCACCAATGCTGTAATTGTGTTCCGCGGCGGACAAAGACCGGGAGAAGTATGCGCACGGGTGTAGCTTATTATCCCAACGAGGGCGCTGGGACAAAATAGCACCCACGCCCACCTCCGAAGCATCTACCTCCACAACAAATGGGAGGGAGGAATCGGGGAAAACCAGAATGGGCTCTGAGCTAAAACGTTTCTTTAATTCCTGAAAGGCAGCATCAGCTGCTGGACACCAAGAAAACGCTGAGGAGGTATTCTTCTTGGTGAGCGCAATAATGGGGGCAGCAACCGCGCTAACATTACGTATAAACCTCCTGTAAAAATTAGCAAAGCCCAGGAAGCGTTGAACCTCCTTAACACTCTGAGGCGCAGACCAATTCCTGACTGCAGCCACCTTGTCCGGGTCCATACGAACCGACCCCTTAGAAACAATAAAGCCCAGGAATGAGACAGTTTTGGCGTGAAAAACACATTTCTCGGCTTTAACAAAAAGCTTGGCCTTAAGGAGGGCCTCAAGCACACGTCTGACGTGTTGTTTATGCTCCGAGAGTGTTGAAGAAAAAATCAAAATGTCGTCTAGATAAACGAAGACGAATTTCCCCAACATCTCTCGGGGGACGTCATTAACGAGTGCCTGAAACACCGAGGGGGCTTTAACCAATCCAAACAGTAAGACCAAATATTCGTAGTGCCCGTCATGAGTGTTAAATGCCGTCTTCCATTCGTCCCCCTCCCAAATGCGAACCAAGTTATAAGCATTACGAAGATCTAGCTTCGTAAAAAATGACGCCTCCTGCAGACGTTCAAACGCGGAATTCATTAACGGAAGGGGGTACCGGTTTTTAATGGTGATCTTATTCAAACCCTTATAATCAATACAGGGTCTCAGACCGCCATCCTTCTTTCCCACAAAAAAAAATCCCGCTCCGGCAGGAGACGTGGACGGCCAAATAAAACCATTAGCAAGAGCTTCCTGAATATATTCTCGCATGTCCTTACGCTCAGGTCCTGACAGTGAGTATAGCGAACCCCTAGGAGGAGTTGTACCAGGGTAGAGATTGATCTCGCAGTCATACAGACGATGGGGGGGAGGTAACGTCGATGCTCGTTGTTTACTAAACACTTCGGCGAGATCAGCATAGTCATTAGGAACATTAGAAGGCAAGCTAAAGTTCAGGGTGGCCCCAAATTCCTCACCCTGCTCCGAATCTAATGTCTCAGTGACTGATTCAGAATCGCTAAAATCCTCTGAAAGGTAATCGTCCTCTGGCTGTTGCCAATCAAATTGAGGATCCCATTCCAACCCCTCCTCTGCCCCTTTTTCTAGTCTAGGAGGGCACGGTGAGATAGCCTCCTCACACTCGCTCCAGGCATCAGCCTCCCCCATAGCTTGATGTCTGGGAAAACAAGTTTCATTATCTCTACAATGAGAGTTGCAATTGGTGCCCCAGCGGACGAAAGGATTGTTTTGTTCCCCCCAAATGATGCAAGGTCTATGTTCCCGTAACCAAGAATGCCCTAAAACAATGGGAAAAGCAGGGGAACTGATAATAAAAAACCGAACCTCCTCAGAGTGGCCACCAAAGGAAATGAACATATTTAACGGTTCAGAAACTTCGGTTATAACTCCCGTTCCAAGCGGGCGACCGTCCAAAGTTCTGACAGAGCGTGACTGTGAAAGCGTAACAGTGGGAATGGAGTGCTTCCTAGCCCACTCAATATCCACGAAACAATTTACTGCGCCCTAATCCACGAACGCTTCAATAGTAACTCTCTTGTTCCCCACAGTCAGTTCAACAGGGAAATTGGGTCTGCCCCTCTAGCGCCCCCCAAATCGCTAGAGGGGTTTTCCGTTTCCCTGAAGCTTCGGACAACGTGGACGGGTATGACTCGGCTTATTACAATTAAAGCAGATTATTCTTTTGCGAGTAGGTTTATTAGTCCGACTGTCAAACGAACTATCAACTTGCATGGGCTCAACCGAGTAGAATTTTCAGTGGGTGGAAAAGGAGCCGCACACTTGCCACTAGCAACTTTAGCCCTATTGTCAGCAAGCGGCAATCTGTTTAGCTTCTCCCTGTTACATTCGTGTATGCGGTTGTCTAGTTCGTACTGCTGTGCGAATTAAGAGTCGAAAGTCGAACAGGGTTCCAATGTAGCCAACGCGTCCTTTATCTCCTCAATAAGAGCATGAC
Organism: Gymnothorax javanicus; assembly: GCA_029692085.1. NCBI lineage: Eukaryota > Metazoa > Chordata > Actinopteri > Anguilliformes > Muraenidae > Gymnothorax > Gymnothorax javanicus. The sequence goes on from CM056194.1 coordinate 125,256,961, forward strand.
TGAACACAGTCATAAGAGGAGCCTCCGGCCAGCCTGTCTCTGTAGCCAGAGAGCGAAATGCGATAGAGAACTCAGCTGCACTTTCTTTGCCCTGTTTAAGGTGCATCAAACGTGTAGCTGCGTCCTGACCACAAACATCTTGATCAAATACTGACACCATCTCCCTAACAAGAGCCTCCACAGAATTTACGACCGGTGAATTAGATCTGATTAGTGGGCCGACCCAAGTGAGTGCTGTTCCAGCCAACAGGGATAATATAAATGCCACCCGAGAATCCTCATTAACAAATTGTGACGGCTGAGCCTTAAAAAATATTTCACATTGGGCGATGAAGTCCTTACATTTTCCGCCCTCGCCACTATATCTTTGGGGCAATTTTAACTTAGGTTCTCGGGGAAGGTGTATGGGTGATGCTTGTGCAACATTTTGTGAAACTTTTTTAGACAGAGACCTAACACCTTCGGTCAAGCTTAACAGAACGCTCTCCTGATTCTGAAGCGAATTCTCTTGAAGGCGGAGTCTCTCAGCTAACTCAGACTGCTGATTATCCAAACCTGAAAGCCCTTTAGCGAAACCAGAGAGCATATCTTGCTGGCTGGTAAGAGCCCTTTCAATCTCGGCCACCGCTGATGTCTCCATGTTGGCTAGAGTGTACTGTGATGGCTGGTGAGTTGAGACGCCAAACGCAGCGACCAGAATAAAAGGAGGACACGCAGATGAGAGAGAGACAAACAAATGAAATAAGAGAGCGAAATTCGTGCTTCCAACGGACCTAGATGTCATCCGAGGCAAGGAAGCTAGGCGAGCTCGACAGGTCGAATAGAAAGGGAAAAAATCTCGGAAACCGAGATAAAAGGAATAAGCACCAGACGGTGCACAGAAAGAGGAAAAAACAGAAAGATTCCCTTGCTATCTAGAACTTTTTCTCAAATATGCAGCTAAACCTCAACAACTCTCTTACTAGAGATCTTACCAGCTAAAGTGCAAACATAACACTGACAATCTAGCAAGGTAAGTGAGGCGGAACTAGGGCTTAAATAGAATCCGGGCGACGCCCCCAATTAATGCCAGCTGGCCCAGGAATCCGATTGAGAGCAAAATGATATCGTCCCAGACGAGAGCAACAAAGAAAGCTCTCAAAGCCTCCAAACCATGACAATGACAACAAGAAAACAAACAAAATTATAAAATAACAATTATAAAACTAAGAATATACAAAACAATAATACAATAAACAGAAAAATAACAAGCAGAATTTATACACTGAAGAGATGTCCTTCCAGGTGGATGCTGGGGTGGCAGTGGGATGTTTACTAGCAGCAGGAAAGTGATGCAGCTGCAGGTAATGTAACCAGCAGCAACAGAGAGTGATGCAGCACAGCAGCAAGCAAAGCATTTTATGAAGCTGAGGCAGACTCAGGCATGTCTCCAGTTATCTGCCTGATCTAGCCGCACAAGCTAGTGCCAAATTTATGTGCTATCAATGTGTATTGCACTTCAACACCAAAATACTTAAAAATAAGTTCTTCACCACTCTCTGAAATAGCTTTAATTCAATCCTTCTTCCTCCAGCTGCTACTTTACATGCTTCAAATGTATTAATACATTCATCAGTATCTTTATATGAAGCTTATTCAGCCCTACCATATGGGCCAGTTGAGTACATCTGGTCCAACGGAGAATGTAAGAGTTGATAATTTTAGCGAGTTGAAAGAAGAGTGGCTTGCGTGTGTACAGTGCATTCATTATAAACGTGAATGTTATGAGAAGTACAAAGTGTCTTTAATTTATGCATATTACATTTACATGTATATCATGTCATGTTTTCCTGCCAGTAAATTGGTCTATATTTACATATTTCACACATTTTGTAGATGCTTAAGAATATGATGGCTGTGTACCACCTAGGAATTGGGGCGGCAGCCTTGCAGTTTTAGGTGGATAGTCCCCTCCAGTTCCTTTTATCACCTGGACCTGAATATGAGCCCATATGGCCAACCTGCTCAGATGGAATAGTTTTTTTGCAGGTTGAGGTGATTTTAATGTTTTAAATTAAATACCCAATTCCAAAAAAAGCACATTGTGGAAAATGCAGGAAAGAAAAGTGATTTGAAAAGTCCATAAACCCTATAATATATTGAAAACAACACAACACATTACTTGATGCTCTTGCTTGTGAATGTAAAAATATAAATTTATTTCAAATCTAATAGGTTCCAAAGAAGTAAGTGCACGGGCAATTTAGGACTAACAACTTGCAATAATAAGGCGATGTGAAATGATAATGTTAAACAGGTGAGCTAATCGTGTTCTTGTATGAAAAGAGCCTACAAAACAAAGCCTATTCAAGAGCAGAGAGGAGTCGAGGCTTACATTTTACCCACGGATGTGAGTTTACAATTCATCACTTCGAGAACGATGTTCCCCAAAGACTAAGCAGTAATATTTTGGGAATTTCACCATCTATAGTGCATAGTAAGATTAAAATATGGAAAGAATACGGTCAAATCACTGTGCATAAAGGGAAAGGCCAAAAACCACCTCTGAATATGTCATTTCTGATCCCTCAGATTTCACTGCCCTCAGAACCATCATGCAGCTGAGATCAATATTATGACATGGGCTCAGAAATACTTTGGTAAACCTTTGCCAGTGGACACCATTTGCCTCTGCATACACAAATGCAAATTAAACATATCATAATATAACATGACATAACATGATATGAGTGGCGAGACCAGGCCATTCAGCTCAACCAGGCTCGCCATTTTCCTATCACCACAGGTACTCAAGAGTAAATGGTATCTCGCATTAAATGAAGCCTGGTCTTGAAAGCTCCCAGAGTTTCTGCCTCATTGATATTGCCAGGCAAGCAATTCTACCCTGAGATCACTCTCTGCGTGAATTTTTTTTTCTCCTAATATCAGTGCTAAATTTACATTTGGCTAACTTCTATTTGTGACCCCAAGTTTTGCTAACAGAACATGGCCTAAGTAAACCTGCAAAGCTTTAAAACTCTACTGTGGAAAGCCAAAACAATATATCTACTCTTTAAAAAATGCAGCTGACTTCTCTGAGCTTGATGTCATCTAAGATGGACAGTAACATAGTGGAAGTGTGTTTTGTGGTTTGATTAGTCAATGTTTCACACAATTTTTGGAATAAAAAACAGCCACTGTGTCCTCTTGGTCAAAAGCAACAAGGACATCTCTAGCTTATAATGTCAAATCCAATGGCCAGCAGAGAGATATTTACACATTTCTGGGTAGCATATGCTGCCAGCTTGATGTTATCTGTTCTGGAGGTGTGCCTGCACCTTCCCCCCCAAGGCAATGTTAAACCATATTTTCATGGATTTCAAGTGCATGGCTGCAAAAGAAGAGAGTGGGGATGTTTGATTGGCCTGCCTGGTGTCCTGATCAGCCTGAGCCTCTGATTGAAAATGTATTGCCCCTTTTGAAACAAAATATATGGGAACAGAAGCTCATCCAGACCTGCATAATGGGGGAATGGGGAAAAAAAAATTTGCATGACAGACTTGACCAACTGGTGTCTTATACCCATGAAACCTACAGACCCATATACAGTATGTGTCCATCAGATGCAGCTGCTGTGTTCACACCTGTGGAATTTCAGGCCTATTTTAAAGCTGTAGTATACGATCTGAGAATCAGTTGAGAAAGATTGAGACGTTGAGAAAAATTTGAAAAAAGCATCCTGCCCAAACACACACACACCCTCCCCTCTGTGCTCCCTGATCCTTCCCACCGAGCAGCGTGTGGCGTCCCGCGAGACTCCCAGACACACCCCTACTACCAGAGCAACAAGCCGGCCGGGCAGTAAACAGACCGAAAACGTAAACGCGGAAGGGGCGGGACGAGGCGGAACGCGAGCACGAGGAGTCAGAGCAAGCTCTCGGGGGAGTGTCAACTAGAGCGAGGGGATTGCATGAGAGTAGGAGATAGATGTTGACCAATGTAAGCCATCCAGCCGGATGGCTTACATTGGTCAACGTCTCTGCAGCCCTGCAGCCACTAGAGTGAATGGATTTTTTTTTCGTTTTTTTTTGCTTCACATTGTGTAGATTGTACTATGGGACCATAACCACCATCTAAATGAGGTTATTAATAATGATCAAACTTTCAAATCGTATACTACAGCTTTAATGTAGACCCCAAGGTTTCCAACATTCCCAAACAAGTCCTTCTGAATTATAAGGAAATGTGTTGAAAATGATGTAAAAAATCTAAATACTGTATTTTCCATTTGATGTGATGCTGTGGCCATTAAAACATGGCTCCCTGGGTTTGAACATTTCTGGCACTATAAGTGTGATGCAGCTTCAGTGAAGTGCTGCAACCTGCTGATACAAAACATCTATGTCACGTTGTCCTACAGTATGGAAAAAAAAGTTTTTTCTGAGTTTGAGCCTACCAACGGGAAACCAAAGTGAAAAATTAGAATGTGAGGGGTGAAGTTCTCATGCACTTAATGAGTGTAATTAAAAGACATTTTGATGTTTGACATTGGTAAACAGTTGACTGTGGAGCGGTCATGATGTTTATTTTCAATAAGCCAAATTGAACATCAAATAATGTGCTGTGTTGTACTGTTTTCAGTTTGTTTAGAAGACGGTGAATAGACATTTGCATCAGTTCTTTTTGATTTCACCTGCATTTTTCACAATATGCCAACTTTTTGGAATTTTGTTGCACTTCAAAGGAATTACAACAGAATGTTCGTGACTTATTATCAGAGTATGCATACGGTTTCCTGTCAGCAGTGACGCAAAGATTGCTGCTCTCAGTTTCTTGTCATGCAAATGTCAAGCTGGGTAAAAGGACATACTTCAATATGCATCATGATAGAAAAAAAAAATCTATTGCGAAAGCAGATTTTTTTTTCTGTGACATTTTATTAACTGGCCAAGTGGTGCGTGTCTTTTTTTTTTTAATTGCTACATTTTCATACTTACCCTAGTGGTCCCTCCTCTTCATTTTAGTCCCATTTCTGGTTTCCATGGAAACAGCCTCCTCAGTGCCATTCAGTGGTGGTCGCTCTCTCTGGATCATAATTAGTTTTTTAAATGTCCTAATCAGAGCCAATATTGAAGACTCATCAGGTTCTGGTGATTTAAACCACTGAGGAAAAGGGGCTTTGGCACATGAAAGCATTGCACAGTTCTTCTGTATACCTACTTCTGAAGTTTTGCCCGGTCAGCATTCTTGTTCCTTTCCATAGTTTACCAGCTTGCTTCAAAGAGATATAGATTACTTGCTCATATGCAATAAGATATGATTTTCTACACTGGTGTTTGTCCAAGTGAATAAATTTGCACAAAACTTGCAGGACTGCATTTACTTCAGGTAATAAAGAATGCGTTATTAAGAACCAAAAATGTACAGTATCTTAAATTTATGCCTCTTGGCCTTTAGAACTTGAGCTTTATTTATGATTGCATTTATTTTTTATTTGCAATGTGAGCGGAAGATGCACATTATTTTACTTTACGGTTTGAAACGACTAGGGACATAAAAAAGGAAATAGAACCAGAAATAAGTTTTTACTCTATTTTTTCCAGGTTTTTTTTTTTTTGGTTGAACTGGAATTGTTTACATGAGAAAAACATCAATCACATTTCATCTCTACACAGTTTCTTACTTGTTTGCCGTGAAACTCGGTTAATTTGTCTTAAGGCATTATGAGCTATTATAATATTTGTTGCATAGCCTCAATTGTAAAGTCTTGGCTTCATAAATAGGCTTTGTGAGCTATTATGATAAAGAAATTATTGTGTTGGAAAGCATTCTGTTTGAGTGTTCTTGAAGATTGCTGAATTTCTCCCTAAAAATCCATTCAAACAATATGTTTTGAATGTAAGTTTGCAAGCTGTCTGTGCATTGTCAAGGATGAGCGTGTCTGAGCATAACTTAAGTGCATTTTATTCATTTTTAAAGGCAGTGAATGGAACTCATGCCAGTACATTAGCACAACAATGAGACTCTAACTGCCAATTAATTACAGCTTTATTCTAAAATCACTAATTTTTTCCTGGAGTACTCTACACTCAAGAATGCTAACTACTTCTGTCCTCTTCAATAATTATACTGATTTATTTTTCAAGCATTTAAGTCAATGGTATGTGTTGTAATAGGCTGGTGTATTTGCTTGGTTTTTGAGCTCTTTTTCATGAAATTATGGAGGGTCCCAGAGCGATAATAAAGCTCAGATGTCAGTTGGTCGAAAGCAAATACTTTGTTTCGTCCAAAGTAAATGTATGTACAGCATTTCTGCTCTCCTGCACATCCTAACACTTGATTTCGCTCAGTTGGAGATGCAGAAAAACATGCTGCCATTTTACATTCCTCTAAAATGCCCTAGGCAGTCTCTCTGGGTTGATGTTCGGAGGGCTGACGGAGTTTTAAATCCACTGTATTTGAAGAGCAGACTGAGGAATCACTGGCGAGAACATTGTGGATGACCTCTAACCTTTCTCTGACCCCTGACCCTTTCAACTCTGAACTGTGACTTATTCTGGCATCTGCTTCACGAGTGGTTTGGCCATTAATCTTGTGCCAAAATTCTTGATTTTTTTTTTCTAATTTTTGTTACTTTTTATTTAATCACCGTTTTATTTTAATAGTCCTAATTAAAGAAGAATTATTATTTATTATTTTGAAGAAATGAACAGATCTGATATTTAGAAAATTCCTTTTTTTGTCAAATAATCCAGAAAATAGTTCTGAAAAACTAGAATTTTGTGCATTTAATTTCATTAGTCTGACTTTATGAGGATAAAATGGTCATCTGCTCAATGAACGTGAGGATTTTTAGTGGACTTGACTTTTGTGGCCTTGATATTGTGAAACATTGACGTGTCTGAAAGGCACAGCTGTGTTTGGCAGTGCAGTTGCCGTGATCTGCTGTCTCTAAGAGCCTTGGGCTTGTGAGTGCTGTTTCTATTCAGTCTGCCTTCAGTGGGTTGATGCAGCCAACCTCTCCACACGGGGTAATGGAGACCTCCTGCTGGGCTCCTGGAATGGCCCTCACTGCGAGGGGTCTGCAGGCTCACGCGTGTGCCCCTGTGAAGGCCTGCTGTACGGACACATCCCTCCCGCTGCCATCAAAGGACCTAGATTACAGGGAAAATTATTTTTCCCTTGGAGCGGACAGGGGCTCCCACACCTCCACTTTCTTCTCTAAACGCTCATATTAATTGCTGTTATTAACTGTCAGTGAGTAAATTCCAGTCCCCCTGGAGCTTTTGGAGATGAATTATCCTAATTGTACAGAAATGGTTTTCTAACCCCTCCTGGGTTAGGCTTGTGGTGTAACTCTCTGAAACTGTGAACTTGAGAAGTTTCATTCAGACCATGACAAATCAGGCTGGCAAATGGTGCTGCTTTCCCTAGCTGCCGGTTTTTACCACATAGGCTTATTCGAGATATATTTTTACCCCTACTTTTTGGATTAACTAACTCTTAGTCCCTCCTAGAAAAGACAGGAACTCACTGCAATGCAACCTTCTCCTTGGACAGGAAACTAGATCTGGAAGATTCTCTCTGACACCATAAGAATACTAAGGTACAGCTGAGCTCACCTGGCAGAATTTTGCTCCATTAAACGTAAACACATATTTGAGGAAACAAAAGAAAGATTCAGTTTGCCCGAGCCTCTGGGGATAGTATAAGCACACTGTTTGAGACCCAGTGAATAAGGACCCTACTTAATTTTTAATTATCTTACTGCCATAAATTTGTTTGCCCAAAGCACAGATTGTGTGATTTCTGCCTCTTTGTTGCTCAGGGATTTACATTTGTTGAGCCTCATGCTACCTTTGCAAAGTTGAGTGTGAAGAATTTATTATTTTTCTCATGAGATACTGAAGAAACTTACTACCCCTCTCTCATTCTCTCTCTCCTGCTTCATTCCTTTGTGTTTTCTCTCTCCATTCTCCTTTTAAGCGGGTGGTATCTGTGTTACTCAGACACACACACACACACACACACACACACACAGTTCTTGGGCCCTTATTTCTGGCCCCTCTCTGAGGAGAGTACAGACAGAGGGAGGGGTTTCGAGGAGTTCTCGCCCTGCAGAAGTGTTTCGGTTGGCCCTTCCTTGAACTTTTTTTTTTCTCTGGACTGTTGCTCACATCTCCTCCTCAGGACACCCACATGCATCGCAACTTTCTGTAATGAAAGTTAACTTTATGAGAATAAATTCTTTAGGATCTTCTTTGTAACCTTTTGAAGAGGATTTTTTTTACCTCGAAATTCTTCACTGTTCTCAAACTGTCTGTTAGAAGAGTAGATTTTATTAGAAGGTTTTGTTGACATTGGAAGTCAGTGTTCTTGACCTCAAATGCTTTGCAGTACTTGTAGTGGTTGTTACACCAGCATTTAAACACTCCATTCCAGAGCATATTCCGGAGCATTCTAATCACATATTTGTGATCATACTCCTCAAAGGGGTAAAAAAACGTTTGTGTGCGTGGATTAGGGAACTTGTGATCGTGGAATAATGAGCAATCCGACTGATGCTTTATGCTTTCTATGCTTAGAATGGACGTATTGCTCAGTTAGCATGATGCGATTATGTTTTGTTGTGTCGTTGAGACGCAGCTGGTCCCAGCTCAGCCCGGAGGAAGCCTCTATCTCCTCGCCATCGATACGGAGCCACTATCTGCATCGCCGCGCAGACAGTCATTCCAGTCTCCATAAACTTCAGTCACCCGTACCTTATCTCTTCAGCACCGTCTGGGCCCTCAGGGTGTTAACACTTGCACTGGCATCTTTAACTGTGGCCCCTCATGCAGTGATACATCACTGAAATATATGTGTGCAATCTGGACTGAGACAAACGGTGAGAGATTGTGATGAGATTGTGAGTGATACTGAGAGAGAAAGATGGAGAGGGAGAGAGAGAGAGCGAGCAACAGAGGCACGGAGGGAGAGAGAGAAACAGAGAGACAGAGGGCCTGTTCTACTAAAGCTTTGCGTGTATAGAAACGCGTGCAAATGCCATATCACCCACAAATTAACCTGCAATCTCATCTACTCAGGGCGTGCACTGAGGATTGCGTCTTTGAAGTGTGAAAATTTGCACACTCTATGCAGTTAATGCTTTGGCCCTGATGACTATGTAAAAAGGGCCATGCCTATCCTAGCGTGCAAAACATGGGAGGACAAAATGCAAATACAAAATTTTAGCACATGCGTAGTGACTTATCAAGCCTGAAAGCAATTTCAGTGATGATGATTGCGTTTGCTATTTAATACCTTTGAAGGGTAGGTACTGATTGAAGACAACAAGGGAAAAACGATCAGAGTCCAAATTTAGCATTTTTCTATATTTTATATATTATATATTATTATAATTCTTATAATAATGTAATATTATATATTATTATAATATTTTATATTTTTTTTTTTGCATATTTTTCAGTGCTTTGTTTCTAAGATCGTTTTGAATTTTCAATTCATCATTTCTCCACAACGTGAAAGCGTGACTGATCATTTTTCCATTGTTGTCTTCAGTTGGCTCCACGTAATTGCGCACAGACATGGCTGCCATGTTTGCGGCAAGGAGAAGACACAGGCGGCGAGTACACCGAGAACGGGTGTTCTTCATCCGTACGACAATGTTTTGGATGTCAGAGGAGAGAGTAATCCAGACGTATCGCCTATCCAGCAATGCCATTTCGGAGCTGTTAGATGAACTAAGGGCTGATTTGGAGCCAGTCACAAGAAGAAGTCATGCCATACCTGCAATGATAAAACTTCTTGCTACTCTCCATTTTTTCGCAACTGGTTCATTCCAGCATACAGTAGCTCTCACTGCTGGGATCTCCATAAACAGTTTCTCGTGTGTACTGTCTCAAATACTGGATGCTATGTTGTGCAGGATGGGCCGGTACATAAAGTTTCCATCCACACGGGAAGCACTGAATGAAACCAAACACGAGGTTTATGCAGTTGCTCGCTTCCTGAGAGTAATCGGAGCGAGTGACTGTACTCGTGCAAATTGTTCCCCCCTCAAACACTGAGCATGCACTGTTGTAAACTTGCACCTTTGTTGCTAGTTATTTTAACTGTAATTTTACAATCAGTTTATAACACAGGTTCCGTGTATGTTAACTGTAAACCACGGTTAAATGCGCGCAGGACTCTACTAACAGTTAAAATAACAAGGAGACAATTCATTAATTTAACTGTAAAATTCAGTCCATTTATAACAGTGTATTTCAATGGCTGACTGCAATAAACAGTTATGTCCAGATGTTATATATTGGACATAACTGTTTATTGCAGTCAGCCCTCGATTTGCTCCCTCCACAAGCACCTCCAACTCCATCAAGTCGCATTCCATTTTGCGTTTGCGTTCGTCCTTTTCCTCCAAACTGTCCATGGTGGAAATGGCTGCAGCACGCAAAGTCCTCATTTAAATAATGCTATTTGCACCAGCAGTCATTTTGGCAATTACTCTCAGTAGATCACCCGCCAAATGTAAGCAAACCAAACATTCAAAATGTTACCTTGAGCACGCAATTTAGCGCTCTTTATCTTGGATCTTAGTTGATCTGGCCCGGAGAGTGAGACAGAGATGGACAGAGAGAGACACAGAGGGAGAGAGGGTGAGAAGAGAGTGAGAAAGGGAAGGAGGGAGTGAGAGGGTGAGAGAGACAGAGGGAGAGCGGGTGAGAGAGACAGTGGGAGAGAGGGTGAGAAGAGTGAGAAAGGGAGGGAGGGAGAGAGAGGGTGAGAGAGATGGAGGGAGAGATGGAGAGAGACAGCGGGAGAGAGGGTGAGAAAAGAGTGAGAAAGGGAGGGAGGGAGAGATGGAGAGAGAGATACAGAGAGGGAGATAGAGGGAGAGATGGAGATAGAGAGAGAGAGGGAGAGATGGAGAGAGAGAGACAGAGAGGGAAATAGAGGGAGAGAGGCAGAGATGGAGAGAGAGGGAGATAGAGAGAGAGAGAGGTGGCCCATTTCTCGGTCCCCTCCCAGGATCCTTTGTTTCTCAGAGTAGAGATTCACCTGAGGGCAGGTTGTGCTTGAAATAACTGCAGTGTTATTCAGCAAGCAGACGTCACCTACAGTTCATCAAACACCTGCTGCGTAATCCTGAAAGGTATTATCAGTGCAAACATCTAACTCTCTGTGAAAATGTGCAGCTTTAATGTGTGAATGTTAACACCTTTCTTTTACACTGACCGTATCTGCCCACCAAGTCCGTGACTGCCCCCAGGACAAAACAGAAAATGAAGCAAATAAATAAAAACGTATCCTATGTATGTTTAAGTAGCGAGGATACTGCCACTGGAATGACCCAAAGTAAAAATAAAACTGCTGAAAAGATAAAACAAGGCTAACAGGCTAACGAAGGAAGAAAATCTTCATTAACTACACTAGAAACAGAACAGCAAAATAACTGTGGGTGGTGGCAGCTGTCTGTAAACTAATGCAACAGACACACAAACCCTACATTACTCGCCAAAAACATGGGCCAAGGTCCAAAATGGCAAAATCTGAAGCTTTCAGTGCACTAAACTAAACAAATCATAACTGCTTTCATTTGAAGAGCCACTTCATGCCAAAGAGGTACTGGAGAATATTGCAGAAAAGCTTGCTTCCCACAATTGAAAAGTTGTTCTCTAAAGATGAATAATCATGTTATTTTTAATCTCTTCTTTGTGTAAAAAGCTTCCTGCAATTTACCTACAAGAGTTAAACATTTAAAGAAATAGAAGGGAAAGCACACCCATACTGAGTTACTTATCTCTTTATTTAATTTTTGCTCATTTTTTTGACCAATGATTTATTGTTAAAACCATTCAATGAACCATGTTTTGTCATTTTAGGCTTGGTTTATTTACTTATTTATTTATTTATTTATGTATTTTTGCCCAGGAGTGTACATGATGGACGTGAAAGAGGGCCTTGTCTTCTGAGGACAGATATTAGCCATACCCTAGAACACACAGCACTTCACACAACCGGAGTATAAACAAGGGAACACGGAACAAGTATTTAGAATTAGAACTAGAGCCGAACGCTGAGCTGCCTCAGTGAACTTAAGGGACTGGTCTGGCAAGAAGCAATGCCTGATTGGAGGACCTGGCAGGTGATGTCGACACTGATGGGGAGGGGGGGAGATGATGAGCGGATAATTCCGAGAGGACATGCAAAAATGCAATAGTGAACCTGATGGCAGAAAAGTAGGAACATACACAAACACAAACAATATGGCCCTTTAAAAAAAAAAAAAAAAAAAGAGCAATCTCCCATTTCATATGACACTCACGTTCAGGTTCCCACCCCTTAAAGGGTTAAGTATTGTAGTATGTGAGCGGGAAATGTGAGTTAGCAGCCTTCAGTTGTGGGAAAATGTTGTTTGAAGTTGTGCTATAAAAAGGCAGGGGCTCGGACGGTCGGTGGCGGGATATTGACGGAGATGGGGAATTATGGCCAGCGGGGGCTCGGGTAATGACTGATGGTGTGAGACAGGGCCAGAGGGGTGAAAACGTTTGCCTCCCTGCCTGCACGCGCTCAGATGAGGCTGATCGATTCTGGAAGGCCATTTAATTGTGGGCCCTGTGGTTGTAAATTGTTGTTGGAGAAGTGATCTGTTTCAGACTCTCAGCTTCTCTGTGAAATGTGCTGCTGCTCCGCGGGAGTGCGAGGTCTCACCTGTGATGTGTGTGTGTGTGTGTGTGTGTGTGTGTGTGCGTGTGTGCGTGAGTGTGTGTGTGTGTGTGTGTGTGTGTGTGTGTGTGTGTTTGCACGCGCGTGTGTGTGCCTATGTGTGTGTGTGTGCGTGTGTGAGTGCGTGTTTACACCGTCAGGTGCCACTGAATTGTCCAAGTCGTCAGGAAGGGAGGTGGATATGGACAGGAAGGGAGGTGATGCGATTGTACAGATTTATGTATTCTAGAGCAGAGACGCCCGCATGTATAAAATTATATTCACTTGACATATTTCAGCACGGTATTCTGAATGTGCTGATGTGATCACCTAATAAATAACCGTGCATATACACAGCTGGGGTTTGATTTATGGTGAAGTTCTGCTCAAGAGGGAGAGAGAGAGAGAGAGAGGGAGGGAGGAGTGATTTATCTGATGGCTGATGAAGGTGTCAGATGACAGGGCTGTGAGCTGTCCAACTGCTCCACTCAAACACAGACACACACAGGAGATAAGAAGTTAAATAAAACAGGGGAGAGGTGTGTAATTTACGAATAACTGAGAGAAACAGGAGGGCGGCGAGAGTCTTTAGGGCTGATGGGCAGTGCTGGCCTGCTATCGACCGCTCTATTCGCCCGGCTCTGCTCCTCTATGAGGACCCTCAATTACAACTCCACAGTGTCTTTTTCTTTTAATTCATTGCCTCTCTGCAATTCTGAAAACTGCCGACCAGCCAAATGTGTGTATAATAGTGAATATGGTTTGATTCGGTCTCCATAAGAAAATGGCGGAGGCAGCAGTCCCTCAATCATGTGCTCGGTGAAGGGAGGCGGGGTCACTGAAGGGATGAGCAAATGATGTAATTGCACCTGTGTGCACATTTTCTCAGGTGCACTGTCAATTACATGCACACATTCACTGGTGTGTATTCTCATACAGAGACATACCCTGCTACTTACTTAGGTGCACTCGCATTCACTCACTTTCTCTCACAAGCACTCTCAATAACATTTACTGGCTCCATGCACTCCATATTTACTCACATTCACTGACTCACATACTCTTATATTTTCTTACATTTTCTGACTCACGTGAACTCACATTCACTGACTCACACTGACTCATATCTTATATTTTCTCACATTTTGACTATTTTTACTCACATTTACTGGCTCACATGCACTCATATTTACTCACATTCACTGACTCACATACTCTTATATTTTCTTACATTTTCTGACTCACGTGAACTCATATTTACTCACATTCACTGACTCACATTATCTTATATTTTCTCACATTTTCTGACTCGCATTCACTCATATTTACTCACATTCACTGGCTCACTCTTATAGTGTCTCACATTTACTGACTCACATGCATTCATATTTACTCACATTCACTGACTCACATACTCTTATATTTTCTCACATTTACTGACTCAAGTGCAATCATATTTACTCACATTCACTGACACATTCATTCATATTTACTCACATTCACTGACACATTCATTCATATTTACTCACATTCACTGGCTCACATGCACTCATGGTTACTCACATTCACTGACTCACATGCACTCATATTTACTCACATTCACTGAGTCACATAACCTCATATTTACTCACATTCACTCACATGCACTACAATTACATGCACTCACTCAAATGCCCTTAAACACTGCTTTTCTTACAGATCCTGCTATAACCTGAAATGTCTGTTTTTCGCAGTCTAATTGTAGCGTGTTCCTGTTGGCCCTGACTGGCTAGCATTTTGGCAGTATTAGTCCATTACTTTGTACCGGGAGGAAACAGTCAATAGTTTTGTTATGAGCGTTCAGGGTCAGAGGTCACAGTGAGTCAGCCAGCACTTCAACTTCTAATCTACTCCTCCTCTTCAAGTTGTGTCATATTTCGTTCCAAAGTCAGCGAAAGGCAATCTAGTGTGCCGACGGGTCCGAATGCCGGTCTCATTATTATCCATTACTAAAGCCTACTTTTTCTCTCTATGACTCTTGACACTCCAATCATAACTGTAAATAGTGAATTAATCCTTGCCCGGGTTATTTAATGATGAGTGAAATTGCATTCATGTTCTGCAGTCTACAAATTTAGGTCTGTGGCGAAATGGATTCAACTTGCTTGAATCCACGTTCCAAGAAGTTTATTAGCCCAACCGACCTAATTCAAAATATGGCACTTGATGATCAAACAGTGTGTGAGGGAGCATAGGTTTATGTGCAAGTGTGTGTGTGTGTGTGTGTGTGTGTGTGTGAGGGTGTGTTTGCAGTTCTATCTCTGCGTCTCCGTGTATATGAACCAGAAAGCGAGTATTTCACTGTGATGAATTGAGAAAGGAACAGGAAGGATATCAGGATTTGAATCCGGGCCGTAAAGCCTGGACGGCAGTGGCTGTTCATCACACTGAGAGAGATGGGGAGTGTTTATCCCAATGCAAACAGATTGCTTCCCTTCTGCCCTTTCAAGCAGAGAAAGTAAATCAGTGTAGAGGCTCCTTTGCCTGAGGATCGATCTTTAAGTGTGTTTGTGTGTGAGTGTGGGGATGTGTGTTTTGTGTGTGTGTGTCTCTGTCTGTGTGTGTAGGAGCCTGGAACATCGGGAGCATTTAACTGAATAGATGAGGAAAAAAAATTTTAAGTCAGGTTGTTAAATCCACTCTCTGGTGGCCGTTCATCACACAGTGTGACGGGGCGTGTGTGTGTGTGTGTGTGTGTGTGTTCTTCTACTTATTACACAGTGAGGACTAGAAAGCATTTTTTTTTTACCTACAGAGTGGGGACAGTATTGAGAAGTGTGGACATTTTTTGCCCGACCTCACTCCTACAAAGGCAAATTGTGACCTATTATTTAAGGTTAGGTGTAAGGTTAGATGTAGGGATGGGTTAAAGTCAGGGTGAGGGTTTGAGTTAAGGCTAGAATTAGGGATAGGTTAAGGTCAGGGTAAGGGTTTAGGTTAGGCATACATTGCTCATTGTTAAGATTAGGGAAAGGCTGTAGAGACACGGAATGAATGAATGGAAGTCAATGTATTGTCCAAGGACAGAATTTCAGGGATGTGTGTCTGTACGAGCATGTGTATGTGTGAGTGGATGTGTGTCTTTGCGAGTTTTGTGTGTGTGTGTGTGTGTGCATGCGTGCAGATCATCACTGTGTATTAAGACAAGATAACCGCGACATCCTCAGACAGCTCATTCGCTCATCTAAGACTGACTGTGCAGTAATCACTGTGGCTATATTCTGGGGAGTTCACGTCAGCCAGACAAACATCTAAAATAGAAGGCTTTTTATTCCAATAAGAGACGTTAATTACCACTAACCGCAGAGTGGCTTGATACGGGTAGCGTTCCTCGCAACTGTCAATCCCTGTCCATTTACCTCAAAACATTCTGTCTTCAGCTAGTCACAACAGACGAACATTTTCACTGGGCTGATTGCACTCTGTCATTTTCATTATTTCGTTCCTGAAGGACTGCAGTTGTAGTCTTTCATGCTGAGGACATAAAACCAGGCAATTTGTCATTTATTCAGAAGAAAGAAAAGAACATAAGGAATCATATTCTATTCGGATTTACTGGCTAGAGAAGGCAGGTCATGTGTTCCAGTGCGTTTTGTTCTGAGGAGGCCGCAGGGAAAAGTGACAAGGTAATAACGGCCTGAAAGAACTGCAAACAGTGGCGCGCTGAAGTTTCTCATCTGATTCCTGTCATTCAGATACTACTTCAACTCTACAGAAGTTATTAACCCTCAGAGCGCTAAATGCAACTATTGTTACTCAGTGATGTAAGATTTCAAAATCAAAGCTATTGAAAACCTATCATGTGGCGGCTTGTTTAAAAGCGCTCCCGCATAACAAGTTGCCACATGATAGGTTTTCAACAGCACAAGATAATTAAATTTATATATTTTAAAAAATTTACTTCAGCACTCTCTTGGTTAAACTGAGACTTTGGGAAGAATTGCCCACACGACCCCAGTACAATTACACTGACATTTTACCTCAGTGTCCCCTGCTGGTATGCAGTAAATGACCGTGCACAACCCACACGTATATATTTCATGGCTTTATTTGTTTCTAACATCTCACCCTCCGAAAATCTCTACCTGTGCTCCATGGTGTAAGTTTCCCTCTCTTTTATCCCTTTGTTTTTAATGTCCTTATTGGACGTTCGGATGAACAGCCTCGTCCATCAGCCGGATAATAAGTCTAATTGAGCCCCTGAGAGCAAAAGTGGTCTAACTCCATATTTGTCTTTTTGAAGTTCTAATCTTAAAATGATTCCTAAGTGGTCAATTTGTTAGCACGATAATGGTTTAACTCAGTGTAGCTTCAGCACTACACAACAGGTGGGTCATACGTTCCAAACTTCAAGAATGCATTAAGTTCTCACTGCAACAGCGGTCCAAAATGAAAAATGAAAAAATGAGTTGAACCACTGTTGTTCTATGGGGCTCAATTGACAAAAGTAAGGTATTTACACAATTCTTAGCATGTCCTAATACAAATTTGCTGCGTATAAACTGTATTTAATTTTGCAGTCTCCTGATTGGCTGTATCATTCACATTTTTTTTTTCTGCGTCATGTATTTTCTTTTTTTCATCTAGTTGGGATACATGCATCAATATGAGCCCCAGGCTGTGACCTGTCTGACACTGAGCCATGGAAGGAGCCAAAGCAGAAATATGTGATTAAAATGTTTGTGACTGATCATACCAGGGCTGATGTTACGGTTGAAGAGCGTAGTGCTAAAAGTGCTTAAGTCACATTTTCAAACACTGAGGTTAGGGTGGAAAACGTCTTTTATAGTTTCCTCAGTCAATTTTTTTCAAAATGGACATTTTGTGACATAAGTACTTTTAACGCTGGGGTCTTCCATTGGCAGATTCTATAGGATCTGTTATATAATTAGACCCTTTTTTTCTCAAAATAAACAGTTTGAGAGTAAAGTACTTTTAGCACCAGTGTCTTCAATTAGTATTAGTGACTGGAAGTAATGAAGTTGAAGAATGTTGAAAAATCATGTTAAAAGGTGCTACTAAAAACAAAAAAAAAAATAAAGCCTGATTGTAATATGATACAGTTTTCCTACCCTCTGCGTGACGGGGAAAGATTATGAATCCTTGCCTGAATTATCAAGGAGATTTAGCCACAGGTGTCCTGGGACCCTCAAAAAGTGGGGGGGCGTCCAGTCCAGCCGGGGGGCTGTTAGATGTTGGTGCCCCTTTAAAAATCACTGTCCTCCTGACGACGTAAGCTGTCGTCCATATTGCATTGAGAATTAATGGCAAATGACGTCAGAACATTGTCCGAGCCACATTCTTTCTTCCATTATAATAGCAAATGGACATAATGGAAAACTATCTAGTCAACCATGAGACTGCAAATAAGTACATAAAAGCAAGCAGTTGTTGTGAAGAGGTCCAGTTGTTGCCCTGAAAAAAATGTCAAAAACGGGAAGAAATGTGAAGTAAATAACTTTTGACGGCAGAATACTAGTTGGTGCCAAATGGGCAGGTTTGAGTGAGTCAGCATCTGCTGATCCCTAAGCATTTTCCAGCGCTGCATCCTCCACTGTTTACAGAGAATGGTACAAAAAACAAAGACATGTCCCGCCTTGGTAATGAGAGAGGTCAGGAGAGAATGGCCCGACTGCTTCAAGCTGACAGGAAGTTGACACAAATAACATGGTGAACTTTGAAATGACTTGGCTACAATAGCAGGAGATTACACTGCTGACCCTGCCAGCTAAAAACAGGAAACGGAGGTTTCAGTGGGCAAAGACTTACTGACACTGGACAGCAAGCTGAACCAAAATCACCAGGACTGATGAATCTCTGTAACAGGAACATGGAAGGATTCGAGTTTAACATAAACAACGTGAACCCACCTTATCAATCCTAAGATGTGTCAACAGTTCAGGCGGCAGTGGGAAATTTGTCGGGAATATTTCACTGGCGCACATTTGGTAGATGAATACCATCTGAACATTATTTAAATGCCACAGCGTACTTGAGTATGGTCGCTGATCACATGCGTTCTTTCGACCCATCTGATAATGGCTGTTTCCGGCAAGATAATACGCCATGATGTCACAAAGCTCCTGCAAGATAATACGCCATGATGTCACAAAGCTCACGTCATCTCAAGCTGTCATCTCAGATAAGTTCAATGTACTCTAATGGCCTTCACAGTCAGCAGATCTCAATCCAATGCAGGATTGTTTGGATGTCATGGAACGGCAGATGCTCCGGATGAGCAAGTAGCTGATAAATCTGCTGCAACTGTGTGATGTCATCATGTCAAAATAGACCAAACTCTCTACAGAATATTTCCAGCACCTTGTTGACTTTGTGTTCCCAATTATTTTGGCTGTTCTAGGGAAATAGGGGTCCCACCCAGCATTAGACATGTACAAAAGTGGTCACGTGTGTACATATACATTATGTTCTTGTGTCATTGCAGTTAATCTTATATATTGACAATTATGCTGGCAGCGGCTGATTCCTCCATCTGAATAATATCAACATGCTGCATTATGCCATGAATTGATGTGAACTGTCTAACACTGATGTGGACTATCTAACCTTTCAATCAAATTCTTGTGTATGTTCATCCTGTGACATAAAGCATTCTTGGCAGAGCCAGTCAAGTAAAAACAGGTATAATTTTTGTACCTATTGTGATA
This sequence comes from Gymnothorax javanicus, assembly GCA_029692085.1. Lineage (NCBI taxonomy): Eukaryota > Metazoa > Chordata > Actinopteri > Anguilliformes > Muraenidae > Gymnothorax > Gymnothorax javanicus. Next base: position 125,276,355 of record CM056194.1, read on the forward strand.
AAAATAGAAGACTTTTCCCTGCAAACTGTTGGAGAATGAAGGCATGTTTAAAAGGAGGATACATTTACCTGAAAAGATTGAAAATAATGAGTTCTAAGAAGAATTGTAACTGATATCAATCTCAAAATGGTTCAGTCTCAAAGTGTACCAATCTTGCTTTACCGTTTGAAAAGCGCGCACACACACACTCACTTAAGTGTGCGAATACATTTACACGCACACATACGCGCTGACATGCACATAGACGCACACACACATACAACCCCAATTCCGAAATAGTTGGGACAAATTGTAAATTGTGAATAAAATCAAAATGCAAGGACTTTCAAATCACACCAGCCAGTATTTTATTCACAATAGAACAGAGATTACATAGCAAATGTCGAAACTGAGAAATTTTACAATTTTATCCACAAAATAAGCTCAGTTGAAATTTGATGGCTGCTACAGGTCTCAAAAAAGTTGGGACAGGGGCCTGTTTACCATGGTGTAGCATCCCCTCCTCTTTTTAACACAGTGGAGGCATCTGGGCATTGAGGAGACAAGTTTCTTGAGTTTAGCCATTGGAATTTGATCCCACTCTTGTTTAATACAGGCTTCCAGCTGCTGGAGAGTTTTGGGTCTCGTTTGACAGACTTTTTGTTTAATTATGCGCCAAATGTTCTCAATCGGTGAAAGATCAGGACTGCAGGCAGGCTAGTTCAGCACACAAACTCTTCTACTACGAAGCCATACTGTTGTAATAGCTGCAGTATGTGGTTTTGGATTGTTCTGCTGAAATACACAAGGCCTTCCCTGGAATAGATGTCATCTGGAGGGGAGCATATGTTGCTCTAAAACCTTTATATACCTTTCAGCATTCATGGTGCTTTTTGAAACATGCAAGGGTCCCACACCATATGCAATAATGAATTCCCATATCATCAGAGATGCTGGCTTTTGAACTGAACGCTGATAACAAGATGGGTGGTCTTTCTCCTCTTTAACCCGGAGAACACGACACCCATGATTTCCAACAGGAATGTCAAATTTGGACTTGTCTGACGACAGGACACTTTGCCACTTTGCTACAGTCCATTTTAAATGAGCCTTGGCTCACAGAACATGGCGGCGCTTCTGGATCATGCTCAACAATGGCTTCTTTTTTGCATGATAGAGTTTTAGGTGGCATCTGTGGATGGCATGGCGGACTGTGTTTACAGACAGTGGTTTCTTGAAGTATTCCTGGGCCCATTTAGTAATGTCAATGACAGAATCATGCCAGTGAGTGATGCAGTGGCATCTGAGGGCCCAAAGATCACGGGCATCCAGTAAAGGTCTTCAGCCTTGTCCCTTATGCACAGAGATTTTTCCAGTTCCTCTGAATCTTTTGATGATGTTATGCACTGTCCATGATGAGACCTTCAAAGCCTTTGCAATTTGACGTTGAGGAACATTGTTTTTAAAGTATTCCACAATTTTTTTACGCAAGCCTTCACAGGTTGGAGAGCCTCTGGCCATCTTTACTTCTGGGAGACTCAGCCTCTCTAAGACATCCCTTTTATAGCCAATCATGTTAAACACCTGATGCCAGTTAACTTAATTATTTGCTAAATGTTCTTTCAGCTCATTCTCTTATATATTAATTGCTTTTTCAGCCCTTTTTTTGCTTGTGTCCCAACTTTTTTGAGACCTGTTGCAGCCAGAAAATTTGAAATAAGCTCATTTTGTGGATAAAAATGTAAAATGTCTCAGTTTCAACATTTGAAATGTTATCTATGTTCTATTGTAAATAACATATTGGCTCATGTGATCTGAAAGTCATTGCATTTTGATTTTATTCACAATTTACACTTCGTCCCAACTATTTTGGAATTGGGGTTGTACATACACACGCCCCTGGTATGGTGTTAACACTGCCCGTAATTCTCTGCTCTGTTCTTGTGTCATTTCCTCGTGTGAAACAGGGTGATGATGAAGAGGGGGATGGCCTTTCTAGGAGCTCGGCCCAGCGCCCCGTTCCTGTGGTCGGTCTCTCAGGACGAGAGGCGGGAGGGACAGAAGGTCGTGACCCTGCAGTGCAGCCGGAGCAACCTAGGATTCGGCCGCAGGTTAGCAACACGCCGCACACAGCATACACTCCAGTCTCTTCCTGCTTTCTTTTTCAGGACTGACAATACAGCTGAAGTGACTGTCACTTTACACCGCAGGCTGATAATGACTGACCTCATGCAGAGCTTTGAGTTACAGCGGATGGGGAATTTGAAAATCTGAATTGAGCAATCTGACAGCAAACCTCGCGCCAATGTAATTACAACCCAAATGAAAAATTCAGGTTCAGAAAAATAAATTCCCTTCTGGTTGTTTGTCCCGGTCCCCTGAATGCGCTCATTAGCACAATTCTTCCACCAATGGGTGGATCCACTGAGTCGACAGAGATCGCAGTCGGGAGAAACACAGGGCAGTATTTGTGCTTTCATACCCCTGCATTTTACACTCACGGTTACCAAACTGATGGAACAATTCAACCATTCAATAAAATAATAAAAGAGCTCAAACTTCAACATTTCAATGAATATATTGATTTACTGTCACATTAATACAGTATACCAGGTTCCTGAACACATAAGACGTTCTTGAGCTTTGAAAAATGCAAGAGTGATAGTACATGCACGTCTTTTAAAGGTCCCCTATCATGTCCTGGTGCAAAGCCAATAAGACATTGTGAGCCATTTCAAAATTTGTTTCTTTGTGACATCATATGATGAAGTGACTGCCCAGAAGCATAAAGAACTTGTTAACTTTAGTCTACTAGTTAATCAGTTCCTTCATTATCATGGGTGTTCCCTCCCCCTGTGATCTCACAATGGACAGATTTTGAAGAAGCTTGTAATAGCTAATTGGCTGTGTACCTGGTGACATGATAGGAGACCTTCAACAGCAAGGAGAAAAGGAGAGACTTAAAAAGACTGCAATGAGAATAAGTGACAGCTCCATTATGTCTAATATTGCAACATTTACTGTTTATGAAAGTGGACCAATGAAAATACAAGTCCCGCCCTTTCTCTTGTGTGAGTGGCGGTTCGCTCTGAAACTGACATTGATGAGAGGCGTGTCTCCACGAAAGTCAAACTGGTTTGAACTTTGACTGTCGTCTTGAAACGCTATTGCTGGGCGCTTAAACTCAGTAGACGAGAGGATAGGTAAAAAAACAAGCATCAGGTGCATGCTACCGTCGGTAAATAATTTAAAAAAACAAGTTGCAGAAAAACGGGTATGTCTTCTCTGTGCGCGTTCATAACTCAACAAGCATAAACATGCTGTCACTCCCCTCTCGCTCCTGATTAAGTGGTCATTGAATAATTAACTGAGATGATAGCTGTGATTAATTGAATGATTGTTAGACAAGTGGATAGAGACTAAGGTTTCATCAGCCCCCTGCTGAGATGGAAATTTAATCGAGCAGTGAGAGAGCAAACAGGCGTATCCTGACTGTATCATCCACAGCAGTCATCTTTAACGGTCACATGCTGCAGACATCTTTGACACAAATTTGAATTATTTTAATGAAAACTGAAGTGCGTTAAACAATCAGCAGGCATATATTACAATCTCATTTTTACCTTCAGATTTTTAACCCGCTCTGTAAGGCATTTCCTGAATGAGTTATTTCTGATGGTGTTTCGCGGCTGGTTTGGTAGTGGCGGAGCCGTCTGTGGAGAGCAGTGACAGATGTTCTCCAGCGATGCGTGTTTTTCAGCTGCTGCTCAGTAAACCCCCCCGCTGGCCTGAAGCTGAGCGGCTCAGCCTCAGTGTCTGAGGAAGAATCTGCAGAGGCTCTTCATCCTCCTGGGGGGTCACCGGTGAACAGCTCCACACAGCAGGACATCTGCGTTAGCACATAGTAAAAACTTAGTCACTCCTTTTTATGTCAGTCCGGGTTCCAGCTTTGGGTGGTTTCCCGCGTTATCTCAGTGTAGTTATCTGGCTAACTCCTGTTTAAGGGTTTGGATAAAACCCTTTTGGAGGTAAACGGCCACTGATGTGCGGCTGTGGGTATGGTGCTACACACAGACCTGTTTTGGTTTCTGGATCATGGGGCACATTCATGTACTGGGCCCTACTGTCTCTTCAGGGTGACCAACCCAATGGTTCCGTGTTCAGTCCTTTTGTTAAAAGCTCACAATGTTCAGTAGCTGTGATGGTCTCGTCATGGGAGCTGATGGCCACAGCTGCCCTTTCACCACATGCTGGGCTTTAAAGAGGCCTGCTATACGCAGAGTTAAAATCCCAAAACCTTATCCCTCTGAGTGGCTTTTAAAAGACAGATTAAAGTCATCATTTGTGGCACATGGGTTTATGGGGTTTTTTTGTACTGTTTTGTGTTGTTTTTTGGATTTGCTCTCATTCCTTTCCCAGAATGAAATAGCACAGCTGTAGTTTCATGCAGCTTTGTAAGGTGGTTGATATTGAATGATTCAGAAAGCAGAGAGATATGAGGTCCCATATTATAAAAATCCAGTTTTTCCTTGCCTGCACACATTAAGGAATTCTAGCCCCTTTGGTCTTTCCTCACCCTGACAGCTAACAAAATGTGAAACCTGAATGTCTCAGCATTGTTGCTGCTGTGCCCTTCCAAAAAACCATTAGCTTGAAAGACCAATTTTACTTTTGCTCCCTTATTGATTTCACAAGGGGAATCATTTGAATAGTGTGGCCCAGGACAGGTTTTGGCTGCCACTGTTTAATGAGGCAGCCAATCAGAGCAGAGCCTCATCTTCAGTGGCTCTTCCTCACTCACCACCCACTCCAAACAGTGCATAGTTAATGAGGTTGGAGGATGACAGGCTGGAGACTGGCTGCATTTTTATTTTTTGTGACAAACTTCAAAACTATTTATCGACAGACACTTCAATATTGTTTTAAAAGAATCCAGTTTGCATTATTGTGTCAGATAACACAAGAATAATTCAAAGTCATGGCCTGCGTTTGCGCTGACTGTGTAACAAGTTTTGAAAAGTATTGAGAAATGATTACAAAATCATGAGGAAAAAAAATACTGTGACAAAGGGTTGGGCTTGTTTATTGCTGCAGTAAAGTCAGGTGCCCAGGCAGCTTTGTCATTATCTTTGCTCTGCACACCAGCAGCTGGGTCCTGATCGCTGGGTCCTGGGACCTGATAGTGGCTTTATGACCATGCATGTATTTCCATGCTTGTAGAATTCCCTGCAGGGATCAGAATAGATCTTGGTTCGTAGGCACCCTTTGTCCCAATATCCCACCTAAGCCCTCTCAGTGGGCACGACAACGTTGAAGCAACGTTGAAATGACATCACGTCATTTCATATAAATGGAAATGTGATCATATTTCACTTCTCACACTTTTGAATCATGAAAAAAATAACAACCTCTTCATTTCTGAAATATTCTCAATTTATTTTCACAAATTATTCAGTTTCTTTTTTTTTCTTCCCCCTCCACCAGCTGGTCAAAGTGACTGGGGAGGTGTCTGAAATGTTAACGCTAGCATGTGGGTCAATACAGTGTTTAGGTGCATAGCTAGGTTTGTCATGTTTCCCAAGTATCTTACCTTGTAGCAGCATGTTTTGCATGTGGCATATGTTTTGTCTGTTGTCCCGTCTGTTTTTCGAAATCCAAAATACTTCCATACAGCCGATTTATTCCCTAGAGGTGAGCACGTCTTCATTGTCCGTTTCTCGGCTGCTTGCCATTATCAGCGACTGTGCCTCTAGCTCTCACCATTGACATTTAATGAGGACAAAACACGCTAGCTGACCTCTGACCAGCGTGATTGATTAAGCCGTGCTTTGACAATTTCAAAATAAAAGAGCACCTAAGATGGCGGACTGCAATATAGATCGATATTAGGATTTTGTATCGATGACATTGTATCATTGGCCATTGAATCAATATTTCGATCTAGATCGACGGATCATTACACCCCTACAATAAGCCACTTCACAGTTTCGAAATAATTTCGATTGCGCATGCTCACGTCAGAGTGCAATACCTCATCAATTGTAAGCAGAAGCATGTGTTGCAATTGGTAAGAAGCTCTTTAATTTGAGTATCGCGTAAGGTGGCTCACTACTGTTCACAGCGATGCTGCGTTCATGCAGACAGTGTTACCTTTTTGTTCTTGTTATTGTGGCGTCTGCACTCTGGCTGCATATACCAGTGCTGTCACGGGCAGTCCTCTAACGTTCAAAAACGGTTTCAGACGAGCCTTTGGGCATGTTGAAAACTCGTTCAGAGATTAAGTACTTGCAGTCATCGTAATTTTGTGTGTAAAATAACGGAGAGCTGATAACAAGCCGTTAACTCAGCGCAAACGGAACATGGGCAAAATTACAACACAGTGCTCCTGTTCACACCTAATGTGGCATTGAACTCTGACCTGAGCATGCGCACTTGCAGCTTTTTCGAAACTGCAAAGTGGCTTATACATGCAAGCTATCCCTGATCAAAGAATAAATGTGTAGATCTACTTACCCCAATTCTTCAAAAAGGTTGGAATCCGCTTGTAGTAATGTACTTTTGACAAAGTGTTGTGGACAGGTGATCACCATTTTATTTATTCAACACATTTAGGCCTATGGCAGAAAAGTTAGCACCTTAACTACCTGGATGTACAGTCACGTGTTCGGGGGGAAAAGTCCCGCGGGCGCGTAAGCAAATGCATTAGATGTGCGCAGTGAGCTTTGTTTTACTGAGTTACAGCTCACCCATATGTGGTGGTGGGAGGTTGGTCTAATCACAGATGTGTCCACAGGCTTGGAGAGATTGTATCCAGAGTTCACATATCAGAATGGTTTGCAATAAAAGTGTAACAGGAAACTGCCTAATAAATTTCTCTACCTTGGCCACTATGAAACAATTTGTACGTGTTAGTGTAAATTTTAATTAACTTGAAATTAATCTTCTGAATTAATTATTGGTACGTAAATATATTTAATGGGATGAAATTCTTTTGTTGAGATTATTTAATCAATTTTATTAACCCATTTTCGCAGATATAGATGCCGGCATCCGTAAATTCCGAAATTTAATTCCAAAATAATTCTGTAATTGAATTTCAAAATGTCTCGCTTCACTAGAATAATTTTCCACAATCTCTGAGACACAAATACTGAGTTATAAAGCCTAAATAGGCTCATGCATAATAGGAAAAAATTTGCATTATTTGTATTCTGCTCAAAGGGGTCAAGAACTCGGAGTTGACTATTAAACGTGTTGCAAGAAAATATATATAATAATTAAGAATATAAGAATGAAAATGTATTTTTTGACATTTGCTTTATAGTAACAAAGATATTTTAGTGACAACTTGACGATAAAGTTGAACTTAGAAATAACCACATTTGATCTTGTTTTAATTAAAGCACTGTATGAGAAAATACTGTGACGTACATCCAAGATGTTGAAAGGACAACTATTACTCAACGTCGACACAATGTTGTATTTTATACCAATAAATGACATTGAAGGAGCCAATGTTTGATCAACGTTGATTCAACAGTAGAGTTTTGACAACATCGAAGGTCGAATGGTGTAACCTTGGTTCAACGTTGAATCAACATTGTGTGACGTCGTGACCAAATATTAACTTAATTTCAACGTTGAAATGGCGTTGAGTGCCCGCTGGGCTGTGTTCCTCCTCAAAGTGTGTGGTTTTGTACAGTGCAAGAAGTGTGGATTCAAAGTGTAGACCTTGGGTTCGCACTTCATCAGGGATGAGTCACAGTTAGAGCAGAATTAGAACAGACCTCTATACTCAGCTCCAGTGACTCCTGCTTGGAAATTGTTGCTCATTATTATGTCACCCCGACATGATTGCTGGAATCAAGCAAAACGTCACAGTGACATTGGATGTATAGTTCTTCAGAAAAGTGTAGTAAGATGCGGACTTGTGGGAGGTACACATCAGGGGTGTACTTGGGGCGCTCATGAGCACCCCTAGAGAATAACATTAGAGATATGGAACATGCTGTGGTCTTGCACAACTCTGTGGGACCGTGCTCATGAGGGGCTCAAGGGCACAAGTGTGAGTACAAGGGTAAGGGCCTTTGTCTAAGCAAATAGTGTCAGCTATTCACAGTAAGCTCCTTGATTATGCGTCTTACAATCATGGTCTAACCTGGAATTCAGCTCTGCAACCTTTAGATTTTAAGCCCAGCTCTACAACTATTGTACAGTAACACTGAAGAGAACCTTCCTGTGCTTATCTCTGATGACATGTTCAACAGAGAGGTCATTGTTTGGCATTTTATTGTAGCAGGGCTCCCAGCAACGATTGGCCCAGGGCCAATGTAAACTTCATTCACACTTCACATCCCGGACTCTAAAGCGTGCTCGATGAATGCCCCATCCAGGGCTCAGTTATGTTTTTTTTTCTCAGATTGCTTCACTGCTCTTCTCTTTTGTCCCTCTGTTTCCAGCCCCTCCTTCTGTTTCCAGCCCCTCCCTCTGTCTCCAGCCCCTCCCTCTGTTTCCAGCCCCTCCCTCTGTCTCCAGCCCCTCCCTCTGTCTCCAGCCCTTCCCTCTGTCTCCAACCCCTCCCTCTGTCTCCAACCCCTCGCCCTGTTTCCTGCCCCTCCCTCTGTTTTTCTGTTCATGTTTCCCAGGGTTATGGAGCTCATCTCTGTCTCCAGCCGTGTGTGAAGCGAGTGGATGTGCTCCTGCAGAAGGAGCAGGGGCCTGTCTTGCTGCCCCTGTCAGCTCCGAATTCAAAACCCAGGGGCTCGGAATTCACAATCGGCCCCGTTCCTGTGGGATGGGAGGGAGGGGGGTGATTTTGGTGCATTTGCTAAATGCAAAATCTGGGACTTTTATTTTGAAAGCCTACAAACATGGCTGCATAAAGTCTTCATTGCAGAGGCCAGAGAAAATAATTTGTGGGATTCACACATACTATACTGCATCAAGAATTTTAAAGAGAAATGCAACATTTTAAAAAGGGTTTACAATAGTGGGCTGGAGCCTTAAGGCCACTGAATTCAAAACTGGGGCTCTTTCTGTTTTGTGGGGATGACTTATTTGATGTGGATGGCATAGCTTTTATTTTGATAACCTCAAAACATGGCCCAGTCTCTGTGAGGAAGCCAACATGCTGTACGCTTTCCCATTATTTTTAAATGGGGAATTGGTTTCCTCTTTCAGCTTTCAAAGCATTTGGCCTCTTAAAACCTCTGTTGGACTAACAAAATCAGATTCCTCATCCACTATATTTACCTTTGTTTTCCATCCATTTTATGTGACATCAGCCACCGCCTTTTATGAGTGCTACCATATTGTGCAATATGGAGTCAGAGTGTGCATTTTTCAGCTGCCAAGTCTGAGTCATCCACAATGTGTGTGATGTCACGTTACTCTGATTTATCTGATCATAATTGTCTTTAATTCAAACAGCAAACCAGCCTCATGCATGGGCGCACAGGGAGAAAAAAACATATTGAATGTGCATTAACCTATGGGAAAATAATATTGACTCAATATTTTTATGATAAAGTTGTCATATACTTACCTACCCTGGACCTACTTTACCAACTGCAGTGGTAGTTGTCAGCATTGTCTCTCAAACTGACAAATAAGTAATCCTTGAGAATGAGGCTTGATTCTGGCCGCTTGCTGCAGTTGTATAAGTGTGGGGAACTGTCCTTGGTGCTGCAGTTTGGCTGAGAGCTTTGCGCTGTCGTGTATGTGTGGGGAACTGTCCGTGGTGCTGCAGTTCAGCTGATAGCTTTGCGCTGTCGTGTATGTGTGGGGAACTGTCCGTGGTGCTGCAGTTTGGCTGAGAGCTTTGCGCTGTCGTGTATGTGTGGGGAACTGTCCTTGGTGCTGAAGTTTGGCTGAGAGCTTTGCGCTGTCATGTATGTGTGGGGAACTGTCCGTGGTGCTGCAGTTCAGCTGATAGCTTGATGCAGCTGCGTATGAGGAACTCACTGTGGTGCTGCAGTTTAGCTGAGAGTCAGGTCTAGCTTTGTACGTTTTGGAACTGTCTGTGGCACTGCAGTTTGTCTGAGCGCATGGTACTCTCCTTGGTCTGCAAAAGCATCTAGATTGCTTTGGAATTTACGCACCGAGGAAGCTGCTTAGTTTGCCAATTATGAAGAAGCAGTGGATAGTATTAAATTCATTGCCACCATTTTTTCTGTATTTCATTTGTAGAAACTTGCATGTATGACCTGATGTGCATTTCTTCTCTCTTCTCTCGCAGAGAAATCACAATGGCCAAGTAAGATGACATTTGTTTTGTCTACATTTTCACGTGATACATGCACCCCATTTTCACTGGGCCAAACATGACTCTCACTCACAAGATTGTGAACTGAAACCTCTGAACTAAATTTTTAAATGTAAATCAATGCTTGTCATATGGAAGCAACCTTTCAAATCAGTAAATTAGGAAATAACTGAAAGGGATTACACCTCTAGTTTTTGCTACAAAACAAATCATGTTTGATTTTGTTACCTGCAGAAGATGGCATGTCCTTAATTTTGATCATGACCTCTGATTGCGTACTGTAAGGATTAAAAAATGTACTCATGAGTATTGCAGTGCAATGATGGTGTACCCTGGATTTTAATGAAATATAAGAAACAACTTTTTCTTATGTTGTGGCAGTTCTAAGAAAGGTTTTCAAATGTTATGCTATAATAAAATTGCATTTAGAATGTTACTACTGTTAAAAATGGTACTGTTTACCCTGGTGACAATACATAGGTTATAAACTACTACCTATTGCATTACAGGTAATATGTAGTGAATGCATGAGCTACAGTGTGCATATGAGGCCTAGTGTTTCTTACTGATTTGTCTGCGGGAATAAAACACTGTTCTACGAGCCAGTTTATAATCCCCCAGCTGTCAGAACCAGTTTATACTAACCACTGTGAAGAAGCGATTAGGTTTATATACATGGGACACATTCAGTTGGATAAACATTCCATCTCATCCTTTAGTGGCCTCCTCAGTCAAATGTTTTCTTCCAATTATTTTTTGCTCTCCTCTCACTTATTTCACTGTCTGGAAGAGGGTGTCTCAGTTCCTATGTGAAATTATAACATAACAAAACATAGCATTGCATATCATAATATAACACAATGCAACAAGCATGGCATAACTGGGTGTGCTTTAGGATTGTTTTGCCTTTAGCCACTGTGGTTTAATGTTTTAGTGTTTTAGCCGCAGAGAAATCTTTTTAGCCACACAATCGAAACACTGTGCTGCATGTGCGACTTCACAACATAGGCTCAGTATATATGTCTGCCTTGTTAAGAAATATCAACATCAAATACAAACTACAAATTTAGTGCATGTATTCCACACATTCATTTCTGAACCTGCATGTGAAACTAAATTATTTATTTAAGGGCAGAAATGCGTTTATTTTTGTGATACTTGATCAGCAAAACTAAATCAACATTTGATTGCACTAATACTGTTTTAGATAACCACTAACATTTACTCCTACTGTTGTAGAGAACCACAAACATTTGAATCTCCTGCAATAAAAAGTACATCATGAATAAGTGTAGATAAAATCCACAATCTCAAATTAAGCATCACAATACCACTGGAAAGACAAACTAAATATGAAAGACAGATCATGAACATCACAGTAAAATGTCACAGGAACCCTTATTAAAATCAAAAGTATCACAGATATCTCAAGAAGCACCGATACTGATTTAAAAAGGTCCAATGGAGCATCCTCCAGTAAATGCATAGGTTTCCCGATACCCTTTAAATTATATAGCTAGCTAACTAACGCTAACTAAGGAAAATCTTTGTACATAATTGTCATATTTCAGTGATATGTTTTGGCTTTGCCCTAACTTTATTAACTTAACAAGCTATAAGAGGCAAGAACTTCTCTGATATGTTTTGTGGCACTTTTGTGTGTCCGAACTTTACTTTTAGATTTTTGAGATGTATGCTAGCTTGCTAGCTCTAAAGAAATCATTTTAGCTAGGCAGCCAGTGAAGTAAGGGCAACAACCAAATTATATCACTAAAATATGACGATTATTTACGGAGATTTGCCTTAAACAGCCTTTGCTAGCTAGCAAGATGGCCATGTAGTCTGAAGAGTAATGTAATATGCGATCGCTTACAAACTGGTGTTAAGCAGCTTAAATTCGCTAGCTATGAAATAATGTCTCAGCCCGAACTGTCTGCTTGCTCTTCAGATAATGGAAGCTGTTAATCAAGGTTGAAGGAGTGGGTCGCATGGGTGTGATTGTTTTGAAAGTAACCAATCGGAGTCTTCAAAACTCCTCCTATAGCTATGTGGTTTGGGAATCGCAAGTTTGCGCCCCGCTCAGAGAGTGGAATCTGGCAACAGCGTGATGCACCCTGATTGAATATAATTATTTAAGAAGTAAGCATCACTGGAAAGCTTGAGTTACCGTGGCATAGAGCCGTAAGAAATCTTTCACCACAGATAGATTTCTTTTGCCAATGGTGTTGTGGTGAATGGCTGGCGCACCAAGCATTACATAACAAAACGTCATAACTTGGCATAACAATGTACCATAACATAGCATAACATAACATAGCTTGGTATAACATAACACAGCATGACGTAACACAAAACGACATAAATCAGCATAAAACAACATAAAACTACATAATAATGTAAAATAAAATAATATAACATAGGGTAATATGAGAAGCAAAAGCCGAACATTCAGCCACACAAAATCCTAAAGTGTACTTAACATTTAGAATACTTAAATACTAGATAGTGTATAAGGTAATGCACAGAACACATATTACACAACAAACAATGTACAAAATGGGACTATCAGAAACTGGTATACAACGCCCTCCATAATTATTGGCACCTCTGGTTAAGATGTGTTAAAAGCCTTAAAATAAATTGAATTTTTATTGCAGAAGCATACTCTCACACTAAAAATTGTAGAAAAATGTAATCTTCAGCTCAAGTGAATTTTAAGGGAAAAAAAAATCCCCGACTAAGAAATAATTATTTTTCATAAAATCACCTGTTCCACAATTATTGGTACCCCTAACAATTCCTAGGAAATAAATGTAATTGAAGTATTTTTGTCATTTCTACAGTAGTTTACAAAGTTGATCAGAGTATCTAGGAACATTTAATTAATAATTCACTCACTTCCTGTTTCCCTGGGGTATAAATATGACGTGACACAGAGGCCATTTCTCTTATCCACTCTTCAACATAGGAAAGACAAAGGAACACACCATTCAAGTAAGGCAGATGTGTGTTGACCTTCACAAGTCAGGCAATGGCTACAAGATAATAGCCACTCGCCTGCACCTGCCCATATCTACTGTCAGAGGAATCATTAAGAAGTTTAAAACAACTGGAACAGTGGTAAACAAGCCTGGATGAGGACACAAGGTTATTTTGCCACCACGCACAGTGAGGAGGATGGTAAGAGAAATAAAAAGTTCTCCAAAGCTCACTGTTAAAGAATGGCAACAAATGGTAGCATCTTGGGGTCACAAAGTCTCCAAAACAACCATCAGGCGCTATCTACATGCCAACAAGCTGTTTGTGAGGCATGCACGGAAAAAAACTTTTCTCACTCACAATCATAAACGCAAACGTCTGGAGGTCGATAAGCGGTACTGGGACTTCAACTGGGACCGTGTGCTTTGGTCAGATGAGACCAAGATAGAGCTTTTTGGCAACAAACACTCTAAGTGGGTCTGGCGGAACACAAAAGATGAGTATGCAGAAAAGCACCTCATGCCCACTGTGAAGTATGGGGGAGGATCTGTGATGCTGTGGGCCTGTTTCTCTTCCAGAGGCCCTGGGAACCTTGTTAGGGTGCATGGCATCATGAACGCTTTGAAATACCAGGACATTTTAAATCAAAATCTGGTGGCCTCTGCCTGAAAGCTGAAGATGGGTCATCACTGGGTCTTTCAGCAAGATAATGACCCTAAAAATGTGGCCAAATCTACACAGAAATGGTTCACCAGACACAGAATCAAGCTCCTCCCATGGCCATCTCAGTCCCCAGACCTCAACCCCATTGAAAACCAGTGGAGTGAGCTGAAGAGGAGAGTGCAGAGGAGAGGACCCAGGTCACTGGATGATTTAGAGAGATTGTCCAAAGAGGAATGGTCGAAGATCCCTCTTTCTGTATTCTCCCATCTTGTGAAACATTATAGGAGAAGATTAGGTGCTGTTTTGTTGGCAAAAGGGGGTTGTACAAAGTATTAACATCAGGGGTGCTAATAATTGTGGCACACATGATTTGATGTAAAAGAATTATTTCTCAATGTGGGATTTTTTCCCCACTGAATAAATGCACTTGAATTAAAGGTTGGATTTTCCTCTTTTTTTCATTGTGGTCCTATATTATTTAGAAAAAAACTGAATTTATTAGAAGCTAAAGAACACATCTTAACCAGGGGTGCTAATAATTATGGAGTGCGCTGTATGCACTCAATGTACACTTAACACTACAGATAACTACTTCCATGCTGTTTGGCTCTGTCCACCTGTAAAACACTTTTGGGAAGAGGTAATCACCAAACTGTCGGCACTATTTACAAAAGTAAATGCAGCATCCCATTAACCCCATCCATCTGCATATTAGGTGAAATTAACACAATTCCGACACAAATCACAACACCTCTACTAGTAGCCCTAACTATCGCCAAGAAAACAATACTGCTAAATTGGAAAAACAAAAAACAGCTGAAAATATCTCAATGGTTAGACTTATTAGCAAAAAAATTGTCAATTGAACACTACTCAGCCCTACAAAAAAAAAAAAACCAAATAACACAATTTAATAAAAAATTTTCATGGTTTCATGATATTATCTCGCTACCGGTCAACTAATGCCTATGCACACTACCAAAAAAAAAAAAGAAAGAAAATCATATGGATACAACAGTTCTTTTGGCCATAAAGAATTATTCTCATCCTCCCTACACTTACTTAACCTCATACTCCACAATTCCCTTTACTTATTTATTTTTTAAAATAAGTCTACTTATCACATTTTTCTTCTTTTTTCCTTTTCTATTTCCTCTCTGTCTTCCTTCTCCCCTTTGCTTCAATAATTATTGTGAATACTGTTAATTTTCTCAATTGTCATAGTTAACATTCCTTGTTACTTTTGATGTGACCACTTTTTCATTGTTTTTTTAGGCCAAGTTATTTTTTTCCTCTCTCTCTCGTTCTGTTTTTGTTTTTGTTTCATTTGTTGTTTGATGTCTTGATTTAATTTCTTTCCCCCTTCCAAATCATCGAGCAGTTATTTTGTTACAAGGTTTTGTTTGATGAAATGTTGTTTGAGTTGGATTGTCCCCCTTCTGTTAAAGCCTTTTCCTCAGACCCTTCCCTCCGGATTGTTTCTATGATGACTGTTAATAAAAAATTAAGCTGACCCCCCAAGGGGGGGATACTAGATAGTGTATAATCGTATATCGGGACTGGTGTTGGAACCAGCTTGTTGTTACGGCCCTTTCACACTGTAGAGCAGTAACCAGGCTGGCTCATTATACCCTTTGCTCAGTAGCATCAGTGTTGACCTTTCTACATTGTAACCATGGTGGTTTTCCCTCTCAACTGGACTACGCGAAACTACGCAAACTTCCATCTGTTTGTCTGGGGTCTGCTTTAATGAATTCACTTGATGAAAGACTTGGCCTTTTCCCCGATGTTTCACCGAGTCTGTGTTTTACATCTCCGCTCAGACCATAGAACAGCAGCCTGAGATTCCACCTCCCCCACCGACCCTCTACCGAACCCTGATCAGCACAAAACCAAGCAGATCTCCTGTAATTTGTCTTCATACCGCGGGATGGCAAAGCGTTGCCCTTGACAACACTTGAAAGCTGATCTGCACGTTGGCTTCGGTGCTCCGCTCGACCCCCTCGGTGAAGGGGAAAATGTTCCCATTCATCACCCCTGACAGAGGACGCCTTCCAACCCGAGGGTGTTTAACAGACTAACCGTAGGGCCTGGCAACCAATCACAAGCTCTTCTAGCTCCAAGCTTCATGTTGTCTGTTGATGGGAGGTGCCTGAGGTGCTGGTCGCCAGATCCAGGTCCTTCCAGGGAAATCAAATCTTCACTGAATGGTCAAAGATCAAACTCAAAGTCTCCATCTAAACTTTATCCTTTTCAGACATCATGTTCCCAATTTAATGAGCTTCAAAGAAATTAGAAAATTTGTGACCTTGGACAGGGATGCCCCCGCCACTGAGAGTTTGTGAAACCCCTAAAATTGTGAAATGATCCAATTTTGTCGAACAAAATATGAGATACACACCTTCGATCAATGTAGAAAGCATTTACCAAACTTGTGTCTGGTAGTTTTTGAGGAGAAGCGGATAGTCAACATCCCATAAGTACGGACAGACAAGGGTAACTCCATATGCCCCTGCCATATGTGGTGGGGGGAATAAAAATCATCAGATCCTCTCTTTTTCTGTCATTCCCTCACACTCACTCATTCACAGCCTTTATCACTGCTTCAGTCAAAAATATACCTTCTCTCCCCCTCTCACTCACTCATGCACTCATTTACTCGTATTTATTGCGCATGTGCTATTACCATATTACCAGGGAGGAAAATTAACTTTTTAATATGTGAGCACCTACCAGCCACTGAAAGATAAATCTTCAGATTCAACAGCCACTAAATGGTAAATCATAATTTTCAGTCTGAAATCTGCCATCTTTCATATATTTCCAGCGTTTGGCTGCAGGCTGGTGCTAATATCCCACCCTGGCTCTCTCACTCATGCATTTACCTCGTCTGCGGCTGGCATTGTTTCAAATTCAGGTTTGAAGTAACAAGGGTACTCCATTTACCAAACTCTGGTTTCTTTGGTTCCCCTAATTCGTCTCCTTCACTCAATTACGTTCTCTTCCACCCCAAAGGATGATGCTAAGAAAAGGAAAGAAAAGTAGAGAAGCGAATGAAAAATAAGCATTGGAATGAGTCCACTTTTTCTCTCATGCTAGGACTTAGCATTCACACGAGGAAATAGGCCCGTCTATCTTTGTCAGCAGTTTTAGACCTCAGCAGCCATATTGCTGGCTGCGAACGGAATAATAAATTTGACCAGTGTGCATTTTACCTCCCGAATGAATTAAATTAATTGAGAGGTTTTATGCTAAAACATTTCCACAAGTGTTTTTGGCAGCTCTGCGTCAGACTCATATCCTGTGCCACGTTTATTGTGTGACTGTGCTTCTCTGACAGAGGTTAGTGAGTGGGTTTCCCTGAGAAGTGCTGGACCCTGCAGCAGAATATGAAAGAGACCTCTAAACAGATTTTACTGCAGACACAGCTGATGAAGCTGACCTGTAATTAAACAGAGGTGCCATGGCGTCACTCAGTATTACGCACAATTTCTTGCTGTGGTTCAGTTCTTCCCACAGGCGTGGGTTCAGTATGGTGACTCGACCAGTTTATTAATGCAGAATTCCTCATTCATGTTTATTCCTGTTTGAAATCATGCATAGATGTTGTATTTTTACATGCTTTGTGCCCCCATTTTGCAGGTATATGAAGTTAAAGATTTAAAAATGTATATGTCTGATGATGGAAGATGTCAAAATCAGATTCTGTTGAAAATCTAACATGTGGCAACTTGTTTAAAAGAGCTCCTGCTGGGAGCTTTTAAACAAGTTTTAAACAAGTTGCCACATCATAGATTTTCAACAGCTCAGGATAATTAAATTTTCAATTCCTTAAAAATGTACTCAACCCTGCAAGGGTTAATGATAACATCCTGAGCGCGATTGCATTCATTCCCTTTGGTTGCCTCGACGAAGACAGCTCCGCGCTTAGGTACATATTTTATGAATGCATAATAGAGGCGAGCAGATACGGCACGACTGATTTCACGCGCCGCTCATGCAAATTGAATCGCCCGTGATCAAGGCCTCTGATCGGTCTCGCGCACATGTCAGCACATCCTATGGAAATCCGGGCGATATCAAAGCGCCTAACGGCCTCCGCTCTACCTCTGAGTTTCGTGCGGGCCATGTCAGGATAATTAGACCAGAATCTTCAAATGGAAAAAAGTTACATCCCGCTGTTCTGTCTGTGAAACGATTGCGGCGAGCGGAAACATGACTACTACTGATATTTAACATTTTTTACTTCATTTATTTCTCCCCGACCCCGGTATATATCGCGGGGGGATATAGCAATCGTTTTATCTGTCGATCTGTCAGTAAACTTGTTTATTGTCCGGAGCATAATTTCAAAACTGTTTGGGTTTTTTTTTCCTCGATAAAACTTGGCACATTCGCATCAAACATTTCGTCGGCCTGCTGATAAAACCTGGTATCTTCAAAATGATAAACTTTACAGGAGAGCATAAAAAATGTTTAATTTTGCTTGTAAGAATGCAGTTGAGCTGTGTTCGGGTAGGATGGCTATTTTTCTTCCAAGAATGTATCCAATCAATGAAATTTTGAATTTTGCAATGTTTATGTTATTATCGTGGACATACGAGTTTTTGTTTCTTATCAAATTGGAGATACGGGGTATTATCAGCAGGCCGACGATATGCTGAAGTAGTGCCGTTTGCTATTTTGGAAATTCTGATATTTTGTGGCTGTTGATGGCTCTTGTTAAAATGCGCAACGTTTTTTTTTTTTTTTTTGTTTCAAATTTTTATTGTGAAGAGTCGCATCATCATACATGGCGATCAGAAAAACATATTTTCTCTTCCTTTTTATCCGCGTGAACAGCAACAGTGAGGAGAGTTACTCATCATTTGTTAAAGAAGGAAATAGTTCTCACATCATAAAGCAAACACAAAACAACCCCGGAAAGCAACAACAAAAACATCACCAAAAAATAAAATAAAATAAATAAATAAATAAATAAATAAATAAATCGAATAAAATAAAATAACACGAACACCAGATCCGCCCATCCTCCCACTCAAACCCTCAGCCCTCCCCTGGAGTGTTACCTAATGTTACATATAGTTTAGTTCATGTACAGGATTTTACTTAGTTTAGCCTTTCAGATTGGAGATTAAAGGGTGCCAAATCTTGTCAAATTTGTTTCTTAGAGCAAATCTAATTCTTTTTAAATGGAGAGTTTCTGTTAACTCAGTGAGCCAGTGTTTAACAGTGGGTACTTCTTTCTTCTTCCAAAAAAGAAGAATTATCTTTTTAGCAGTGAGAATTCCATGAGATAACAGGCATTGCTGAGCTACCTGCAGTTTCCTTGTGCCTTCTGATACTCCTAAGGTGATTAGTACTGGTTCTGGTTCTAACCCCACCCCCAGCATCTTCGAGAGTGTTCTAAATATCCCTGACCAAAAGTTATGCAGATTGGGACATAAGTCATAGCTGTGCAATAAATTTGCATCTGGTGAGCCACATTTATCACATTGAGGTGAAATTTCAGAAATATTTTGTGTAATTTTGTCTTAGAATAATGCAATCTATGCAGTACTTTAAACTGTATTAAACAATGTTGTGCATTATCCGAGCAAGTGTGGATATATTCCAAGCTTTTTTCCCAAATATCCTCTGACACCTGTTCGCCAAGTTCTTTTTCCCATTCTGCTTTAATTGTGTTAGTTGCAGTTGGGGCTATATTCTGAAGTGTATTGTACAGGCAAGAGATTATATTTTTGGACCAAGTAGAATATTTTAGACCGCTATCCAATTTGTCCGGCCCCGCACCCTCAAAGTCGGGAAGATGTGTTCTCACATAACTCCTAACCTGCAGATATTTAAAGAAGTCACACAGTGGGACAGCATGTTTTTCCTTGAGCTGTTGGAAGGATGCAAACACTCCTTTCAGGTATAGATCACCAACACAACAAATTCCCAAATCCTTCCATGTAAGAAAAGAGCCATCAAAGTTAGAAGGGGCAAATGAGGGATTTGCTATTATGGGCAATGGGAAAGACACGTTTCTAAGCTTAAAATGTTTCTTAATTTGTTTCTTAATGAGTATGACGTTATAAATGATGGGATTGTTACTGTAGTTCGCTTTGCTCAATGGCACTGGTGACAAAATAACTGCACCAGCAGAGAAAGGAAGACAATCTTCTCGTTCCATCTCTAACCCAACGGGCAAAACAGCAGAGTCATCCAACAAATAGGCACTGGAGCAGATGTTGGTGGCCCAATAATAATGAATGAAATTTGGCAGAGCCAGCCCTCCATTCGTCTTGGGTTTACAAAGATGAGCTTTTCCTATCCTATGTACTTTATAATCCCACACAAATGAAAGAATAATGAAGTCTAAATGTTTGAAAAATGTTTTAGGCATACAAACAGGTATGTTCTGTTGGAAACATAACAGCTGTGGGAGGGATATCATCTTAACAGCATTTGTTCTTCCTAGCAAAGAAATTGGGAGCGTCCTCCAAAATTGAATGTTATTCCGGAGTGTATCCATCAGGGGATCAAGGTTGGCCTTAAACAATGAATTGTGATTTTTAGTTATAAGTATTCCCAGGTACTTAAACTTTTCTCTGGTTATCCTAAAGGGAAGTTGATGGAGCCATTCATGATCTATAATAGGAATTGGCATGAACTCGCTCTTATCCCAGTTGACCCTGTAACCTGCAGAAGAGCCAAACAGATTGATCAGGGACAGAACTGATGGTATTGAAGTTTGAGGTTGCGACATGAAAAGGAGAATATCATCCGCATAAAGAGATATTTTGTTAACAGTGTACTTTGTATTATATTCCTAAATTTCTGGGTGCGATCGGATTCTCTCGGCAAGGGGCTCTATTGCCAGCGTGAACAGCAGAGGGCTTAAAGTACAGCCCTGCCTAGTTCCCCAGCACAACTTGAAATTAGGAGAAAGTGTATGATTGGTCAATATTTTGGCACAGGAGTTATTATATAATAATTTTATCCATGAAATAAACCTGTTGCCAGCTTCAAATTTATTAAGGACTGCAAATAAGTAGGGCCATTCGACCTGGTCGAATGCCTTTTCGGCATCTAAAGACAGTACCAAAAGGTCCTCCTTGGAATGCCGCGAGGAATACATAACATTAAATAAACATCGCAAGTTAAAGTATGACTGTCTTTGGGGAATAAATCTGGTCTGGTCTGGGTGTACCAGCTTTCCTAGCAAGAGGCTCAGCCTTTTGGCTTAAGTTTTTGTTAAAATTTTTTATCTGTGTTTAACAAAGATATACGTCTGTAGGAACCCACCTCCTCCTGATCTTTCCCTGTTTTTGGAATCAAAGTGATAGTTGCCTCATTCAGGGTGTGGGGAAGCTCTCCATTATCAAATGCTTGCCCAAACATTTTATTCAAATGAGGAACCAAAAGGTTGCTGTATTTCTTATAAAACTCATTGCCGAATCCGTCCGGTCCTGGACTTTTGCCATTTTTCAAAGATTTATGGATTCTGTAATTTCTTTGCATGTTATCTCAGCTCCTAAATAGTCGCGATCAGTTTGGTTTAAAGTTGGGAGCTGACACTGATCCAGGAAAGCTTGCATATCTCCTGGTGTTGCCTTCATTTGAGATGTGTATAACCTCTCAAAAAACTGTTGAAACCGTTTATTAATATCTTTGTGTGAAGTTAAGAGTTCCCCAGTCTCTGATTTAATCCTATGGATTGAACGCTCATTCTCTAGTTTGCGTAATTGTCTGGCAAGCTATTTATGTGGCTTATCACCAAACTCATAGTATTTCTGTTTTATAAACATAAAGGCTTTACTGGTTCTTTCTGAGAGTATTTTATTAAGTTTGTATTTGAGTGTTAAAATCTGATTAAATTTATCTTTTGAAGGGTGTTGTGCGTTTTCTGCATCAAGCTTATGTATTTGATCTTCCAGTTTTAATTGTTCCTCTTTGCTATGTTTCCGCCTAGAGGCTTGAAATGAAATAATGCATCCTCTTAAGTAGGTCTTTAGCATCTCCCACAGCAAAGAGGGAGCAGTTTCTGGATTACTATTTGTCTCGAGAAATATATTAATGTGCGTATTAATGTACTCACAAAACACCGAATCAGTAAGGAGCTGTGGGTTAAACCTCCAACTACCCTGCTGCCAAGGTGTGTCACATGGTCTAAAAGAGAATGTGACTGGGCAGTGGTCAGAAATAATAATATTACTAGCACTCTACCCGTGGGGATCCACGGGTTCTATTTTATCTAACTTCGTCTTTATATTATAGTGAACAATGCACCATTATGATGTCATCACATGCACCTCTATGATGTCATCACGTTGCTATGGTGTTTCCATAAATACCAAGGTGGCTGTCACGTGACCGATGCTTTTATAGTAACTAAAACTAAGTAGCCATCAAAGGGAATACACTGCGCTGACATTCCGCGCTCACTGGAACACGAAGTCGTCAGCAAGACGGAGCAAAATAGCTTCGCTCACATTATGCTGCAGATTACACGTTACTTTCTCTTGCGGCCTGGCATCTGTTTTTTGGGAGAATCCCCAGGAGAGGACATACAGGGGGAATCCCCAGGAGAGGACAAAGGGGGAATCCCTCCTGCATGTCTATATTATAATAGTGTCGCTCACGTTATGCTGCAGATACGCGCCCGGTAGATTCTAGCACTGATTGGCTGGACACAGTCGCCTGCAAGACGGAGCCAAATAGTGGCGCTCACGCTATGCTGCAGATATGCGCCCGGTGGATCTAGCACTGAGTGGCCGGACACACACACATGCACACACACACACGCACACAGAGGCCACTCGGCTATTATAATATAGATGGTACTTAGCATTGCTAGAATATTGCAGTAATTTTCCATCCACCAGGAAATAGTCTATTCTTGTGTAGACATTGTGTACATGGGAATGAAAAGAATACTCCCTGCCCATTGGGTTTGAGATCCTCCTTATATCACACAGATTCATGTTTTTAATGTATGTATTGAGCAGTTTACTTGAATTAGAGGGGGCTATGGTTTGTACTGATGACCTATCTAAATTTTGATCCAAAACACAATTAAAATCGCCCCCAATGATCAAATTAGTACTAGAAATATCTGGTATCAAGCCGAGCACCTTTCGGAAAAATTCAGGATTATCCTGATTTGGCCCATATATATTTAACAGTGTCACCGGCCTGGAATACAACTCTACCACCATGATGACATATCTCCCCTCCTTATCAGCAATGGTGGAGTGATGCTTAAAAAGAACTCCCTTACGGATCATAATGGCTACTCCTTTGGTCTTAAATGGAAAGGAAGAATGGTAGACTTGACTTATCCATTTACATCTAAGTCTGAGATGTGAGTCCTTCTTTAAATGTGTTTCCTGCAAAAATATAACCCCTGAGTTAAGAGACTTCAAATGTGCCAACACCTTACCCCTTTTAACTGGCTCGTTGATACCTTTGACATTCCAAGAGGAAAAAATTATTTCACCCGTTCTCTCCTTCGGTACACCCATATTATCCCGTATCATAACTGCATGTTAGACTATCATCTGTAGGATAACACTCCTCCCTCCCTCCGCCCCCCCCCCGCGTGAAAACAAACCCACAACACCAGCTCGTCATCTAACTGTCGCTACCAGAGCGCAGTGCAAACCTACTGCAGGAGGATGAGAACTACAATAAAGAGCAAAAAAAAAGGAAACAAGAAAAAGAAAAAAAATTGATTGAAAAAAGAAGAAAAAAGTGTATACAGCTAAGAATATGTAATAAAAGTCACCTCCTTATCTAATCCCTAAGACTCTTAATGCGGTTATTACAAGAAACAACTCGTAGCTCTACAACGATTAAGAAGTTAACCACAGAACAGGACGTAAAGTCCGAGTGTATATTTTCTATAACAGCATCAAAAAAAATCCGAACAGTTAAATACTCCAAGTAGAAAAATAGGAGCTTGAAATGACAACAATAAAGCCGCCCGCACACTGGACGCGAAACAAACCCCCCGCACGACAGACCACACCCAAAGCCAACGCGAAGACGCGAACACACGCGATTCGCGTGCACCCCGCCCCGACCCGAATGCAATGCAATCCGCCAAAAAAAACCGCCCAGCCCAGCCCAAGCAAGCGATCAAATAGTATTCTAAGCGTAGTCCGCTGGAATGCATTATATTCATTGTATGACGTGAACACACCATTAACAACATTGGTGATCAATACAACAGTACCATTGAAATGACATTATGTGTCCCTTATTTGGATTATCAACTGGGCATGAAGTAATAGTACTTTACCGTTCGATTTTGTCTCTCCCTGTCCAAAATTGCATTCAGCATAAGCAAGAGCTTCTTTTGGGTCGGTGAACAGTAATTCTGTGCCATTGTGTGTCACCCATAATTTAGCTGGATACGCGATCCCAAACCTGACTCCGGGCTTATCCTGAAGCAGTCTCCTGGCTGGGGTGAAAGCTGCTCGGGCTCTGGCAACTTCTTGTGGGAGGTTCCTAAATATTTGAATCCGCTGTCCTTGAAAAAATAGTTCTCTCTTGCTGGTAATCTTGCAGAAAATGTCATCAAAAACATGACCACAGTGAATCTTTAGGATCAGGTGCCTTGGGGGTTCGTTATCTCCTGGACGTTTTCTCAGTGCTCTGTGGGCCCGATCAATAACCGGCTTTTCCTCCAACTCCAGAACTTCTTTTAATAGACCCGCTGCGAATTCTCTGGTAATCAATTCATGCTCTGTCCCCTCTCTCAAACCTGTAATCCTGAGATTCTGCCTCTTTGAGCGTCCCTCCAAGTCCTGGCATTTTCCATTGAGTTGGTCAACTTGTCCGGTCAGACGTTTCACCTACGCCTCCAGCTCAGCTACGATGTCCGTTGTATATGATGCTGACTGCTCCAGTCCATGCAGCGTCTCAGCCTGTACCTCTGCCTGGGCCTTTAGCGTTGTAATGCTAGCATCAGTTTCAGTTTTTAGAACGGAAATTTCAGCTCTCAGTGTAACTGACACGTCTGCAATCCTTCGTCTATCTTGCCACAAATATCAGTTTTTATCATGAGCAACTCGGAGCGTAAGGATGCTATCGCGGCTAGCACAACATTCTCGTTCAGGTCACATGAGTTCACCTCAGCAGCCTCTCCCTCAGGTGAGTCCGCGGGTCCGCCTGGGCCTTCCTCGCAACATCGCTCTTCGGTTTATTTCCCTTTTTTGAGTTAGGCATTCTTGATTCCCTTAAGTACTATACGTTCCCAAGCACTTCGGACATTAAGTTTTTATAAAAGCTGCAATAAAAGTGTCCTTGTTTTGTTGAAAATGAAGTTTTAAATCGAAATCTGCAAGAGCTATAACGAGACATGTCCTATCTGCTCATTGCTCCCTCTAGCGTCTCGCAACGTTTTTTTAACATCGTTAGTTACTTTGAAGTTATTTTAGTCGGCAAAAGTCCCAAAAAATGTTAAATATCTGATATATCACAAAATTCTCTTGTTTGTTTTTTGTACGCCGTTGAGTTCGACGTTGGTCCACAAATTAGCGTTGATTTCACTGGCTGTGACGGAAATGCAGCCTGGACGAGGAAATCGGGTTAATTTAGTAAAGCGCATTGTGAGGAATGAATCGCATGTTCGAGGAGCCTAATTTACAAACTACATGTCATCTGTTGTATTTTGGCGGTTCAGTTGTTGGCAGTAGGGTAGAGTGGGGTAAGACGCCCCTGAGGGTAAGATGCCCTTTGCTTATAATTCAATTTCAGCTGTGCCCAGTATGTGGCTCTTGACTTAGATCAGGGATGGGGAACCTTCACCAGAAAGAGCCACTGTGGGTGCAGGCTTTCATACCAACCAAGCTGCTACACGCCTGATTCTACTGATCAAGGCCCTTAACAAACATTCCAGAGGTTGATTAGTAGAATCAGGCATGTAGCAGCTTGGTTGGTATTAAAGCCTGCACTCATAGTGGCTCTTTTTGGAGAAGGTTCCCTAGCCCTGACTTAGATATATGCACTGGCACCTGGAGGGAAATCCTGAGCAACAGATGAGTCAACAGAGCAAGTGACATGTGAGTACTCAAAGTATTTGTGTTTTTACTGTCTTCATATCAAAAATGACCAAATGAATCATTTTGGCACAAGTATTTGAATGCTCCAGGAGTCTGCAGGACATGTCAGTGTAACTCTCTGATGCCTTATGTATAAAAGGGGGTCCTGTGTGGTGATAATAGGAGAAATTGGGGTTAATGAGCCAAAACCAATATGGTGGTGCTGGGGGTAAGATGCCCTTTTTGGTTTGGGGTAAGATGCCCCTAGGGAAGGAAGGCATCTTACCCTATTTTGAGTCATATTCATTCTGTTTTATGAGTTTTTTTTTTTCTTAAAATTATTTTCTAATTATAGGAAATATTTATCAGACATGATGATTTTTATAAAGAACTTGGGAATGGAAAGTTAACTGTATCCATACATGTTAAAAGTAGGGCTATATGGAAATACACAAAAATAAATCATACATATGCATCAATATCCATAAGGGCCTAAAAAGAAATATATTGGGTGAAATGCATTATGGTCACTCTTAATTTTTAAGACTTTTCACGGATACTCATATACGTTCCATACCGCTACATATTTATCAAATGTGGTACCTCATATTTTTTAGTAGTTCACAAGATATAACCATCTATTCCTTGATGCATTTAATGCCAACAGTACCTTGCCATCACTTGTGCCTTAGTGTTCAGTCAGTTAATAAAAAGTTAAGTTTAGGAGAATGTACCTCTTTCTTTTCCCATTTCTTCCGCAAGGAAATTTCTAAAAAGATGTTGATCTTTTGTATGATGTGTACCTGCTAATTAAGACAGCTATAGTATGATAATTACTCATGTGAAATGCAGTAAAATAAGTATGTATTAGGCTTTACAAGTTATTCTAGATAACAGAAGACAGATGCCCATGGGGGGGCATCTTATCCCATCTAGAAGGGCATCTTACACCAGGGGTGGGGTAAGATGACCTTTTTAAAAAAAAAAAAAAAAAAAAAGTAATTAAACATTTAAAAATATTTCTCAACTGACTATGTCATAAATCTTTCCAGATGTGGTAGCTGACTTTACATACTATCCATTCAAGCAAAAAAAAAAAAAAAAAAAATGAATTCATGCTGTTTACCTTCAGTTATGAACATTCCTGCTTAAGGGGGGCATCTTACCGCGCTCTACCCTATAACACGTCTGCTGTTTCCCTGTAGGCTACAGTCCAAAGATCTGCTACAGGACAGTTCTTTTATGGATGTCAGGAGCCAATGACTCTATACAACCCATTTATGTAACTGAGTATTTTGCTACAGCAGTTGAATGGCCAAGACTGCAGCTAGAGCGATTAAAATCTATTACCTTCTCTTAAGTCCAAATTCAGAATCGTTTTAAAGAAGAAAAAAAGACTTGCTATTTCTATGGGGACTGAGTTTTTAGCAATTTTTCTACTCTTTGTTTTTCTGCTAGTCTCATTTTGACAGACTGTAAAAAACGAGTACAGACATAAAATTAAATCTTCTGTACACAGAGCATAAAACGAAATGTGTGCGTGGAAAAATGAACCACTTTCTTTCCTGGCCGAAAGGTATTTTATAAAGTTTTATTGATCCAATTTATACCCCTCATGTTCTGCCTTCCCGTCCCTCATCTGAAATTCCTGGTCCGATCCACATGCATGCAGAACCAGCGATCAGACCGAGGACATCTATCCCTCTGTTGTCTGTCCCAGTTGCGCCTGGTCACAGCTGCGGAGGAACTGGTGTCAAACTGGGCATATAATGGGCGAGAAGGAGGAATACACTCTGGACATTTCGCCATTCCGTGTTAAGGTTCACGCTCCATTCATTTGCATACTCATATCTACAAGTGTTGTAGCCTCCAAGTAGCCTAGCATGCATGTCTTTGGACTGTGGGAGTCAACCGGATCACCTAGGGGAAACCCATGCGAACACGGAGACGCACAGAAGGGCACCAGTCCGGATTCAAACTCACAAGCTTCTTTCTCTGAGGGAACGAGGCAACTCAATGCATCGGTCCAGGATTATTATTATTATCATTATTATTCATATTATAATACATACATGCGTCCTTGCACATATACACATATAGTAGGTATATACACATATTATGCTGGTAGAAGTAGTTTCCAGATAACACCGCACAAAATATAAAAGTTGTCAACCCCTGACTGTAATTAACCAAGAGGATACTTGTATTGTACCTTGCGACTGTTCAGGACCGGGGTTGTGAGTTTTTATATAATTGGCCAATAAAACAGAATCATAAAAGTGGATGCACACAGCATGTGCATTAGCAAGCTGGGATTTACTGCAAATTAATTAAATTGTAAAGTGATTTAATACCCCCTACCCACTACCGGTATTCATGCTTATCATCTAAAACAAATCTGTGAAGATTAACGGAGTTGAAAAAGTATTTCTTTTTTCCAAGAGTGATGCTAGAATTATTTATTTTTTATGACAAGTTTTCTTACTAAAACAGCAGTGGCAATTAGTTTTTTTCATGTTTGCAGTTAGCATTGTTATTCAGTGGCACTGAATGGCCTCCCCATATTCCTCATTTGGAGTTATTTTACGTGTTATTAAGCCCTGAAAATGGACTGTAAATAAGCATTTATCATACGCTGTTCATGTGGTCACAGTTCTTGGAACAGTATTATAAATGTTTTACTGTTGATTAAAAAGTTTAGGGGTTACCTGACTGCCAAGGTTTCTCTAATTAATCAGAGAAGAAATAACCAGTCTTTTCGCTGTTTCCTCTTACTTAGGATACAGACAACCCAAAAGGAACTAACCTGCAAAAGATAACATAGTGTGTTCGTGGCCAAAGCAGTTCTACAGTTTCATGGTACAGTACGTCATTCAAAAGTCCAGTTTTGGGACTTTGTAGTCATTTAATGCGCATGCATGCACACACACACACACGCGCACGCACACACGCACACACATTTAGTATATACTGGTACATTAAATTACTGTTATAAACATTATTGTTTGATTTCCAAGGAGCTGTTACAGTTCCCCATCTTAAAAACTGTACCTGTGCTTTATTGAGCGTTAATTCCTGGAATTGGGTTACAGTAGGGTAATGCATGTTGATTGTATGAGGCATTTCAGACTGGAGTTAAAGCCGCCTGCTCTCCTTTGATATCGGCTGGGAGAAGTTTGAAGAGTTTTTTTCAATGCAGGAGGAGCAGTTGAGATGAGAGGGGTGTTTGACACAGATGAGCAAAGGCCTACAGCCAAGGACCTGGAAAATCTCTGCTGCAAAAAGGCAGGACAGATTTCCCGAGTTCTAGGAATTAAGTGTACTAATGCAGTGAACAGGAGTTGCCTGTAGCCTACTTACTGTGGCAATCCTAGACTCTACCAGAGCCTCAAGCAAAGAAGCCCGTTGAGGCTCCCCACAGCCCATTTTTTAGCTGCCTTTGCAAAATGTGCCTGTATGAGCAGCCAATGGGGGCCCCTTTTTCTATATTTTTTTGGGGTCCGAAACATTTGCCTGGTTTGCCTCTGCAGTTCGCCTCTGCCTAGTTACTAAGACATTTGACTGAGATGTAGAGGATGGGTATTTCAAGCCCAGTATAGCTGCAGTTAGATCACTGCCACTGCTGGGACATGGAGCAAGGTCTTCAACCTCGGTACTCCTGAGGGAGCTGGCCTGGGGTCAGTTTAATCTCCTGTAAATCACTTTGCATGAATTCATCAAGTCAATACCAACAATGTTAGTAGTAATTACACCAGTGCAAAAAAAACGGACATGTTGACTACGAACTTACACACATTCATTGATTGTGAGCAGCAGCAGGAGTTGCGTGGTGGGTGGGGGATCATGAGATGTTCTTGATATCTGTAATGTATACTTTGGTATGCCATGGAGTAAAATGCTCATTACTTAGTTATGCACAGTCAACATTCATGCTTGAAATTGATTTGTACACCAATGTAAGTTTTATTCCTTCATGGAAAGAAAGACTCATGAGTTCTGCAATCATTAAAAAGGT
This sequence comes from Gymnothorax javanicus, assembly GCA_029692085.1. Lineage (NCBI taxonomy): Eukaryota > Metazoa > Chordata > Actinopteri > Anguilliformes > Muraenidae > Gymnothorax > Gymnothorax javanicus. The sequence goes on from CM056194.1 coordinate 125,306,287, forward strand.
ATCACCTAACTGTCTTTGTGCACTCCAACACATCCATCTTCAATTCAAATTAAGGATCGAATTCAGGCCATTAAACATTGGCTTGTGCTGGGGTCTAATCATCATCGCATGATTTGACTGCCGGAGCTCACCGGCTCTCCGACACCATCTCCTATCCTCCATTAGTATCGAAATGTAAAAATGACATCTCAGGGAATGATGATTGGTGCTGCTCATATCTCATATTAATCAGCACGGCCGTGATTATGAAATTGCTGAGCGTGCAATCTCATCAGTATCTGCATTCACTGTTAACCGGAAAGAATAATACAAGCACTCACAGTTATATCCATTTTTTTAATTAGTGTACGCATTTCACGAGCCAGTGCCTCCAATTACAGATCGATGCTTCATTTCTGCAGAGAACTGTTGGGTAGCTCACCAATTAGGAAGTGCCCTCATTTCGGTTTTCTCAGTTCAATTCGTATAAATATCCAAGTGCTTACTGTCATTCATATATTTATTTTCAGTATCTTTCATGAATCTTTTTAGCCAGACTGTATGGTTGCTGTCATGCAGTTCTGAGTATGTTGTGATGCGTTGCTGTGTGTGTTTGCATGGACTTATTTGTTCAGGATCGATGGAAGATTTCAGCTCATTACCACACTCAAAAATATTTGTGGTAAATGCTGGATTTTTCCCCTGCCTGTTAATGTCAGAGGAATTGCACTGAGCAAATTGTAGTGTGGCATCAATTTAGAAACTAGCACTAGACCTTCCATATGTCCCTGATGTAGATCTAGAACTGATTGGTATATCTCTGTGGTAATCCCAATTGAAGCTCACTCAAATTTGTACAAAGAGGCAATTCATAAACCTGGTTGTGTCTTGAGAGGTGAGAAAACTTGTTTTACCTCAGTCCGTGCTCCAGATCTGGCCAGGTTTTAGGTTTTACACGGTGCTATCTTTCAGTCAACTCATTGCTCATACTTCATATCACAGGCTGATGACTTATTACAATAGATTAAGGCCTGTTCATGCAGAACTATCGTCAAACCTCTTTGTTCTTAAGGGGGATGTTAAGGAAATTCAATGATTTGCTTTTAATTACACAAATGTTGGAAAAAGACTGAAAATATGTGAAAAGAATGTGAACATTGTACTTCTGGATTGTTATAGTGAAGTGGGATATGATGCAATGGAGAAGAGGGCAGGCAGAGTCAAACAAGTGCATGTTTTGCGAGGTAGCTATTTCCATTGGCTTACATCATGCGGATAGCGCAAAATCGCTGGACAAAGTTGAACTTGGTTCAACTTCTTGCAATGCCAATAAGCAAAATCTCTTCCTTACCCTAGGTGTGCTCCAGGATTTTATTCTCTTTAGCCACTGTGGCTAAACAACCTGATAAGGTTCTAGCCACAAAGAAATCTTTTTAGCCACACAGTATTGCATGTGCGACATCACAAAATAAGTTCAGTGTATGTATCTGCCTAGTTAAGAAGTATTAACAACAAATTTAAGCTACAAATTTATTGCAGATATTCCACACATTCATTTCTGAACCTGCATGTAAGACTTGATCATTTGTTTAAGGGCAGATATATGTTTATTTTTGTAATTCTAGATCTGCAAAGCTAAATCGACATTTGATTCCACTAATACTGTTTTATATAATCAATGACATTTGCACCTACTGTTTTAGAAAACCACAAACATTTGAATCTGCTTCAATAAAAAGTATGTAATGAATAAGTATGGATAAAATCCGCAATCTCAAATTAAGCATCACACTACCACTGGAAAGGAAAACAAAAGTTGAAAGACAGATCATGAGCATCACAGTAAAATGTCACAGGAACCCTTATTAAAATCAAAATTGTCACGGATACCTTTAGAAGCACCTATGCTGATTTAGAAAGGTCCAGTGGAGCATCCTCCAGTACATGCATAGGTTTCCTGTTATTCTTCAGTTTATATAGCCATTTAGCAAGCCAGCTAACGTTAACTAAGGAAAACCTTTATGCATAATTGTCATATTTCGGAGATATGCTTTGGCTTTGTCCTGACTTTACTAAGTTAGCAAGATGTAATAGGCATGAACTTCTCTGATGTGTTTGCAGGGCTTTCGTGCATCTGAACTATACTTTCAGATTTTTGATGCGTTCGCTCGCTTGTTATCTCAAGAAAAATCCCTGTTTCAGCTTGGTAGCTAGTGAAGTTAGGGCAAAAAAAAACAAATTACATCGCTTAAATATGACGATTATTTACAATGATTTTCCTTAAGTAGTGTTAGCAAGCTAGCAAGATGGTCATATAATCTGAAGAGTAACGTGATATGCAATCACATACATACTGATGTTACGCAGTTTAAATTCGCTAGCTATGAAATAATGTCTCAGTCTGAACTCTTTGTGTGCTTTTCAGATAACAGAAGCTGTTAATCAAGGTTGAAGGAGGTCATGTAACTGTGATTGCAGTTTGCGCCCCACTCAGAGAGGGGAATCTGGCAACTGTGTGATGCGCTCGGATCAAATATAATTATTTACGATGAAAGCACCACTGGAATGCTTTTGCCACCGTGGGGAAAAGCCATAAGAAATCTTTTGCCACAAATAGAATTCTTTTTCCAATTATAATGTGGCGAATGGCTAGCGCACACCTAGCTTACCGGATATTATATGTATTTTCTCCTCTTGCACACAGTTAAACTTTTTTTTTTTGCCAATTTTGTGGAGATAATTTTTGTGGCGGGACTGAAACCATTGCTCAATGACACCCTGGAACCACCCACTGCATGACTCCTCCCATCTCACTTTATACCAAACACAGCTATAGCCTGTTAGCATCAGATTAGCATATCCCGCTCTATTACTAAGCCCTGGCATTCCTTCAACATATAGCTGCTGTTAAGAAGAGGTCGGGGGAACACCAGTTGCAGGATCCAAAAGTGTTTATTGAAACACAAAACACTAAATGAGAAAGGTAGGCAACAAGCCAGAAATAAAACACCGTGCACATGCACTGAAACAATGGGAAAACTAAGGTACACTGCCCAAGGCAGGGGGAAACAGAAGTACACACTCCAAGAGTGGTTAAACTAGAAAAACAAAAACTGGACCTAACTAAACTTACGGAAAACACTGGGAGACTAGACAAAGGGCAGACAAGACGAGGGCGCAGCAAAATACACGACTCGGAAATCATACAAAGGAAATACTCGGGAAGGCACAGGAGCGGAGATTTCACAATGCAGAGCTGAGTCTAACAAAGTTCCGTCTGACGGTCGCTTCCCTCTTCCCCACTGAAATACCCACGGGAGGAGGTGGGGACTCGGAATGCAATCTCGAATGGGAACAGAAACACTTGGGATTAATAAAACAATTACACGAGAACTGGGTAAACAAATTATGACTCGAGACAAGACGCTGAGATGATCAATCAAACTAGATTGTTTAGATTGAGGTAATCTAAACGTGACGAGTAAAAAGCACCACGAGAGAAGCAAAGGAAAGCATAGCTTTAAACGTAGTTAATCAGGGAAAGCTTAGGAAGGAATTATAAAAGCTAGAAACACTCGCACTCGCTAATGAGTTAATTAGGTTAATACTACGTGACGAAATATATACAATCACCCTCAAATAAGTGCTGGTTAGTACGGGTTAGTAATGATATCAGAGAACGCATTCACTCAGAGTTTAGTGAGACCCAGAATTAAGCACAGGTGGAAGCACTGAATGAAATACCGCAGCCGATTCCGAAAGAGGAAACGTGATTGGACAACGAGACGCAGGCATGCTCAAGGCTGTCACACGACATCACAGGAGTTTGGGCAAGAGAGAATCAATCGTCAGACGGCGGGAATGAAAGCTGAAAAATAAACAAAGAGAGTGAGGCACGGGAGACAAAGCGGAAGCACAAAAATAAAAGTAATAAGCACAATGACAAAACAGCACACATGAGGCAGAACCATAACAGCTGCTAGCAATCAGAAGACCTGCAGGTATGGGTAACTGAATGAATCTGACACACCAATGTGTTGAACTTTTCCCAGTGTAGCCTAGATGCTAATGATATGATAGGGGGAGGGTTTCCTTCACTTATATATTTGGTCATGTGTAAGAGAATTAAAAACATGATAGCTGCTAGTATTATTGGAAAGGCTATAATATTTATACCGACAAAGATAAATCTGGTAAAGTGACAAACTCTGTTCCGTGTTCTTTACCAACAGCCTTACATTCCTACTTGGGCTGAGCTATGGTAGTCACGGTGAACCTACGTATTGCTAATACATGTAGCTATCTACCATAAACGGAGGGGGGAAAAAAATCACCATTTTGTTGTACACCAAGAGAAATGCGAGTGACTCTCCGGTAGGTCAGCGTCCGCTGGTTCTGATTTGGAATCCAGCTCTGGTGGCTCAAACGCATGCCCAATAATGCTTCTGGACATGGCATCCATCTTCAGATCGTTGGGTATTGGTCATTCATACCTCAGACCAACAGCATAGCCAGAAATATTCATTTTGATGGGCCTTTGGGACATAAGGCATTATAACAAGAAAAGTTTTTGTTTTATGGTGATCCTTTTGTATCTTGTTATAGCGTGAAACATTTTTTGTTATGACAAGATATGTTTGTACATGAAGTGGAAGTTTCTTGTTTAAACAAGTTTTGCTGATATTGTTATAATGAGAAGTTTTTTTTTGCTGAAACAGAATGCAGCACGTTGGTATAATGAGAAACATCACTGTAACGTGAAAAAACACGAAGTTAAAACATAAAAAGAATTTTGTAATGAACAGAAAAAACTGGGCGCATTTTATACGCTGCCATTCAAACAAAAGGTAAAGAGATCTGTCATTTTCCATTAATATTGTCATTAAACATCTTTCTGTGGATTTCACAGTTGAAGTAACATTTCTGACACAAGCTGAATTCCCAGTTACAAGAGCTCACAACTGTCTTATTAATCCTGGCATCATTTGTCACTCTAACTGTGAGGCTTCTCTGCTTTTTCTTAATTGATCAGGGACATCACTGTCATTTCAGGATGCAGGGGGCAAAAGAGAGATCAGATCACATGACTGCAGTGCTGTATTGTTTCCATCTCATTATTGGGCACTGTTGTAGCAATGTGAATGAGTTCACATCCATTGTTCTGTCTCTAAGATACACCTTCAAAATTAATTAATATGACGCATTGCTGAACCTAAGGGTGCAGCAATAGGTCGGAGGAAGGATTGAATTTGTTTATATATCTTCTTCCGGAAAATGTAGGCTAATAAACTCTGTCAGGAAACAGGATTGTGTTCGCGCTCCTGCTAAACTCCCTGGTCCTGCCATCTAACAGTTCTGCTCTGGCAAAGTGTGCACTCCGTCTGGCAGCTGTCCCAGTTTGCCACTGGCCGGGCATGGACACGCCCCTTGCACTCAAGCCTGAACCATGTGAACTGTGTCATTCTGCTCTGGGATCCGTCCTTGTGTCATTACGCCATTACCATCAATAAAGCCTGCCGTTGGATTATACTCTCACTTCATATTTGGTTCCTGGTCTGGATCATAACAGACTGATCATGAGTTTGAAGGGATAATGTGTGCCCATCCCCAGTTCAGTAAAGACCACTTCCTGCTTCCCTGCATCATGCACCAATGAACAGCTGCCATTGGGGCTCTTGCCATCGTCTGTTCTTCTACACGAATGGGTCTGACATATCTTACTGGCTGGAAGTAATACTTTGTAATCCTTCCTTCAATTTAGGGCTGATTTGATTGTCATAGTCACTATAAAAAGAGTAATACAGCAAATAGTGTCCATTTACTTTTTACCATTCTCACTGCTGACAAGCATTGACATGCAGAAGAAATATACTGGTGAAGGGTGATCCAATTTAAATAGCTCTGACCTCCTGTGATTATTCGCCAACCTTTCCAAGGAAGGGCTCCTGTTTGTGTGCAAGCATAAATTTGGCCTATGTCTCTTAGTTATTCTAAATCTCAACACTATATCATGCAATGACTTTCTGGATGTTTCTGTTCCTCCAACAGTCTGAGGATGTTCCCTTCCTGTGTCAGCACCTCAATGCCGCCATGTACAAAGGAGGTCCGTATGTGACATTTCAAGATATGGAATCTCATTTCAGAAATAGTATCAATAGAGAAATTTACATAAGGCAACATATCAGCCTTTTGTGCTATTTAGAAGCTTTTCCTAACTTTTTCAATATCAGTCAACAATATCAATCAAATCAATCAAACCTCACCTCTGAACTTAAGCCATGTACACCCTCATACACACATCTAGCCATTCATATTTTCGATCCACAAAATCCCCTTGTTTAGTCACCACATACGCCCACAGATTCGTCCACACACTCACTCTTTTTTACTTCTGGATGAGCGAAGCTTAGGAAGGAGTGTTGCGATGACACTCGAGCATCTCTGACTAATCAATCAATCAATCAATCAATCAATCAATCAATTTGCCGTTACCACTACCACGGGTGGTAAGATTCACAAACAGCTTATCCAGGAGTTGACCATAGTGTCACTTTGATTACCTTTCTTTCTCCTGCTTTACTGGAACTAATCTGAGTTTCTTGTTTGCTTCCTTGTTTATTTACTTGCTTTTTTGGTTTTGCGTAGGGTCAGCAATCCTACATCTCAATTAGGCTCTAAACAATATTTATAAAATAACGTTGCCCTCTGAAGAGGGTGCATAAATGGTGAGCCAAAAATAAAAAATAAAAACAATCAGTGAAGAACTTAACTGGCCTGGCAGACCCTTGACCTCAACCCCGTCAAAGACCTTTGGGATCAATTAGAAAGCCAGCATTGGCCTGGACCTAATCCTCCCAACCAAACCTTTTCTGACTGGAATGGAGGCAGATCCCTGCAAAGAAATTCTAAAATGATGTGGAATGCCTTCCCAAGTGAAGCCTGGCTACAGCTCCTGCGAAGGAGGGGAATGATTCTGAGTTATTATTTTACATGTAATTATATTACATGCCAAAATTGTGCGAAAGTCCTATCGAAGTAATGCTGAGATCACACACCATGCCTTCACACACTCAAAAGCAATGTCTGCTCAGTGTCTCCTATTAGCCTGAAATGCATGTCTTTGGACTGTGGCAGGAAACTTGATTATCTGGAGGAAACACCGAAAGGAACTCAAACATACAACAGAGCCTGCTACCTCCCCAAAACAACCCCAGACCGGATTTACACTCACAATCTTCTTGCAGTTTCGCAACAAATCTACCCACTTTCTCACCTTAGTTCCATGTGAATTTTTAACTTACCGGCTGATAAGCTATTGTTGTGCATTTTCATCTGTCGTCCCTCTGTTAATGTCTATTGTCGGGAGCATTTTTTTATGATCAGATAAATTTCCCTGTAAATTTGGCGTAACATGCTATGCGTCCATATCTTCGGACGTTTTTTTTTCCCGGATTTTCAATTGAATTGTTTTTGTCCGTTTTATGCACCTTTGAAATTTTGGCCCCAATGTTAAAAGATAGGATTTGGAAACTGAAATTTCAAAAAAGTATTTCTCAGAAACTGTCTAATTACTTTTTTCTAAATCAAGCAATCAAGTCCCCTTGGTACCCTCAATGTACAGTGCCAGTGCCCTTTTAATTGAATGGACGGAAGTGGGTCTAGTGGGAGCGCTACTCTTTATCATTGGTCTTATGGAGAATACGCAAAGTGATCTTTAAAGGCCAAATGTTTGCGGATAGAGCTCAAGTTTGTATGATCAACATATGGGAAGTCATCCGTGACCTATATTTTGTAACTGTTAATGTTGACCTTAGATGACCTTGAAAGGTGAAGTTCGAGTTCAAGCAAAATGTTAGCAATGTTCAAGGACTGGACTTGAAATTTCAAAAAATGATTCCTTCAGAACTGTCTGATAACTTTTTCCCAAATCAGGCAATCAACTCCCCTTTGTACCCTCAATGTATGGTGCCAGTGCTATTTTGATTGAATTGCCAGAAGTGAGTGTAGTGGGGGCGCTGTACTTTAGCATTTATCTGTAACCATTTGGCCTGTGGAGGCCAAATGGTTACAGATAAAACTTAAGTTGGAATTATTAACATATAGGAAGGCATATATGACCTATATTTTGGCAGTGGTGAAGTTGTCCTCAGATGACCATGATGGGTTGAACTCGAGGTCAACCAAAATGTTAAAATTTTCAAAGCCTTCTTGGCTTGACACTATTAAAGATAAATGTTCAATAAGCATATGCACCCTATAAGAAGTCATACATGATCTTTCATTTGGTGACCTTTAACTTGACCATTGGTGACCTTCGAAGGCCAAACTTGATAAAGTGAAATTTTGATGACTTCTGTCAGCAAAATGGTTACAGATAGATCCTAAGTTTGTCTTAGAGACAAATAGGAAGTCGTTCAGAACTTTCATTTGGTGACCATTAGCTTGACCCTCGGTGACCTTCAAATTTCAAATTAGACAAAGTGAAATTCCAATGACTTGCATCACTAAAATGGTCGCAGATACAGCCTAGTTTTGTATTGTAGACATATAGGAAGTCTTTCTTGAACTCGTTGGTTCCTAACCTCTGTATTAACATCATAACTATTGCATATATTGTATATTGCCTCATAACTTTGCCTAGTATGACAACCTTTGAAAATCAAATGTACAGAAGTACAATTTCAGTAACATGTTGCACTCAAAACTATTGCAGATATAACGCATACTAGTATAGTATATTTACTCCTAGTATATGCTTGAAATATGATCACATCTGAGCTTGCCTCACAGCCAGAAGGTTATGGGTTCGAATCCGACCTGGAGGCTTTCTATGTGGAGTTTGCATGTTCACCCCGTGTTTGCGTGGGTTTCCTCCGGGTACCCCGGTTTCCTCCCGCAGTCCAAGCACATTCACATCAGGCTAATTGGTGATAATAAATTGCCCGTAGGTATGAGTGTGTGAGTGAGTGGTCAGTGCACCCTGTGATAGAGTGGTGAACCATCCAGGGGTGCCTTTCCTAAAAGCGTAGTTGCTAAGTAAGTTAGCAACTTACATAGTTAGTCTATTCACAGTCCATGGGTCCAACTATGTAAGTTAGCATCTGTGATTTCGGGAAGCGCGCCCCAGGGTGGGTCCCTGCGTTCCGCTTGTAGTCAGCTGAGATAGGCTCCAGCTCGCCCCCAGGACTCTAATAAAGGAAGAAAGTGGGTGTAGAGAATAGAAATATAGCATGTGCATTACAGATTGTGAGCTGATAAGCTACAGGACCCTTGGTCCTATTTTTATGATTTTAGAGTGAGATGTTGGATGAGCAGGCTTCCACATACTTTTGTTCTAGTAATGTCCAGTGATATTTCCGAGGAGGGCTTTCTCAACTGGATGTAAGAAGAGGCATTTTAATTTATTTATAATGCCAGACTTACGATCAACCCCATAATATCCATGCATGCTTATATTATTGAGAGTGTGTCAAGGCCATCTTGTTTTATAGCGTAATTGTCATTGGGAAGGAGTGGTGTGCATGCCTTCATTATTCTGCATTCATGCCTTGGTGCAGCAGCTCGAGTTTGATGGATAACTGTGCCCAGAGTCATTTTATAGCCCAATGTATTTCCCTTACCCTTGTGTAAAGTTTAATAATGCCGCACATGTTGTTATTGATTTACAGGTTTTGGTAGAATGGGTTATAATGACAAATACGATGTTGTTGACAAAATGTTTTATAAAGTTTTGAGATTGAGTTGGTTTATAATGGCACATACATTTTTCCTGATAAGTTTTTAAAGTTAACAGGCATAATATGGTGAACTTAATGTGAAGTTTGTAGAAAGGTTCTTTTATAAGGCCATATGTGATTTTTATTGATTTAAATATTTTGACAGGCTTGCTTATAATGACAAACCACAAAATTTTGCCCTTTCAAAGCTGAATTTTGAGAAAGCCATCTTCTATTTTGTAGGTAATTGCTGAAGCATACTCTTAAAAATAGCACATAATAATAATGATGATGAAAAAAATACATCTTGAAACGCTCCTTTTTCAGTATTATCTCACGGATAATAGTTTTGTGCCCACAGTGGCTATCCATTTCACTTGGTTTAATAAATGAGGTGACACACATTTACAACCCATCCTTCACTGGGGGGAATCGTAGAATATGCTCTGTCATAAACTTCTCGATTCCTGACATCCTATTTCTGTGCATAAATCATGGTTTGCATCTTGCAGTGTAGCCTCTGTTGCTCTGTTGAGCTGTAGATTTTGATAAGTCTAATGTTTGGGTGTATTTGTGGGGTTTTTTTTTTTTCTGATTTCATTCTTAACTTTGATTGGTACAGTTCTGTCTCTTATTTTAACAAACACCAATAACAGACTCCAAACACTGTTAAAAATCAGTACTAGATTATGAAAAATGTCAGAAAGCTAAACACAGGAGCCAAACACAGATCTCAGGTGAAATCCCATAGGCTGTTAATAAACTCTTTGACTGAGTGCCACGTCTACTTTTTCTTTTATGACCTGGTGCGACTCAAGCATGGTTTAGATGATGCCATTGTTTTCAAAAAAACTTGACCAATGAAGTGCATTGTGATTCACTTAAATATAAGCACATCATGGGATTTGTGTTTTTCAATTTTTTTTTTTCAGCCACTATGTAGACTACAAAAAAGCTGCTCTTCAGACAGTGGCAGTGGCTGAGGACCTGAGCGAGGCGGGCGAAATCGACATTTTGTTATAGTACCACTTGCTTTTGCACACTGCCACTTGTAAACAAATCAAAGTTTATCGATTTTTAAACAATGCTATTGAACATTAGTGCAGTGGAAATAATTGTCAATGAACGCCAGAGGTGTAAGTCCTCAAATGGTTTTTCATGTTTTTATCTGCTACAGAAGCTGAGCAATAAAGGTTTTAGTGAGTGTTGACAATCATATGAAATTTTTGAGAAAACGCCCAGTTTTTAGCAGGTTGTTTTCAAACAATGCTTTTGGTTTTAGAGTACTTTTCTAGAGGGCACCTGTAGTCGTGGGTTAATTTATGCAATAGGGCTTCATATGAGCAAAGAGCAGGTGAAGAGAGTGATCAGGAGATGGTCTCTGGTCTGGCAGTGGCAAATTAGGCAGACAAGGGGGTCAGGCTAAGATGAAGTTGGAGGGACTGGTCCAAGGTCTGAGGATGTGATGTCTGGTCATATGGATTGATACACACTGGGCAGAGGCACTCCCTCAGATGAGAATGAAAAACACTAGAGAGAAATGATCACACCAAGACTGGGCCCATCCGGGAAACAGTGCTCCTGATAAATAGTTAAAACACGAGTTAAAACTGGAGGCGGGAGATAACAGTCTAACAAAGGGAAAATGAAAAACAGGAACTTATACACAAAGGCAAGAATGAACAAAGTGGACTTGGGTGTGTGAGAGAACGTACGCAAAACACAAAGGGAACAGCAAAGCCACTTGACAGTACTTGAACAATAAAAACAATTAAGAAAATGAAACCAAAATTGACACAAATGTTTGGACTATGGTGAGCACTAATAAACATTCTGGATGTGACAGAAAAACAGACATAACTGTGCTTCCCTAGCACTTGTACACACTTGAGCAATCTGGAAAAATCATATAGCCAATTGTCACAAACGTTACGTCAACCTGAAATGGGGAAACTATCTCTAAAAATTTCTGTAATTTGCTTGGTGAAACCAAAATGTACCATTATAAAAGCTGGACATTTATGCTTTTAGTTCCCTGGAATTGTTGAAATTATATAAATCATGAAAATGAAATATTGGCTGACCTTTTATTCAAATGCAATATGCCCATTCAAGTCTTACCCTTGTATGTGGGCAAATCTAATGGTTGAAATGTATTTCTGGGGGACTTCACTCTGTGTACTAGAACAGGGGTAATTTACTTTTTGCAGAACATTATGGAAAATCACTCCTATGTTATTTATTTATGCTTTATGGACACTCAGTGTGGACTTCTTTGACCACAAGACTACAATAGTGACTGTCATTATGAAAAAAATAGTGTCTGAAAGCCTGTTCTTTCGAGTCATTTGGATTTTTCTTTCCAGAAATGACAGCAGATATGAATGGAGAGAGTGATTTTGTGCTCGTGAATGTGATGTTTGTATACCCCAGGATTTCTTGGACATTTCAGACCAATGTGAAAAATAGTGACAGACAGTTTGTCTCTTTTGCTGTTTTTGTGTGTGTGTGTGTGTGTGTGTGTGTGTGTGTGTGTGGCATTGCAACTTGGGCCAGGATGCCTGTCCGTTTTCAGTTTAAAATATATATGTTTTCAAATTCTTTTTTTTTTTTGTCCAAATATAGTAAACATTGAACAAACAGCTCACAATGTCTTCATATGTATGCTGTCATTTTGTTATGAAACAGAGTCACTGTCAAGGTCTGTGAGGTATATTATAGGTTTAAAATGAATAGTGTTTTAAACATACATGAATACATGTATTCATAAGGTAGACATTCATTCTGTCAGCCCACTCGAAGGTTAGACTCTCCAGTCACTCCACCACACAAAGGGAGGGTGGGGTTTGGGGGGGTGGGGGTCACAATATTTTTCTCTTTTTTTTCTCACAGTTGGTCAAACCAACTTCTTTTCAGACCAAGTCAAAAAAATAGAAATAGTTCCCTCAACATAGCGGTTTGCACAGCTCTCCTGAAATAAGCTGCATCAGAAAACGCCCCCGCCTTTCCGTAATATCCAGTTCATCTTTTAGGGGTACCAGTGTAACATGATGTATCATCCCTCCATCATAACCCCAAAAAACAATGGCAGTATATGCTTGAATACATGCATGCGTACATGTTTACATATTGTACATTCATAAAACATGCATACATACATTCATACGTACATAGATGCATACATGCAAAAATACAGACATTAATGAACACATACAGTACATACATACAAATGTACATACATTTATACATTCAGTGTATATTTTATAACCCTATACCCGAAAAAGTGGGCATATCATGAAAAATGCAAATGAAATCAAAAAGTACCGATAAGAAAATCTATTTACCCTCCATTATATTGAAAACAGGGCTGCAACACATTATTTTATGATCTACCATTGATTTAATTGCAACACGTTCCAATGAAGTTGGGTTACATGCATGTTCATCGCTGTGTAACATCACCTCGCCTTTTAATAACACTCAGTGGTCATTTTAGAACTGAGGAAACTAATTGCTGCAGTTTCTCAAACTTTTCCCATTTTTGTCCGATATAGAGCTTCAGTTGGTCAACACTCTGAGGTCCCTGTTTTTGTATTTTACGCTTCATAATCTGCCACACGTTTTCAGTGGGAGACAGGTCTGGGCTGCAAGCAGTACCTGCACTCTCTCATTACAAAGCCATACTGTTGTAATACATACAGAGTGTGAAACAAGCAGGGATGTCCCTGAAAAAGATGTCAGAAGACACATATGTTGTTGAAAATGTGCATGTACCCTTCAGCATCAATATTGCCCTCATAGATGAGCAAGTTGCCCATGCCTTGTGCTCTAATGCAGTCCTAGATGATGACATTTGGGATAGTCCTTCTCCTCTTTGGCCCTGAGAACATTACATACTTTATTCCGAGAAACAATTTGAAAAATTGACTTTTCAGCTCACAACAATCCTTTCCACTTTCTTGTCAATCCATCAAAGATTAACCTGAGCCCAGAGAGGTGGGCAGTGCTTATGTATAGTGTTGATACTGTATATTGAATCAATCAATCAATCTTTATTTAGCAGACTTGAAGTCCATCGGAAAAAATACATACAATAATACACATCTGTAAGGTATATTAGTAGATCAAAGCTTCCCCAATGTGCAAAGGTGTTGACTTGAACCGGGATTGGCTTCCTGGGGATGGGAACTTATCAAGGGGGGTGGTAATTCGAGTCTCACTGCAACCAAATGGGATGCAGACAAACACACGTAGAGGTGACAATAACCAACAGGTTAGAACAATAGGCCTCAGTATGCATGACTGTTGATGTCTTTAGACCCACGGGAAACAAGGAAGCACACTGGGGGGTGTCTGACAGTTCATCGGGAAAAGTTAGCAGACATGATGCTGTTGTCATAATGACCATTTGGTTACCTGTCACCTCATTGGTACACTGGCCTCAGGAGAGGTATAAAGCTGCTTCCTGACTGACAGTGATTTGTAATTGCCTTGCCTTGCTTTTACCCAGTATGTTACATACTGTAAAGAAGACTATTTTGCTCTGTAAATAAATTGTTGTTGACCTGAACTTTGGGACTACCAGTTTACTTCACAAAGGACCAAATTCCTACACATCATAAAACCGTGTAGTTGAGTCATATTTTGCATTTGATGATGCTACAAAAAACTGTCTTCACTGATGCAGGTCTTCTGAAGTATTTGCAAGCTCATGTTCTGTTGATTATGGAAGCATTTTGGTTCTTAATACTCTGACATCTGAGGATTCAAGGTCAAGCACATCAAATATTGGTGTTCAGCCTTGTCTTTTATATATGAGATTGCTCCAGTTTCTCTTGATTCTCTGAATTTTTTTAGTGTATTACGGACTGTTGAGGGTGAGAATTCTAAATTCCGTGATATTACACAGATAGAAATGTCTTTTCTTAAACTGTTTGACTATTTACTCAAGCAGCTTTTGGCAAATTAGTGAACCTCAAACCATCTTGCTAATAAATGACCATGTGTTTTGTGACTGCTCATTTTATAATTAATCAAAATTTAATCACTAGTTAACCTACTCTTCTGTTTCCCTGGGGTTTGTCCCAAACGGGTGTTTTTCTGAAGATTCCACTTCACTGGTCTATTAATTCACTGTTTTGACACGTTGTACAATGAAAAAAAATTCCATGTACAGTAACAATTTTCAATAATGCACACAAAATTTGAGAAGTTATCAGTAAACAAATGAGGAATGCATGAGGAACTAGCATCCAGCAAAGCACTCATTAACGGGCAGTTCTTGAGTAGCCTCTGATCACATTTTATAGGGTAGCAAATGATTAGTTCATTGAGAAACAAATGAGGAATTAACTGCCAGTAAACCATTAGTTAATGGGAAGTTCTTGAGTAACTCCTCATAGAATTATATAGATTACTTAATGATTACGTAATTGAGGAATGAATGAGGAACTAACTGTTCGCTAAATCCTAGCAGTTAGTTCCTATCTAACTCCTTTCAATCATTGAGTCACTCACGCCTGAGGTTACAGGTGTTGTACGCTCTCCTAAGTTGTGAGCTGCAGTCGAAAAGTCAAAAGATTACATCATATTGTCTAATACCTTACCAGTTCTCCTTAACCTTAATGCAGATGTCATGAGGTAAAGGAAAAATGTGGAGGAGAGTTCATAAGGGCTTGGAAAAAGAAAACCATATTGCCAAGAGAATCCGATTGCTGTTACTAAAGGCGATGTCATAATGTGTCCTGTCTCCACCATCATGTTTGTTTCTTTTTGTGAATGGCTGGATGAATTGTATTTCACTTTAAATATTGCTGCCGCAAGAAATTTTGGGATGGCGTTATCTCCTTTCTTTTCATAAAGGATAGTCAATTGTACACAATGCTGAATGAAGTAACAAAGCATTGAAGCACCTTTCCTTAGCATTCAGAGATTTCAAACACTTACCACGGCTGCCATGTAAATAATTCAAGGCCATTTCTAAGGAGTTAGGAACTTTCCTAAGCAAAAAAAGACTATTCAAATACAAACCCAGACTCAAAACAGACCAGGAGACTGCAGTGAACAGGAACAGGAAACGGTATGCTGTCTAACAGGAAACAGTATCCGGTGTGGGTTTGCTGAAGCTCGTCATCTGGCTCCTTTTTATCCCATTATTTGACTGTTAGTCCACAGTTTAGGCTGTAATCACACTAGCAGCACGATACTGAGCACCCTGCTGCTGTCTCTCTTGTTCTTTCATTGATTTGTTCATGTGTCGTTCAGAGGAAAGGGACAGGGCGTTCTGTTTCTCTGAGAGGTAATCGATAAGTGGATTTCTCTCACAGAAAAAACTAAATAAATAAATAAGATGAATAATCATTGCGCCAAAGAGAGAGAAAGCCTCCTGATTAGAGTGTGCTCTGAATTAGCCTCAGGCATATGATAATCCTTTGACACTGGTAAGTGCTCTGGTTGTGATGGGACTGAAGTGCTCTGAAGATTTGACTCGCTGGGTCACAGATGGGAAATGGATTGTGGGGCTCCGAGCATCAGGCTTCATTATTTATATGCTTGGAGTTACAGATGAGGGAGACAGAGCCAGAATGGAGTCAGAGTTTGATCCATGTGTGGTGCTGGATCTGAATCGGAAGCTGAGTTCTGCTGTTCCCTCGCCTCCTCAGTCTTTATCGGTCGGTTATCTGCGTCTGAGGCTGATTACACATGTTCTTAATCTCTACATCAGCATACAGGGCTCATTGAGCATCTCGCACAGAGACACACACACGAGCGCAAGTGAGGAGTCGACTTGACTTTTCAAGTCAAGTTTTCAAAATAAATGAGTTATCTCCCTTAGCCTCTCTCTCAGGCCACCTGCGCATGTCCCACTGATAGCTCCACTTTCAAAACCTACTAAATCATGTTATAAATTGTAACGGAAAAAGCAAAACTCTGTCAAAACCCGCCAAGTCAAGGAGGAAAACTGTCAAATTCTGCTAATTCATCAGCCAATGTGGAATCGTGATTCTGTTTTCGTTCGCTAGAAGGAACCAATCACAGTCGAGCTTTTATAGCCTGTTCAGCTTTTGCTTTCTCTAACTCAAGATGAGGGATGCAGACTCAAGTTTCGTTTTGATTGCAGAAAATGCAAAGAAATCTCCTCGTAAGGGTTCAAAAAGGGAGCTCCTCAAGCTTGAAAGGTAAAGAACACTATTATGAGTTTGAATGATATCCTTGCATGTCTTAAAATGCATTTCTTTTAGTGCCAAAGCCACTATTATGGAATACACAAGCACATTGACCCCTTCTCCATTGAGAAAAGCCTCAGTCAGATCGTGCTAAGTCAGACAGAGTTCTGCTATTCAACCACTGTGATGTCTGTAGCATTGAGTTGCATGTAGAGTGGGTCCTGAGTCAAATACCTTCACCTATTGAACAACGGGGCTAGTTTAAACACTGTCAAAACCTGCTAAATTTCCACTCCAGTTTCAAAACCTGCTAAGTCAAAATTTTGTGTTGCAAAATCAAAGTCATTTCTTTAAAAAAATAATGAATTGCCTCATGGATTATGTCTGCAAGGCTAATAGTTTCAGTATAGTGAAAATTGGTATCTATGGAAGATAATTTCTATGCCTACCAAAAAATCAGATTTTTCTAAAAAATGGACCAACTCGACTTCGAAGGCTTTGCAAGTGGACTCCTCAAGTATACACACGCATACGGAGTCACAAACACACGTGCACACGCGCGCACCAACACGCACATACGGAATCTCACACAGACACAGACACACACACACACACACCTACACGCACATATGGAATCTCTCACATACACACAGACATGCATAAGCATGCACACTATACACACACTATACACAGACATGCACACACATACATGTTCAGAATCACACGCACAAACACACACATTCATTTGCATTTACATTTGATAACTGAATGGTGGCTCCTATCCAAAATGACATGATTTATTCGGAAAGGTTAGCCAAAGAGCATTATCTCTTTCACATCCTTTGAGATTCATTACCACGGCCCTCAGGTAGTGTAAGTGTGTGAGGCAGTTTGAGAAGGAGCATCATCAATCTGAAGGCTTCATGTTGAATGTAACACAAGTATGTCAGGGGGCACTCTAATCTCCAGTGATTGGGATGAGAATGAGAGTGAATCAGATGTTAATGGAATGAGTTTTTTGTTGGATGGCAGAGAGGCTGACTCAGCTCTCCTCTCTAACGTAGCTGAGGAGCTGATAGGACCTGTGGAGGAGCAGGGCAGTGAACTGGGCCGGGCTGAGGGAGAGACCTGCCTAAACTGGGGAAGGTTAAGCCAACACTGGAAATAATGAGCTTGAGTGGTACAGAGGGACAGTGAACCATGTATGCAATGCTGTATACAGTCATAATGTACACACATGCGCGCGCACACAAACGCACACACACATCTACAAATGCACCCACCCACACACACACACACACACACACACACACACACATCCATGAAATCACCCACCCACACACACACACACACATCCACAAATGCACCCGCTTACACACACACACACACACACACACATCCACGATTGCACCCACACACACACACACACATCCACACACACAAGCGCACATCCTTGGACTTTCATCCTTGTGAGGACATTAGAATGACTTCCATTCATTCTTTGTATGTCTCAACTGCCTTTCCCCAATCTTAACAGTAAGCAACGCATGCTGAACCTAAACCCTTACCCTAATCTTAAACTATCTGAAAGTCTAACCTTACCCCTAAACTTAACTGATGAGTCACAATTTGTTTTTGTAGTTGTGAGGACACATGAAAATGTCCTCACTTCCCAAAATGTCCCCACTCAGCTGGAAAAAAAAGTTTTGGGTTTTCACTTTGCAGCAAGTACAAGAACACACACACACCCATGCACACGCAGGCATGCACGCACACACACACACACACACACACACACACACAAACATGCACAAACACACATACACACACACACACACTCACAAAACACGTCAGTACAGTTTTCTGACCATTCCGTTGCACTTATAAAAGGCAATGCCATTAATTTTTGAAAGTGCTGCTTTTTTATTTTGCTATTAGATCTCTCATACTCAGTAACACTGTGTTGTGTACCACCTCAGTCCGCTGATTTGTGTACAGCTCTATTTCAATTTCATCGGCCAGTCCCTGTTCACGTATTTTTATCGAAATGACGGCAGCTCGACAGCCCTCTGGGCCCCATAGACCCCACGTTCTAGGCTTGTGTGCAGGGCCCCTGGGTAAGGGGGGCCCCATGCTAACACTGTGATTAAGTTTCACGCTCAGCCTGTCAGTTCTGCCTCTCAGTGCGCGGCCGGCACCTCTGCAAACTCACGCTGACTCCCCCCCACAGTAATGCACTTTTCTCCCATGAGCTTCCCCCTACGGTTCTCGTAATGGAATTCCTGAACAGCCCAGAGACATGTAAACCCAGCCTCGCCTGCGATTCCCTCTCTGCTCGTTGGGTCAGTGCCGATTTATTTCGCTCCCCAGAATGGCGCATCTCGCAGCTGGGCTGGACGGGGCTCGCTGGCGATATTGGATCTGTCCGCAGTTGATGCATCGCCAGTGTCACGCGAACAGAAATTGTAGATCCGCAAAGCAGGGTTCCATCATTTCCTTATTTATTTTACAACACGGTGCAATGGCGCGGATTCGAGGGAAATTTCGGTGGTGTTAGGCTGTTGTCCAGTATTCCATTATCTTCTGTTTGTCAGTCGGCTCTCGAGGCTCTAAGGCAGTTTCTTATCCTCCAGCAGCCCATCACATTACTATTCTTTTCACACTTAGAATATCCTTAGTAATGAAACCAGCATGTTCTCCCTGTGTTCGCGTGGGTTTCCTCCAGGTGCTCCGGTTTCCTCCCACAGTCCAAAGACATGCATGTCAGGCTAATTGGAGACACTGAATTGCCTGTAGGTATGAGTGTGTGTGTGAATGGTGTGAGAATGATGTGTGTGCCCTATGATGGATTGGCAAGCTGTCCAGCTATTTTCCCTGCCTTTCAACAGTAGTCAGCTGGGGTAGGCTCCAGCTCCCCCCGCGACCCTAGTGAGGAAGAAGCGGGCATAGAGAATGGATGCATAGATTATATCCAATTCATGTAGAATGTGCAACATTCAATGATCATCTCAATGTGCTCAGAGTCTAAAAGTCAGAGTGTGCTTCTGCTCATGATAGTTGTAGTTGTGTGTGATTTGTCACTCCTAACTGTGAAGTGATATTAGTACCAGTATGCCAGTTACTGCACATTATTATCCATGTGTATTACCCTAATGTGGAGTAGCTGTCTGTTTTAATGTGACTGATTGTTTCTTGGAAGTGACCTCTGATTTTATATGGAATGCCCAATGGCTTCATGAAGCTCTTTTACCCCTTAAAGTGCTTAATGTTTACTCACCCTATCCCTCCAGAAGTTAATCATTTATTATTTAGTTGACAAATGACCTTCAGAAGGAATTGTTGGTACCTTTGAACCATTCTGAAGGCCATTACCAACTGATTTTCCCGCTAAAAATTGACAATATTGTTGACCTTTTGAAGATTGAAGTGTGAAGCTTTGATTCATATATTTTGCATGTTATGTGACTATAGCAGTGATAAGCACTTTAAGGGTTAACATAACACCTTTAAATGACACTGTTTAAAGGTATCCTCCCAGTGAATCATTGTTATCAGATCAGATCTTGTTTTCTTTCTGATATAAAAAGGAAAGCAGTTAAGGAGATGGAGCTGATTAGCATCTGGATTAGCATGACTTTATAAGCATGAGGATCGATTACCTTAAGGGGAGGCAAGACCTGTGAAAAGGCTGATTTTTGTCCGATAGCTCAATATAACTTCAAGGTATTGCAGTTTCATTAAATTTATCAAAAATGATCTGAAACAACTTCAGTGTGTTCATTCACGTGCTTTTATAAAAGTCATAGCAGTACACCAAGCACCAAAAATAACTTTAATGGGACTATTTTCTGAATTAAATATTTCATGCACTAAAAACATTTTCCCCATCTTAAATTATAGCCACTTATTTGAACATGCCCTCTCTTAACTAATATTAGACAAATAAGCTGACTATTTATGAAAGATTTTGAAAGAATATTTTTAATATATGCTATGGTAAATCAGGTGGAAAAATAAAATAATATTTGGAAAAGTTCTGTGTATATGTAGGCTTTTTAAATAATTCACTCACAAAAGTAATTTTGAACTGCCCCTCCCTTAATGATCAGCCACTTTTCCATTGATCACTTTGAAACTGGAAAAAAATGAACTCCTGCAAAATCCACTAAGAAAAAATGTTTAAACAAATATGCAAATGAGTTTTATTTAATTATTCATGGGTTAATGTGTATATGTTGATTTATTTTTCTTTTGCAAACTTTTGCTTTCGAAATAATGGTAGATATTTCAGCTGATGCCTAAAATCTATGGAAAGTAGAATTCTGAACATACTTGAGCTCATAATTTGATGAAGGACTTGTTAAAATAATTTCTTTTCCCAGCAGTATATTTCTGTAAATAATGGCAGCTGCAATGGAACCTCTGTAATCTTTGCAACTTTATTTGGCTGAAAACTTGAAAAGTCTGGTACTTCTAAGCTTTCCTCAAATCACTACTGAAGTTTATTTCCACTTCAAGCACTGCTAGTGCTGTTTTAAAAACTTGAATTGATTACTGGTATGCTATTAAAACCTGCATTTGTGTGTCTGAGTGGTTACACTGGTCTACACCAAAGTATTTTGTTTTTCTTTTGCTGTATGGACTAAAATAACTCCGCTTAAAATTAATATCCAATTCAAATCAAAGAAGATAAAAGGTGGAACCTTCAGGCATCAGGTTTTAACATTATGGGCCTGTTTTGACAACCTAAACGCAGTCGCCAAACAGAAGTTCTGAAGGCATTGCTGATCAAAACCGGGTGTGTCTAACCCAGTAACACACCTGTGGCGCTGTTGTCAAAGTAACTGGACTAAGACAAATTAATTACCAGTGGGTGTGGTGGGGATTGGGTTCCATTTTGGCCAATCAGATTAGCCGCATTGATGCATTGATGTCATAGCGAATTGGCGGTCTTTCCCAGTGAAGAACAAGCTCCTAAATTGTGTTACCTCCTCCTCCTTCAGTCCTCTGAGAACTGCACTCTAATATACTAATTTTTGGAGGGGTTTGGAGAAATAAAAGTCGATTAAGCAGGTAATGTATTTTGTTTGAAAAGATGAGGATGATTTAAACTGTTTACAGAACAGCACTTGTGGTATTAAAACAAAGGCTAGACTGAATTTAATTATTTGTATTTCACCCACACAAAGAAACTATTCCATGTATAAAAACACTGCATTCACTCTCCCCTTCCAGTTAAATCCCAGCACCAATCTACAGGCATTATTTATAGGGTACATAATGGAATAAAAATGGGAAACAAACAATATGCTTTTATCTGTGAATAGCTCTGCTGGCTGTGATTCAGTCTCATGAAACTACCATAGAGCAACAGTGTCTGTGTTAAAAGATGGTTTTAATGAGTTAGGACAAAAACGAGGTCTGTGACACAGTAATTGCACAGCACCAGCTTTTATGCATTGACACTCCTCCTTTTGTGCTGTCCAACCCCTTGAGATGCAAACGCTTCTATTTTACGGCAGGAGGCGACCAAACTGGGTGAAGGCGATAAATTTGCCGTTTGCAACTGACAAAATTGTCAATAACATTACCGTCGCATGGCACCCCTCGGCACTGTGTGGGATGAGAAGGAATTCATCATGAGTGGGAGTATTTGAGGCAGGTGTTGATTAACCAATCAGTTATTCTCTTTGTCCCCTTTAAAATGAGTGTGTTTGTGCCAGGCGTATCATTTTGGTCAAGAGGGAGCGTAGAGCTGCTGACAGAAAAAGTTTCTCCCAGAAGAAACTGATGTCCTCATGCAGGAAGTGCATAGAGTGGGAAGATGTTTTGTTAAATTTTTAACATACTTGTCATCTTGAAATGCAAACCTGAGGCTCTTATTTGTCCAAACTCATGACTGGAAAATAACTTCACATCCAGTCGGTCCCTGTGCTCGCGTGAGCTGAGCAGCTAGCCTTCCCCTTCATATACCACATGCTGTTTTTGTTCTCTCTGTCTTAAGACCTGTAACATTTCCCCTGTATGGTCAATCTCATATGCAGAGCGCAGAGCAGTTTTGTGCATAACACGGCACACTGCAATTACAAGTACTTACCCTCTGAAGACTGGACTGCAATGTTCCACCCAACTGGTTAAAAACATCTGAAACATATTTTAAGTAATCCAAATGTCCATTCCATGACTGACCTAGTCCTACTGAACAGATGATTAAAGACTGCTTTTGTGTGTGTTTCTCAATTCTGCCTTCAGAGTACCTCTTCCCTGCATATTTTAGATGTCTCCCTGATCTAACACACCCGAATCAGCTGATCAGCTCATAAGCACAGCACTTGATGAGCTGAACTGGGTGTGTTACATCAGGGAGACATAAAATGTGCAGGGCAGGTACTCCAGGAATAGGGTTTGGAAACACTGGTGTTGAGGATTTAATATATGGCGAATTCGCTATGTTTTTAATACATAGTTATTACCCATCAGCTCCGGCGAAAGGGCAGAGGGGTATTGTCGTCATGCAGGGCATCCGTCTGTCCATCCGTCTGTCTGTCCGTCCACATTTGATTCCGTGCGATAACTGAAAAACGTCATCACCGATCATCACGATTTTTGGTGAGGACATCGGGTTACAGTCACTACAAAAGCCTATTGATTTTGGCCGCGATCCGAAATCAAGTATGGCTGCCACAGCTCCCATCTTGAACTTCGATTCCGTGCGATAACTGAAAAATGCCATCACTGATCATCATGATTTTTGGTGAGGACATCGGGGTACAGTTACTACACAAGCCTATTGATTTTGGCTGTGATCCGAAAGCAAATATGGCTGCCACAGCCACCATCTTGAATTACCATTCCGCACGATAACTCAAAAACGCCTTCGTCAATCAAAGCCATTTTTGCTGTGTTGCTGGGTCTTGTGTACTTACAGAAGCCTATCAAATTTGATGCCACTTGGATGTCCAGTATGGCTGCCAGAGCCGCCATATTGTATTTTGTATTCTGTAGGATAACTTGTAAAGGCCTTCGTCAATTTATTTTCATTCGAAATAATCCAGGGGCTGAGGGGTAACGCCCACTTTGCGGGGCTATTTTTGTTACTCAGTTACCACCCATCCAGAGATGCACCCCTCTGGAAAACTGTAGGTATGACAGAGCTAGCATACATAAAGGAATCATGGGTAGACCCTGGATAATCTATGAATATGTGTGTCACCAGGCAAATTACATTGCATATTATCTGTGTGTCAATCCATTTCCTTTCTAATTCACATAAGTGAGAGGTTGAGTATAGTGGGTGCTCAGCTGCACGTGTGTGAAGTGTATGGCCTCCAAAACTCTGAGGAATCCAATTTCATGCATAAATTTATTTTCACTGAAGCTGGGCTTTGAGTTATGTGGGAAACACAATACGCTCATTTGCATGTTGGACTGCACTTGAACTCACTGCTTGAACAGCAGAAAGAATGGTGCCTTGGCTCATGCCAGCCAACATGCCCAGGAGAGAGCCAGCTGCGAGGAAGACGAGTGTAGCTGGCACCTTTACTGAGACCAGGAACGCGTACAGACCCACAGGCAGCTGGCAGACCTCCAGCATGATGTGCCGATGGTGGATAGCCTAGCACTCTTCCTCGGATAAGTTACTGAGTGTTGAGCAAGTTTTAGAAACCTGTTGTGCATCACAAAATATTATAAAATTGCCTTGCCAAACCCCCTAATGCACCCTTACTGCACCTCTTCTCCCACGTTGGCGAGTGGCAACTCGCCGATACATCAATCCGCGGTGGGTCAGCTGCCTTCCTGACTGCGCCTCAGGAAAACGTCACTATGCAGCTGAAAAGCCACATTTTGCAGCAAGTGCTGGAGCAAAACTCAAGAAAGAAATAATGTGCGGTATCCCCCCTCCCTCTTGCAGTGAAATGAGTGTTGGAGTGGAGGATTAGATACTGCTAAGTGTGTGGTTGAGAAACATTTACCTTCTCTGTTTGCCTTCATGAGAGGCTATATATGCATAACAAAAAAAGGTAGGCTAAGGACCCCAGAGTTTTTTCTCCATTATTTCTCTTGTTCTGAGCTTCCTAAGATGTTGTCATGCCGTAGTGAGAGTACATGGTGCTCACACAAGGTATTGAAATGACTTTGGACATAGTTTGACATTTTGATTTAATGGTCTGGACTTGGTGTGATTCTGGTCTTCCCTGTGGATACCCTGTTTTGAGGTGTTAAAGTCATCTGATCAAATGTCTGATGCATTTTGTGTCTTGGATTAACATCAATTAGGTAAACAACATTTGCTATTTATGTTCAGTTTTTGCATTTCACATATGAGGGTCAAAATTGAGTGTTCCTTAACTTTTTTTGTTGAGCATATTATAAAAAATACCCTGTATTTTTATTGTCAATGTTTTGTATAAATGATGGAGTATTATACGACACATTTTGAGTATATTGAACTCATAATATACCCCTGCAAGCATAGCATAAGTAGCATAAAAAAAGAAATGACTATTAAAATATTTCTGCTTCTTTTTTTTGTTATTGGGTGAATATTTGTTGTCTGGACTCACAGTTCACCTTTCATTGGGGCAAACAAGCTTTCTTTTCATGAATCAGACAGATAATGTGGGAATAAAAGACGCATAATCTCTGTTGTCAGGGTTTCGTTCCCATTTGAGTTCCATTCATTTTATCAAGCCTGTAATGGGCTGAACACTACTTTGTGCAGTTATTATCCATAATACTCATTTAAGCCATTCAGGATGAATGGAAATCTCGCTGTCACTACCATTCATTTCAATGAGTGTTTGGGCCAATGCTAATGCCTGACATGTCTACAACAATCCGTCTTTGCCCATGCCGAGGCAGGCAGGCTGAGACAGATGGACGCTTGTCCTTGCAGATGCCCACAGAAGCAAACAGATGTGGCCCGGTTTGTGCAGTGGGGGCCCTTTGGTCGCCGCGTCAACGCGTGTACGGGATGGGCTCTGGGGCATAATCAGGCATCTGGCTGAACATGTGCGCTAGGATAATTACACGCTGCCCGCACTGGAGGAAGCTTGGCTGAGCTAAACGGGCAGGATGGCCGATGCGAAGCGGATTTTCTGGGCGTGCAGGTGTGCCTCTACCCTCTTCCGCTCGTTGACTGCCTTGGCTGTCGCCACCCCAGGAATTTTTATCCTCGTCAGACTGCTCGCTGTGGCTTCCTGTAGCGTTCAACGTTCCCTCTGTAGTTCCTGCTTGTAAGTTGTCACACATCAGATTTCGGGGGGGGAGGTGTAAGACGCTGCTGTGTTCTACGGCAATGCCTGAGGGGGAATAACAATGGGGTGCCAATCTCAACAGCCGAGGAACTCTGCGAGTCGCCCCCTAGTGGACCACGTTGGACGATGTGACAGAGCTGGCAACATTTACAACAGTGCTAGTATTCATGCAAAGGTTAGCAGTCATCTCCTGGGTAAGGAAACAATGTCAGCTTCCTGCGGGGCTGTCAGATGTCACCAGGATAAAGACAGCCTTGCGCTTGAAGAAAAGCCAAGTCATCATTCTGTAGCAGTGGTAATTTCTTTGTCTCAGTGGCAGATGTGTGTGTGTATAAGGAGCTGAACTGTTTATCATGGTGGTGTCCACATGCAGTCCCCTAAAATTCCCCTGCAGTTACCAGGGTAATATTTTTGTGTGCTATCTTAGTCCCAAGTGTCATGTCTTCTACTTCTTATTTTCTTTTTTTTTTTCAGCTGGGGGTTATTACGAGACTTAGCCACCCCTGTCCGTTTCGAAAAGTTTGGTCAGATTCAGTCTCAAAATGATAGTATCTATCTTTGCTGTCAGGTGTATTGCAGAATAACTGGAAAAAGTTATTTTAATTGTGCTATTAAACCGCTATTATTTACTTCTGACTTTCTACTAGCATTTAGTATTTTAGATAAGTAAGTGGTTAAATATCATGCTTTTTGGGTCTTGAAGTCATTTTATCCTAATTTATATCATTATTATTAAAAATGTGGGTGATACTTTTTTCTAATATAATGAAACTTCCCCTCAAATGCGGGCTACTTCTGCTTAAGAAAGACACCATGCAAGTTACAACTCCCCCACAGAATGGACTTTAGACTAAAATATTGCTCTGAGTGTAAAATCAAGGCTCATATAAAAGAAGTTGCCTAAATTAATTTTGTTTCTGGATTGGCTCTATAGTCCTCACCCAGGAATTTGAAACGACCAGAAAAAATCATATCATATTTCATAGGGGGTAAGAGACGTGAAGTTAGACCTTTAGTCTCTGACCTCTGCTTTTTAAACCTCTGAAAATAACAATATTCACCAGAAAATATGGAGGCCGGCAGTGATTCTCTGTAATATTTTCCACGCTTCACTCAATCTGTGGGCAGCTCACATGAACCTGGGGGGCTTCGACAGTAACCCCGGCGACCTCATGTCTAAGCGGTGATTGTAAGCCCGCCCTCTCTGACACTGGTTTACCTGAGCACCACTCCTTCACCTTGAGTACACAGAGTATGCATTTGGAAGAGCCAGTATGGGAAAACCTAATCCGCATTCTCCGTTGCTGGAATCGACCGCGATGAAAAACTCATAAGAGCAGCTCTTATTGTGCAGTGTGCCATCAGATTTAATGATATGATGTGAAATTAAATGATTGCCTCATTCTCGTACAATGTTTAAACCTTTAACCGCCTGCTGTACCTTTTGACAGAGCACATTTTGAGTTACTATTTCAAGCTAAAACATGTGTTGAATGTAATTGATTGGATTTTTTTCGGCATACCATGCCTCAACCGAGTGATAGAGATGGCTCAGTCAGGTTGAGTTAAGTTCAACACATCTTTCACTTAGAGCGCATTTTGAGACGGTGTATCAACTGAAAGGTAGAGCATGCAGTTGATGGGTTTAATCGCATCTTTGCCTGGATTGGTGAAAAGAATTAGTGGAGTAATACCGACACTCTGAGCTTTGTGCAAACACTTACTTATACCTTGCTTCCTCCACCCAATAGTGTTACCACCTGAAGTACCCTTCTTCCACCCTCTCAAACACCCTGAGGTCAGAGAGATATGGGTTATTACA
Organism: Gymnothorax javanicus; assembly: GCA_029692085.1. Lineage (NCBI taxonomy): Eukaryota > Metazoa > Chordata > Actinopteri > Anguilliformes > Muraenidae > Gymnothorax > Gymnothorax javanicus. The sequence goes on from CM056194.1 coordinate 125,334,227, forward strand.
CCTTATTTTATACTGCAAGGTACCCCCTTTATGACCTTTAGGAAGGTGAAGCACTTCTTGCAAAAGTTACCCTGGTGTCATACCATGTGAACAAGCCTTGCAGGTTGAGTTAAAGAAAGTCCTGGTACTAGCAAAGATGAGGTGAATATAAAGTGGCTTTTCCCGTGCGAGTAAACAGCCATGGCTGCCATTTTAAAATATTGAATTAAGTTAGCTTAAAACATTTTCAGACTTATGACTAAGTTGTAATTCCTTGGAGAGAAAATTCCACGAAATAAGAAATCTCTTTCAAGTTGCATTCGTGATTGTGTGGATATTTTAATCCTTTGCTGCAAAAAGTGTCAAGGCAAATAAAACATTTGTACAAATAAAGAAGAAAAAAAAAGTAGAAAATCTCCTGAGGTACATTTGTGGCTTTATAATCAGTGCTCCAGCAATTCTACAGACCTCTAGTTTTTTATTCATGTTAAATCATTACAAATCCCTCCCAAGTTCAAGAATTAAGCCTCAGTGTGTAATATGGTGTTACTGTCCCTCTAAAACTTCAGAGACCGAAGACTGGGAGAGAGTGAAAGAGAGAGAGAGAGAGAGAGAGAGAGAGAGATTGGCTCTCTTTTTCATGGACAAATATGCAGTCAGAAATCTGTGAAAGAATACAAACAAGATGCTCCACAATTTCACAAAATGGCTTTTTAATGTACTTCCTCAGTGCAATGTGTGCTGGGAATTCTAAAGAACATCGATGCTGGGGAGAAAATGTGCACAGGTCACCCGCTTCTGCGTTTTCAAACAAATCAGGCTTTGATTTATATGTTTACTCATTTATTTACTCGCTTTTTATGACTGCGCTCTTGCGTATAGCTATTTAATTGGATGGGTTCATGGTCTGTGTGTGAATGATTGAACATATACTCAAAAATGATTGGTTAATAAAATCATGGACAGTGGTTGCACACAGTGTTATTAAGTGTCTGGTCATTTAACTGATTGAGTACTTGTCATATGCAAAATAATATTACATGCAAACCGTGGCCATTATTATCTTTTTTTTAAGTAAATCTAATCCTTCATTTGTGGGTGTGGATGATGAAGGCATCCAGCTTTATGTCTCAACTGCACAAAATTCCACCCAAACGAATCAGTCAGACTCGCCATCATTTTTCCAGTGTTCCTTTTGTGTCTTATCTGTAATGGCTCTTTTCTTTTCATTTACTGATGAGGAAGATTTTTATCTCAAAAATGCATTTGTCTTGCTCTTTTGTTATGATTTTATGCATTGGACCCAAAGGCTGAAAAAAATTGCTGGAGAATTCCTTTCATTATTTCCCCATTAATGGTCACTGTTCTCAGTTCATATTCTGAGACATTTCCTCATTCCATTTGTTTTAAATTCCGGCAGTATTTCCTTCAAAAAGAATCCTATAAAATGTTAAAGAAGAAAGACCCATATACATTTTGTGTTTAATATCTGTATAGTGATTTTGGGCATGTGTATCTGGAATTGGTGTCAGTCTTACTTGGGATGGTGGGGACACATCCAGTCCGATGTTGAGAGACGCTCAGATTGTCCCTACCAATATTTTCAGCAAGGAAACTGCTAGGAAACTTGTCATAGTGACGTTCTGTGAGACTATGAAAGGTTAACTATGACCTAAGGTTGTTTGGGTTCTGCCTTTGAAAAAAAATGCTAATTTTATTGACTTAGTCAGGATTTCACTGAAGGTCTATTAGTTGAAGCTCACGGTAGCAGTCATGTTTTTTTGTACCAATCCAACATCAGGTCTTCAAAGCACTCAATTTGACTGTGCTGCACCCACTGGGGATCTCTGGTTCTGTGTCAGTTTTTAGCTTACTGGCCCTATGGGCCGATAAGCTATTGTCGTCGTGTGGCGTCCGTCGTCCGGAACATTTTTTTTGGCCTGATGAATTTTCGCGTAAATTTGCGATAACATACTACTAGACCATATCTCCAGACTTTTTTTTTCGGATTTCTGATTGAATCATTTTTGTCCATTTTATGGGCCCTTGAAATTTTGGCCCCGATGTTAAAGATAGGACTGAGAAATTTTAAAAAATAATTTCTCAAAAACTGCGTAATAAATTTTTTTCTAAATCAGGCAATCAACTTACATTGGCACCGTCAATGTACAGTGCGAGCGCCATTTTGATTCAATCGATGGACATTGGTCTAATGGGGGCGCTGTACTTTATGAATATGCAAGATGGTCTGTGGAGGCCAAATGGTTGCAGATAGAGATTAAGTTTGTATTATCGACATATAGGAAGTCATATATGACCTATATTTTGGCAATATTAAATTTTACCACAGATGACTTTGAAAGGTCAAACTCGAGGTCAGGGAAAATATTAACAATGTTAAAAGATATGACTTGAAATTTCAAAACATGATTTCTCAAAAACTATCTGATAACTTTTTTTCAAAATCTGGCAATCAACTCACCTTGATACACTTTATGTACAGTGCGAGTGCCATTTTGATTGAATCGACAGAAGTGGGTCTAGTGGGGGTGCTGTACTTTAACATCAGGTCTAAAGGAGAATGGGCAAAATCGCCTGTGGAAGCTAAATGGTTGCAGATAGAGATTAAGTTAATATTACTGACATACGGGAAGTTATATATGACCTATATTTTGGCTGTGTTAAAGTTGACCTCAGATGACCTTGAAAGGTCAAACTTGAGGTCAAGTAAAATGTTACTATTTTCAAAGGCTTTTAGGCTTGAAAATATTGAAGTTTGGCAACATATGTGTATTGAACACTTATAGGAAGTCATATATGAACTTGCATTTGGTGGCCTTGAACTTGACCTTCGGTGACCTTCGAAGATCAAACTTCACAAAGTGAAATTTCAATGACTTCTATCACCAAAACCATTACAGATAGAGTTTAGGTTTGTATTGTGGCCATATAGTAAGTCATGTATGAAGTTTCATTTTGTGACATTGAACTTGACCTTCAGTGACCTTGAATGACCAAACTTCACAGTGAAATTTCAATGACTTATATCAGCAAAATTGTTACAGATTGAGTGTAGGTTTGTATTGGAGACGTATAGGAAGTTATATATGAACTTTCATTTGGTGACCTTCATATTGACCTTCAAAGGTCAAACTTGACCAAGAGAAAATTCAATGACTTCTGTCACTGAAAAGGTCACAGATGGAGCCTAGTTTGTGTTACTGACATAGGAAGTCACATATGAACTTTCATTTGGTGACATTCAACTTGACTGTTGGTGACCTTTGAGGGTCAAACTTGACATAATACAATTACAATGACTTGTATTGCCAAAACGGCCACAGATGGAGTCTAGGTTTGTATTAGAGACACATAGGAAGTCATATATGAACTTTCATTAGGTGAGCTTCAAAGGTCAAATGTGACCTAGTGAAAACTGCTTCAGAGCTTAGGATTGTGTTTGTATTACAGGAGGTCTTATAAATGTATGTGAACTTTTACTTAGTGACCTTGACATTGATTTTCATTGATTCAAATGTCAAACTTCACATGAAATTTTCATAACTTGTATCATCACTATAAGACTGCTTGCCGATAAGCTACGGGACCCTTGGTCTTATTTTTAAAATTGTCAATTACAACTCCAATTCCGAAATGGTTGGGACAATGTGCAAATTGTGAATAAAATCAAAATGCAGTGACTTTCAAATCACACCAGCCAGTATTTTATTCACAATAGAACAGAGATAACATAGCAAATGTTGAAACTGAGAAATTTTACAATTTTATCTACAAAATGAGCTCATTTCAAATTTGATGGCTGCTACAGGTCTCAAAAAAGTTGGGACAGGGGCCTGTTTACCATGGTGTAGCATCCCCTCTTCTTTTTAACACAGAATGGAGGCGTCTGGGCTTTGAGGCAACAAGTTTCTTGAGTTTAGCCATTGGAATTTGATCTCACTCCTGTTTAATACAGCCTTCCAGCTGCTGGAGAGTTTTGGGTCTCCTTTGACGGTCTGTTCGTTTAATTATGTGCCAAATGTTCTCAATCGGTGAAAGATCAGGACTGCAGGCAGGCCAGTTCAGCACACGGACTCTTCTACTACGAAGCCATGCTGTTGTAATAGCTGCAGTATGTGATTTTGCATTGTCCTGCTGAAATACACAAGACCTTCCCTGAATAGATGTTGTCTGGAGGGGAGCACATGTTGCTCTAAAACCTTTATAAACCTTTCAGCATTCATGGTGCTTTTTAAAACATGCAAGTGTCCCACACCATATGCAATAAAGCATCCCCATACCATCAGAGATGCTGGCTTTTGAACTGAACACTGATAACAGGAGGGGTGGTCTTTCTCCTCTTTAGCCCGGAGGACACAACGCCCATGATTTCCAACAAGAATTTGCACTCATCTGACCACAGGACACTTTGCCACTTTGCTACAGTCCATTTTAAATGAGCCTTGGCCTACAGAATACGGCGGCGCTTCTGGATCATGCTCAATGATGGCTTCCTTTTTGCATGATAGACTTTCAGGTAGCATTTGTGGATGGCACGGCAGACTGTGTTTACAAACACAGACAGACAGTGGTTTTTTGAAGTATTCCTGGGCCCATTTAGTAATGTCAATGACAGAATCATGCCAGTGAGTGATGCAGTGACGGCTGAGGGCCTGAAGATCACCGGCATCCAGCAAAGGTCTTCAGCCTTGTCCCTTCGGCCTTTTTCCAGTTTCTCTGAATCTTTTGATGATGTTATGCACTGTTGATGATGAGACCTTCAAAGCCTTTGCAATTTGATGTTGAGGAACATTGTTTCTAAAGTATTCCACAATTTTTTTACGCGAGCCTTCATAGGTTGGAGAGAGCCTCTGGCCATCTTTACTTCTGAGAGACTCAGCCTCTCTAAGACATCCCTTTTATAGCCAATCATGTTACACACCTGATGCCAGTTAACTTAATTATTTGCTAAATGTTCCTTCAGCTGATTCTCTTACAGATTAATTGCTTTCTCAGCCCTTTTTTGCCTGTGTCCCAAATTTTTTGAGACCTGTTGCAGCCAGAAAATTTGAAATAAGCTCATTTTGTGGATAAAAATGTAAAATGTCTCAGTTTCAACATTTGAAATGTTATCTATGTTCTATTGTAAATAACATATTGGCTCATGTGATCTGAAAGTCATTGCATTTTGATTTTATTCACAATTTACACTTTGTCCCAACTATTTCGGAATAGGGGTTGTACGTTTACTCAAGTTATATGACCAGTGTTTAACAAAGTTTATTCATTATGTTTTGTGATAAAGGGTGAAAAGCAGCATTCTTATTATTCAATAATATAGCTCACTGTAGAGCAACAACAGTCCACATGATAATTTAAAGAAGTTATTTGTTTAGAGTCGGCATTGTATTTGCCATGTTCAAGAACAAGACTGGAGAAATTACACAAAATGTGAAATAAATTTTCCTTGTAAGTCACAAATTATGTTCTAACCTCTTCTCAATTTTACATGTTACACAACTAAGCACCTGTGGTACTGATAATGTGTCATGTTTCCATACAGTGTTAAGGCACTGGGTTCCTTTGGTCTTGGTGTTCTAATATTCCTCTCATGTTGTTATAATTAATATTGCTGTAGCTTTTGTTGCTATTCTGGTCATGTGAGCCCAGGTTGTTTTCCCTTTGTTGGCTTTGCCACAGGGGTTTCAGATCTAGCGGAATCAAGATGACTTAAATCATGTAAAAAATGTTAACTCCTATCATTTGGATTTATTTTCCTGTAACAGGATGATACAAGGTGAAACATTTTTAATTAAGGCTACTTAGAGGACTTTTGTTCTTCAATTACCTCACTTTATATTTTGACCTCAGATATATCGTAAGATTATTGGTTTGAAACATATGGGAAGTCCTTTTTACTGGAATGCGAAGAGTTTACTTTTTTAGGTGGACGTCTTGGGCCCTGTTCCAAAAAGCGGTTTTAGAGACATAATTGGCTAAGTTAACCCAGAGTATGCGATAAACCTGGGTTTTCCTTTCCAAAATCATCTGGCTAAATAAGTCGCTATGGTAACATATGATGTGAACATAACCTGGTTGGGGTAGGTTTTTTTCAGGTTTAGTACATTTAATGTGGATAACTTAGGTTTTGTTCAGGTTAAGTTCAGGTTATGTGCAGGGATTTAAGAGCACGTTCAGCAAAGTTGCTCCTTTGACTTCTGTCACACAATGGCGTTTCCTTTTGAAGAAGTTCCCATGGACATCGAAGCTCAAATTGTCCGTGCAATTCACCGTGAGAGGGTGATACAACCGCGGCATGATATATTGTCATACCCTGATGACTATTTGCGGGAGCGCTACCGCTTCTCAGAGAAGTCGATCATATATTTGAACAAACTGCTGCATCCATACATTTCAAACACCACACATCGGGGGTTTGCTTTGACATCCATCCAAACATTATGCATTGCCCTTACTTTGCTACAGGGAGTTTTTTTATATACAGTCGGAGACGCAGAGCACATCGGAAAGGCCACTGTATGTCGCTCGGTGCATAAAGTGTGCCTTGCGCTTAAAAGATTCTTAGGCAACTTCATTCAAAGAGACGAACAAAAAAGATGTACCAGGGAATTATAATAATATGCCTATCATATAGTATAGAGAAGTGATGCAAGGAGGAAACTTTTACCTGTTTGGACGATATTTTAATATTTAGTGCTCACTTGCAGCCATGTCCTTTTTGGGGCGGTCGGGTTACATCTAATTGAGAATAATATTTTTTTATCCAATTGCAGGGGAAAAAAACATAGTCCTACTAAAGAAGCCCATAGTAGGCAATAATAGTCACTGAATTAGATCTTGCCGAGGGTAGGCTAATATATTATGCTTTTAATAAGCCCTATTAATAACCTAGACTAAACTTACGCATTTACACGGTCCGCAACCCTCTGCCAAGCATGCTCGCATGCAGTGGCAGACGCGCTGGTAGTGCTTTTCTTTGCGATTACTCGTTCCTCCTCGTAGGCCTCGAGGAGGACTAGTAATTCTGGCTCAGAAAAACACGGGGCTCTGCGTTTCATCATTTCCTCAAAGGATTTCGACACTCAATTGATGATGTCTTTATATGTTCGCAGTGAACGCGCACCAGTCTTGGTTAACCAATACAGAGTTGATTGAACTAATTCATAACCGGTGTTTTGGAACCGACAGCTCGGGTTTACAAGTCTGGGTTCAACCAAACACGAGTTCAGACTTCATCTCCGTGTTTGTTAAACCTGCTTTCTGGAATACCCTCTTGGTCTGACAACATGTGTTTTCAAAGTTTCTGTAGTACATGTGTAATTACACTGTAGATTGTGTGTTTTTGGTGATGAGAAATTATTATCTATAACTACTGTTGAATTGCTTTGGGGTTATATATGTGAGTTGTCCATTCATTTTCCAGCCTTAATAAATATCTAAACTTTAAACAACCTGTATTCAGTATTGAAATGTTTAAATGCAGGTATCTTTTACCGAGCATGATTTGCATATATACACTTTGGACTAGGAATCGGAAATGCACTCTCTCTCTCAAAATCTCTCTCCGTTCAGTTTCAATTCAAAATGATTTACTGGCATGACATATTTTTAAATACATAACTCCAAAGCTTAATGCACAATTAGAATAATAATGTACAAAAAATACTATAATCACCATAAAGATGGCAATGGATCATGCATTACTTATACTAATCTGCTCTCTCTCTCTCTCTCTCTCTCTCTCTCTCTTTCTGGTTTGCCTCTTAGGCCAGAGTCAGGGCTCCAGAATGTTCTGCAGGTTGACCTGGAGGTGGAGGACTTCCTGGAGCCGGACAGTAGCAGGGCGGTGTCATGGCAGATGGAATACCCTGAGACTGGTGCTCCCACCGTGGAGGTCGAGACGCCAATACAACTGGCGCAAAGGAATCTGGGAGGCCTTGTCCCATTGGCTATGGTGAGCGGCCCCGCCTGCCTCTATAGGTGAACAGCCAGCAGACAATTCCATCCTAAGGAATATACTAGCCAGCCGAAGGCCATGTTTAATTCAACAGAAGGAGGACTTGAAGACGGTAAAACAGTGTGCTTAACTGCCTGCCTACCGACTATGCTAATTGGAGTGTGTTTTTATCGACTGTTGTGTTCCTTCATGATCATTTCAATACAGGTGCCATCAAGTACTCTGTGCAGTGTGTGTGTGTGTGTGTATGCGTACGTGCTTTTGTGAGTTTTTTTATGTGCGACAGCATGAGTCTTAGCATGACAGAATTATGTGAGCACCACAAGATGAGCACAGGTAATTTATGAGTGTACTGCACGTTTGTTTGCTTGCGTACATGAGTTTTTTTTAATCTAGGAATATGGATCTGCGCTTCACCTGAGGTGTGTGCATGTGTGTGTTTGTGTGCGTGTGCATGTGCGTGTGTGTGTGTGTGTGTGTGTGTGTGTATGCGAGCCCGTGTTTGGAAAGTGTGTGCAGCAAGGATTGTGTACTGTCGCAGACCTTGAGTTCGCAAGATTTATTCAAACTAATCAGGCTACAAAAATCCCATGAGCTGTAGCAGCTGCCAGTTTCAGCCCAAGAGCATGATGGAGGGGGCAAGCTAGAGAGAGGGAGGGAGAGAGAGAGAGATAGAGGGGGACAGGGAGGGAGGGAGAGTGTGAAAGAACATAGTTCTGCCTGACTTCCTCCAGAGAGTGTGAAACACAGAGCGATGTCCATTTCTCAAAGGAGACTCAATTTCCCTGGGGAATGTCTGCACTGGGCCATAATACACATTGCGCCATTTTTCCAGACTCATTTATAAAACGGCCTGACATCCACCATGGGTGTGTTTACTCCAGATTCCTTTCTCTCTCACGCTCAACCATAAAATCACATCATAATAATTCCCATTCCTGCAAAATTAATAAGGCGTAACAATGGAACAATCAGTTCTACAAAGTATGCATGGCGTTTAACCTCAAGCACCTCAGTCTAGATGCCCCATTGTGAAACGACTGGAAAAAATTCTGAAGAAAACTTTTGGGACGTGGCTCCTATTGAATTAATGTCTTACGACTGCATCCCTTCTAAACCTTTTTATTGAATTATTTTGTCTGCATTATTGTATAATGGTGTCTCAAAGATGGCTAATGTAGCAACAGCATGGCAAGTGTCAAATGAATCTAAAATCTGCTGCCACTGGGGCAACAACTCATTCATTTACCATTTGGGTTTGTATATTTTTGACCTTAACTTTTAGGACAGGATAATCAGTGATGATTAGACACTGTTACACTTCGTCCGTGGTCCAGACCGAAGAGAGGCCCAGGGTATGGGGTGTGGCTATTCACGCTTTGTTTCAAATACTTTGCGATGCTCCCAACACTTAAAGAACTTGGTGAAAACCTGCCAGCACAGTAGTTCAAGATTATTAACATAACACTGTGACAATAAGAGACCCATCTGCTCGGCAAAGTCCACCATTGTCCTACCATTATGTAATGTGAACCTATCACAAATAGTATGAAGCACTGTGTCAAGCCTGGTCTTGAAAACTCTCAGAGTTTCTGCTATGACTTCCCGATCAGGCCAGCTATTTCACACTGTGGCCACTGTCTGTGTGAAAAAATACGTCCTAATATCCGTGTGAAGTGTAGTTTTTGCCAACTTCCATTTATAATGCCTCCTCCCCCTGGTCTCTGAACAGCCCTCTCTCTCACTGGAGTCATGCCTCTATAACTCTCTTTGCCTCTGCCTTTATGCTTCCAGTCTCAAGTGAAGCACTCGTCATTTTCAGGGTCGTCTTAATCCACCCCCGGGACCGGAATGGCCACCTGCCCAGTCTTCGAGCTTTTATTCTCCAAAGACTCCTCCCCTCATCCCTATCCTTTAAAAGTCTGTCCCACCCATCCAAGCATTTTCAATCTTCACCCTCTTTTCCTCTTGTTTTGATGCGCAAACATTTCTAATTTGATTTGTTTCTGCGGCCTGCCGTTCACTAGAATGAGCAGGTGGTGTTATCAGACGATATAGACCTGAATAGGTGTTTTAGACTGATGTGGCTGTTGAACAATGGGGAAAGTTAATAATTGTGGCGTTGGAGCACTTATTAAAATGAAAACATTTTGTCAGAAAGTGACGACTAAGAAAGTTACATAAATAGTAGGGAATTACATGTTTCAACCTGTAGTCAGTACCAGTGCCCAGTTGTTGGTACTATGCAGGTATAGGGCCACACAACTTCTTATACAACATTATATAATAATAATAATAATAATAATTATTATTATTATTATTATATATACTTATACTGATTATATTAAAATGGCTGTTTCATCAATTTTTCTTACTAGTCTTTCTTGGAGTATGAAGGTAGTGAGGATGTAATGAAAGCAATAACTCATAACACATTCAGTTTTTAGAGTCTAGCTTCACCCAGTCAGCACTGCCTTTGACCCCTGTCATCCTCAAACATGGATGCACCCCAAACCTCAATCATGGGCATAACCTCGACCTCAGTCATGGATACAACCTTAAACACAATTATGGATGCACCCTTGACTTCAGTCATGGATATATTCTCAACTTCAGTCATGGAAGCACCTCCAGCCCCAATCATGGATACATACTCAACCTCGATAACGGATGCACCACCACAAGCACAGCTGTACATTTCGCTGTTCACTGCAATCGTATAAAACAGATACCGTTCTGAAGCTACCTGCCTGCTAACCTGAAGCTCCTGAAGCTACAGTTGCTTCCTGCTGCCCTGAAGCTGCCTGTAAGGAGGATATGCAGTAAAGATCCCTGCAAAACACTTACAGCAAAGTAGCCTGCGGCTCTCTACAGCATAGCCAGTGCTCGGAGTACAGAACTTTGAGATCTATCTCTCTCTCTCTCTCGCTGTCATGTCTCGCACAGTTTGATATCTTTTTCTAAATTCCAGAAGAGTTTTCAGAGAGGCTTGCAGTAATTTTGAAATCTCAGTGCCAGACTTGGTTGCAACAACACCCAACTTAAAAATTTATGACATTTAAGCATTTCTTAAAAACTCAGTCCAAAATTCTTTGCCAGTTCTTCAATCTTATTCTTGTGAATGTGAAGGACTGATAACGATTAGCAGACTCACTGCAGCTCAAACCATTTTTACCACCACATGCGGTCTGAGCGCATGCACTAGTTTCTGGTGATAATAAATAGAACAAATCTTAGAAACCGCTAAGCACCACTCCGACAATGTATGCCCACTGATGCAGCCAGCATTACAAGTATTTTATTATTTTCCAGTAGGTTTTGGATTGCTCTCCTTCGCTGAAGTGTGACATCAGGCCATTTTTAACGCATTTATAACTAGCTACTTTTATTTCCTCTTCTCTGCACTCCTGCAGTAGTTATCTCCAGACTTGATGCTTCCTTTTTCCTGACATTTCTCTGGAAAATTGTTGTTAAGATCATGATATTTTGTGTCCGTAGGTCCTCAAAATTGTTTTCATGTTTTAATCATAATAAGAACAACAATAAAATAAATAAGTCAGTGTCTTTTTATCAGAGTAAAGGTCTGGTAACACAGTATATCGTGAGAGTCTGCCGCCCTATCTATATTTTATTAGGTCGGCACCCAGTAAACTGCAGAAACGCTTTAGGTGTCATGTATAAATATATCATAAAGGCTTTATGAATAGTTGATAAACATTTATCGTACCATTTATAAATGATAAAGGGATTTTTGGATTAGTTCTAGTTGATAGAAAAATATAACATCCACGGCCCCAGTTGTGTCAGATGTATCGTGTAACATTTGACATTTATTTCATGCATTCAGTTGCAGTTCACGTGTCTTACTGCTCCCCATAAGGGCTCATTAATAATGGATTAATCCTAACTGTTATCTAAACCAGCCACTGGGAACAGGGGAGACTGAGAAATGCAATGTGTATTTGTTAGTCTGTGTGAAGGAAGGGGATGATTCGTAAATAAGTCAGGATGGCGAGTCGCTGCGGCAGGGGGCGAGTTAGCGTCGGGAGTGCAGTGATGTACTGCAATTGCAGTCGCAAAATCTGCAGGCATGCATCGTGATAACTTCTCAATTCAGGAGCCTTGTGTCTCTATGTTTTGTATCAGTCTTGTGATGCAATGGTTACAGTATAACTGTATCAGTCCCTTGATACGAAGGTTATATTATTAAACTGTATCAGTTTCTATGATGTGACGTTTACAGCATTTAAGTATATCAGTTCTGTGATCTCTACAGTATTTAACCGTATCAGTCCTGTGATGCGATGATTTAAGTATTTAACTGTATCAGTCCTGTGATGTGATGGTTACAGTGGGTAATTGTATAAGTCCCGTGATCTGATGGTACAGTATTTAACTGTATCAGTCCTGTGATGCGATGGTTATAGTGGGTAACTGTATAAGTCCTGTGATGTACAGTATTTAACTGTATCAGTCCTGTGATGCGATGGTTACAGTGGGTAACTGTATAAGTCCTGAGATGTACAGTATTTAACTGTATCAGTCCTGTGATGCGATGGTTACAGTGGGTAACTGTGTAAGTCCTGTGATGTGATGGTACAGTATTTAACTGTATCAGTCCTGTGATGCGTTGGTTACAGTGAGTAACTGTGTAAGTCCTGTGATGTGATGGTACAGTATTTAACTGTATCAGTCCTGTGATGCGATGGTTATAGTGGGTAACTCCTGTGATGTACAGTATTTAACTGTATCAGTCCTGTGATGTGATGGTTACAGTGGGTAACTGTATGAGTCCTGTGATGTACAGTATTTAACTGTATCAGTCCTGTGATGCGATGGTTACAGTGGGTAACTGTATAAGTCCTGTGATGTGATGGTCACAGTATTTAACTGTATCAGTCCTGTGATGTGATGGTTACAGTGGGTAACTGTATAAGTCCTGTGATGTGATGGTACAGTATTTAACTGAATCAGTCCTGTGTTTCGATGGTCACAGTATTTAACTGTATCAGTCCTGTGATGCGATGATTACAGTGGGTAACTGTATAAATCCTGTGATGGTACAGTATTTAGCTGTATAAGTCCTGTGATGTGATGGTACAGTATTTAACTGTATCAGTCCTGTGTTTCGATGGTTACAGTATTTAACTGTATCAGTCCTGTGATGCGATGGTTACAGTGGGTAACTATATAAGTCCTGTGATGTGATGGTACAGTATTTAACTGTATCGGTCCTGTGTTGTGATGGTTACAGTGGGTAATTGTATAAGTCCTGTGATCTGATGGTACGGTATTTAACTGTATCAGTCCTGTGTTTCAATGGTTACAGTATTTAACTGTATCGGTCCTGTGATGTGATGGTTACAGTGGGTAATTGTATAAGTCCTGTGATCTGATGGTACAGTATTTAACTGTATCAGTCCTGTGTTTCAATGGTTACAGTATTTAACTGTATCGGTCCTGTGATGTGATGGTTACAGTGGGTAATTGTATAAGTCCTGTGATCTGATGGTACAGTATTTAACTGTATCAGTCCTGTGTTTCAATGGTTACAGTATTTAACTGTATCAGTCCTGTGATGTGATAGTTACAGTGGGTAACTGTATAAGTCCTGTGATCTGATGGTACAGTATTTAACTGTATCAGTCCTGTGTTTCGATGGTTACAGTATTTAACTGTATCAGTCCTGTGATGCGATGGTTACACTGGGTAACTGTATCCTGTGATGTGATGTACAGTATTTAACTGTATAAGTCCAGTGATGTGATGGTACAGTATTTAACTGTATCAGTCCTGTGATGCAATGGTTACAGTATTTAATTCCATCAGTCCTGTGATGTGATGGTACAGTATTTAATACTATCAGTCCTGTGATGTGATGTTTACAGTATGTAACTGTAGCATTTTGCCCCAGAAACAAGTCACCAAGCTCGAGTCAGAGGGTGCCATGCGTGCTGAGATGAAAAATGGAGAGAAATTGCAGCAGTCTAATTTTTGCAACTTATTACTGTACTGTGAGTAATATTGAGTCTATTCAAATAATTTTTTATACGCCCACTCCCTCGGATGGGCATATATTGTAATGCCCCGATCCGTCCCTCGGTCTATCCACAATTCATAGCTCTCACTTAACAGACTATAATTTTTGTAGGACTCTCTTCATTTTTGTTTTGTTGGTCAATGGTGATATGGAGAGGATCCCTATTGTTTTTGGTGATGACTGGAAACCATTTTGTCAAATAAAATGTAATCAATGAGGCTGCCATGTGGGCATTTACCACAACCTGCGTGGCTATCTTTTATCATTGATTTGGTGTTCAATCTGTATTTTCATTATTTAAGTAGGCTGGCACTGTTTTCCTTTGTCTGAAGGAGCAATACGGTGCCCTTAGGGGAAACCCAGGCAAACAGGGTGATACGATGGTAATGCAATGCTCTATTGTAATCAAACGAGTCATTAAACTGTCTTAAAAAATATGCATATTAAAGTGCACCTTTCTCAGCTTTTATTTATTTGGGTATTTTAATACAGTACATTCTTGTGTGCACCAACAAGCCAATACATTAAAACCACGGGTAAAACTGTACAATAAGGGTCCATTAATAAACGTTGGTTAGAGCTTATTTTAGCATTAACTCTCAGGAAATTAGTAGTTAACTTAATACATCAGTGTGCTAAATAAGCGTTGTGTAACCATGACCAAACATTTATTAATTCTCTTTGTCACCCTTTTAATGAGGTTAAAAACATCCCTTACATATTTATTGAAGAAACACTTTAAACTATTGATCTATTCAATGACAGATTAATTAATATCTTAGTTGACATGTACACCATTAGTAAATTATTATTGAGCAAATTAGCCAACTGTTAATTAACTGATAGTTAATGCTCATTACTGCATTAACTGATTTTAATTAACCCTTTAAGGCGCAAAACTTACGGTAATTACGGTACTTTCAAAATTACGCGCATATCTGTGTCGGCAACGACGCGTTCTTAAAATGCGCACATGCTGTCCCGGTTTAAATGGGTTAATGTACCCTCATTGGAAAGTGATACCAAACCACTCACAGATGAACCAAATAATGTCGCTTGTCTTGTAATAACGGCACATGTTGTGGTCTGCAGACAGACCTTCGATAGTCGGCGTACAGTCAGTTCTCATAGCTGATGTGTTGGATGTGGGAAAATAGAACCTGAGCAACATTGACAGGGGCCAAATTGTTATGGCCAGACGAGTGGGTCTGAGCATCTCCAGAGCAGCAAGGCTTGTGTGGCGCTCCCAGTCAGCACCTACTGACAGTGGTTCATGAAGGGACAAACTGTGGGCCAAGGTGAGGGCTGTTGATGACCAGTAATAACGTTGAGATGTCTTTGTGCGTGCTAATGGCAGACATTTCCAGATTTTTGAAACATCAGTATCAATTAGATTTGATAAGAGCCAAATACAGTTTGAACAAAATATTGAAATCTGCCCAAGGCAAGAACATGAATATATAAAATACATACAGTTCACCAACCTTTTTTTAATCATCAACAAAATGAAAAAATTCATTTTAAGAAGGCCAACTGTATAAAGTTCTTTCACTTCCATGACATTATTTCCATTTTCATTGTTTCCTGAAGTTTGTCAAAAGCAATGCTCTTTTGCTTGTGGTCTGTACTCCTCCTGTGAACAGAGGCTGTTTGGCATAGCGCTTTTTCAGATAAATTTGCTCCAGATTTTTTCATTCATAAACTTCCCACCCAGATGCTCCTCTTTCCTGAGGGAATACGATCACACTTTTCCCGAAATAAGGCCTCAAGCTTGCACTTAAAAATACGCATCCTCCTGTCCAGCAAAGCTGTCGAGGTACTGAAATGGTCCTGCAGAATCGCTTATGGTCTTGAGGCCATCTGTTATCGTGTGCAGGCTGGATTTTCATTTTACAAGGATGATTTTGCTGTTTCCAGAATCAAAACGGCACGAATATGTTGCATGTGTATATCAGTGGCAGCCGGTGAGCTGAAAATTGGGGAGGACAAGAACATACCTTTAAATGTTGATAATTTATTTAAATTAACATTATGTGAACAAGCAAAATGCGTAGCACAATCAGATGTGGCCTGTTCTCCTTTTGATGGTAAGATGAGAAATTAAATGTGAAATTTCCATCAAAGTTCAAGCTGTTCAGTTGCGGAATCTTGTAGCTAATCTTTGCTTACTTCGTAACTCAAACACTCCTGAAGTGCTTGCTAGATAGGCTGCAGTCATTATGTGTTAAGCACAAATGCAGATGTTATCAGAGTGGTTTATCATTTTTTTCAAGTGAATCATTTTTTTTTTCTGAATCGCTGCAGCATTGCATCAGGAAGGATCATTAGATCAGTGTTTAAATCTGTTCTCTATAGCTACAGCACAGTCCCACATAGTTATTTCACACACCTCTCCATAGCTACAGCACAGCCCTTCATAGCTGTAGTTCAGTTCCACATAGCTACTGCACAGTCCTCTACAGCTGCAGCATTGTCCTGCATAGCTAATGCACAGTCCTCTGCAGCTATAGCACAATCCTCCACAGTTATAGCACAGTCCTTCACAGCTACAGCACTGTCCTCCATAGCTACTGCACAGTCCCCTACTGTTACGGCACAGTCCTTTACAGCTGTAGTGCAGTCTTCCATACCTGCAGCACAGTCCTCTACAGCTACAGCACAATCCTCTACAACTACAGCTCAGTCTTCCACACCTAATGCATGGTCCCCCATAGCTACTGCACAGTCCTCCATAGCTACAGCACAGTTCAACATAGCTGCAGCACAGTCTCTCATAGCCACCTCTCCCATTTTGGCTCAAAGATATGTGAAATAATGTGCTGCATTTCAGATCGTCCCAAACTGACCTCTCATTGATTTGCACCCTGTCCCCTGCCACACTCTACCCCTCAGTGTGCGTCTGGCTGTGTGGCTCAGGATGATTGAGTATTTTTAAAGTCCCATAGTCCCGCTAGGCTGACCCCGGGATGTGAGCTGGGTGCTTGTGTGAGGGGATCCAGACGGAGTGAAGAGGCTAGCGCGTCGCCACCATCATCAAACAGAGGATTTGGGCTTGAGTGCCCTCAGCTGGGCCTTTGCCTCAGCATGAATAATGATCTTTACCGCACACACCCCCACCACCTCTCTAACTCTCCATTTCTCCTCGTCCAAAACTTTTACTGACTTTTCCACTCCTACTCTTGCTCGCTGGAATAGTATTTTTGAGCAGGGCAATGATCAGGTGAGCCAGAATCCCCAGAGATTGGAGAGAACGGATGTTTTTTGGGTGGGGGGGGTAGGGGGTGGGGGGTCCACTTTCTCAGGTTGAGGGCCTGCATGGCTGCCTGAAATTAGCTGGACAGCCTCAGTGTCAATCCTGCCAAAATCATTCCAAAATCCTCGAAATCTTCATAAGCTTCTGAAACACTCTTGAATCTCCACAACGATACATGAAACAATATATCATGAAACTGAAAATGTCATTAAAGAGTAAAGCTCTTGGGATTTTCCGAGTGTGGCAGTCTCTTTCAAGGTGGAGAGAATCCCAAATCATAGTTACTTTAATTAGGGAAGTTTATCTACTCCCAAGACAGTTCCCTCTTAAATAAAGACAAAAAATATACATGGTTTTGTTCATTTATTTGTTGTTCAATATCATTCAAATATTGTTACGGTACCAGGTTAAAATATTTTACTCCAAGGCAATTTAAACCATAGATACAGAAAACCATCTAAAAGAATAAACAGGCTGATTCTATAAGTTGTTTTCGAAACCTTGAGGGAACAGTTGCGTAATGTTACCTGTAACAGTCCACTCCTGTAGATTCTCAGGCCAATGAGAGCTGGTGACCTCGATCCCCACGTCTCACATAAGTCTTACCCTGGAGGAGCCCTGACTACATCTGCTTATTGCTGCCAATAGGATGTGCTGATGGTCATAGCTTTAGCCGCAGGTCTGTTTTTCTGTCCAATAAGTACGCGGAGATCAGTGACTCCAGTAATGTATCCCTGCTTATCTGGCCCCCCATTTGCACTTTCTCTCTCAGTGAAGACACTGCTCCTCTGTACAGGGGTGTAAAGTCCGGGTTCAGAAAGTAAAAATCCTCCCCAGACTTTATTCCAACCACCTGGATTTACTTCAGACAGGAGATAGTACCAATATGAGTGATTAGCTCATTCTGTGGGAGGGAGAAAAACTTGGCAGGACTTTTACTTTCTGACCCCTGGATTTTACACCACTGCCTCTGTAAGGTGTTTTTTCACCCATATCATGTGTGACTACCTTTTATTTACCTAGAGAATTACCATCTGCGTTGCTGGCTTTAGGCTTCTACCCTGCTGGAAAAACCAGCATGGACCAGCACCAAAACACAACATATGCTGGTATGCTGGTCATTGCTCAGCATGGTTTTTCCAGCAGGGTAAGGGCAGGACGTTAAACTCTTACCAGATCTGGAGATTTTCATCTCCACCCTGATTTGGAACCCATGACACTGCTGATTGGCAGTTCAGCGAAATCACTGGTTGAGAATACGGTGCGTCTTTGTTAGAGTAGGAGAGAAAACCTACAGGATGTTAGATCTCCAGGAACCAGGCCTAGGCAGCCTTACTTTAATGTGTAAGATCACAAGTATGGGATGAGAATATTTAACTGAACCTTCTAATGCCGCAGTGACAATCCCTAACTGGATCGGCTGTGTAGCCGAGTTATAGGTTGCTTGGCTGGTAGCTGAAGAGTTGCTGGTTCGAGCTGGCAGTAGGGCTTGGGATTCTGACTTGATCTGGTGGGATGATCTTGGGAAGAAATCCAGCATTGGGCCCTTGAGCTAGGCCCTTAACCCAAAATCTGTTTCTGGGGCTTCACCCTTGTCTCTCTGTGTCCCTCCACTCTTGCAACTGTTCTACCTCACATTTATCCTCGGGGGTGTACTTGGAAAAAGAGAAGCGTGTTCTCAAAGGAACTTTCCCTAGTTGAATAAAGGTAAAAATAAAAACTGAGAGCACTGCTTCAAAACATCAAATAAACATCCCAAAAAGCCTTCTCTTCAGAAGGTTCAAGTATGCTTTGGATTAGTTTTTGTCTTCGAGGCTTGAGTAATTATTTGAGTAATTATTTATTTACAAGATTTTCCCTTTCTTTGCATGCATTTGGCCACAAACAAATTATCTGCTTAGAACTTCATTCTAATTTACAATTAACATTACATTAACATTACATATCACATTAAATTAAAAGGTCATTGTTGACACAGCACATTCATTTCTACTTGGTATTCATTGTAAATATTGTCTCGGTCCTAAATAATTCATATTTTGACAGCAAGTCAAATATTGTGATTAATTCTCTGTTATGGTGTGGCAAAGCTTATCCATTGAGCGGCAAACCACATTACTGATAAAGTAAATTCACAATGCCACCATTTCTCTGCAAAAGAAAGGTGAAATATTCTCATTCCATTATGAAAATTACTGGCAAATTGTGTTTCTTGAAAAGAGGATCAACTTTATAGAGCGAAAGAAAAGAGGCTGCTCAATTTTCCCTCTTCAGGCCGTGAGTCAGGTGATTGAAAAGGGGATCATCTCAGAAATCTGGGCTCATGTAATAACAACAGAGCAGATAGACTTGAGCTCTCTTACCGGCCTTTGAAAATCCATTATTCTCCATCCAGGATTAGATAAAGTTATCTGCCGTTCTGGAAAAGGAATTGAGACAGGAGCCTGTATAAGCGAACAAAAAGAGATGCCTTGTGTTCGTTAAAAGGCAGGCTGGATCCTTTCATTCGCTCTCGTCTGTAATGAGCCGGCCCCGACTGTTATGTGGAGAATGAGCTGGGTGAGTGAGAGCAGGGAACAGATGAAGACCCTGCTCTCGCCCCAGGGCCCAGGAACCGAGATGCCCCTCTCTGTGCCTGCGACTTCACCTTAATTATCAGCCTTTCATCGCGATGAGCCTCACCAGTGTCCTGCAGGGAATTAACCCACTCTGTCTCCCTCTCACCCCGTCCGCATCAGAGCTCTGTCCATCTTCTCTCCCTCCTTTTCCTCTGTTCGAGAGAAAATACCTGTCAAGCTCAGAATATGGTTGTATCTAGCCTGATTTCGACATGTTTTTGAGGGTGTCATGTTACAAGTTTTATAAGTTGGAGAAGGTGTAATAGGTTTTATAGGTGCAATGCTATTGTGATTTTGATGGCTTGGGCAACTCCAATACAATGAGCAACTTTTGTTTTCCAGGTTCAAAGATGTATTAAGTTTACAGGATTTTTACACCTAAAAGCCTCAGTAACGCAGCATTTGATGTTAGCGGCTCCAACGGTGGGTCATGGATCACTACTGGCGGGGTGGAGAAGAGACCAGGGTGCAAACAGTAGTAGAAAAATCACATACAATTTATTTGGCCAAACACGGTAAAACAATCCATGTCCAAGACTAGACGTGGAATTGTACAAATCCTGTAAAATAAATAAATAAATAAATAAAAAAAAAATCCTGATCTAAGATCCAAGATCCAAGAACCAGAAGGCAACAAGACACTGAAGGCACACCAGTACTCAGAAACTGTGAAACACAGGAAGTCAAAACACTGTAAATTAATTCTGAAAGAGGACTAGAATGAAACCGTGCCAAAAGCAGCTAAGACAAACCCACAACAAAGAGAGGAAAACAGAGGGATTAAAGAGAGGGAGAGGTGATGGGGAAATGAGGGACAGGTGAAGTGGGAAGACAGGAGAGAGCAGAGATTGGCGTGGCAGCAAACAAGAAAATGAAACAGTAATGTACATATACACCATCCCCTGAAATACCCAAATTCAGTTTTATCCTGTACAAATACCTGTACATTGTCATTCTTTGCTTTCTGTTATGTCTTTGAATTTTCTGTATGATACTGCATAGTATTATTGCCACTATTGTTACTATTGTTTTTATGATTGTTTTTACTGGCACCTTTCAGACCATATTGATTGTACTCCTCCCATTTGATACCTGTCTCACTTCCATTGATTGGTTTTTTTTCTCTTTTCTGCTATATTGTTCTCTTTTCCTCTTTCTCTCATAGTACTTCTACTTGCATGTCCCCCTGTCTGTCTGATAGTCTGTCCTCTGTTTATGCACGCGTTCATTTTTTTCTTCTGTTGTAGTTTGTTTTTGTTTGACACCCCCCCCCAGATTGGGTTAATTCTTTTTTTTCTATATAATAAATAAACCTGACCTCCCATGGGGGGGAAGAAAATGAAACAGTCGTGTAAACAGAGCAGGGAGGGCAGGACACACAGAAGAGGGAAGGTGAACCCAGACACGAGGAGACAAGAGCACAACAACAATAACTGATAAACAAAACAGACAGGCACAGATTACAGAAAAGAAAACTAAAACAAATACATAGGTAAAACAGTGACAGAACAGGGGAATACTGAGAACAAGAAGTAATGTTTCCCTCAGGAGGAGCCCGACCAGGGGTTTTCAGCTGCACATGAACACTCACATTGGACCCCACCACCCTGACTACCCCATCCCTACAGAACTACTGTAACCACACCTTCAGTCTACTGACCCATTCAAATATTAAAAAGTGACTTTGTGGCATGCGGTCATGTAAGGGCTTTATCCTATATCTTTATTTTTGATATGCCCCATTAAGGTGCTTTTGCTAATGGCTGGAATAATGCATTATGACTCACCATGAATGTCATGTCAGTGTTGTTGTAGAGTTTCTACTTTATTTTATTCTCAGATATCAGATGAAATTTATTTGTAATGTATTAGTGTTTTGATTTGCATTTTATTGTTTCCCCTACCCCGTTACCGCGAATAGAGATTAGAATAAGCTAACACTGCACATTGATTACAGTGGACACAGTCCCCATGAGATGAAATAGAAAAGTCTTGTGAGATGGCATTGCTTTCTTTGGCCTGTACAGCAGATTGCCAGCATCACACTGAGTGCCCTTTGACCCCTCTCAGGACACGGAGATCCTGAACACCGCGGTGCTGACGGGCCGGACGGTGGCGGTGCCGGTTAAAGTGGTGACGGTGGCCCCGGACAGCGCTGTGACGGACGTGACTGAGTCCGTCGGGTGCCGCTCCATCGACGAAGACGTGGTCAAGGTGAGTGACTAGGGGCTTATAAAATGGCTGTGTATGCAATACAGCTTTTAAGGTGTGTGCTCATAAATGTGCAAATAGAGTGATCCTAACTGTAGCAATCTCTTCCTGCAAGTGAAACCAGCAGTGCACCACAACAGTTACTTCTTGAATTTAAAAAAATCTTTCCATAAAACCCAGTGTTCAAAGGATTAAGTGCCTTTGGGCACAGTGAAATATTCAATGTTAAATCAACTCCTGCTGTACCCGAGGTGCCTGCTGGGCTCATAAGCGCTCTATCATAGGGTAATTGAACAAGATACTGCTGTGTGTCTAGACAAAGCCCTGGAATGGACAGACTCACTCAAGTCTATATAGAACCTCAAAACAAATACCCAATACAAACAAACTTATGGGCACAGCACCTAGTCACTTCAGTAGGACATGATGCTGGTGTCTGTAAAATTCAGCTCGCTATCAGGGGTTCAAAGACATGGTATATTGATATTAGGAAAATAAATTAAAAGCAAATGTTTGCTGAACTGTGGAAGCACCTAAGGTTAGGTAATTAACACAACAATTGTGCTAATGATTGGCCAGACTATCTTTACACCTGGTTACCAGGTAGAGAGCAGGTGGAAATTAGCATATTCTGCCCCTTAAGGACTGAGGCATCACAAGCAGAGTAATCATATGCTACAGTTTGCCTGTTTCATCGCCTCTAAGCTTACTAATGCTCTACGCATACTTATGCTAATGACGAGATAAAAAGTGATACAGCTGTTCACGTCTCCTGACTGTCACTCTCCGCAGATGTGCACACCTGATGGACATGGGAGGCAGTCTCGGTTGTAGATGGCTGGTTTTCGGCAACCCTTATCAGAGCTGGCCGCCATTTCAAAATATACTCTATGAATATCTTAAGCACTGAATTGAGCAGTATCTGAGGATGTAAATAATTTGAGAATCTGTGCCAGAAGCTTGATGTTGGAATTTTAATAAGCAAATTAAGTTGACAAAAAGCACCACTTTCTCATCTAATGTCATAATATCAGGGAATATTATAATTTATTTCACATTCAGTTATTTCGGAGTACGCTATGTACAATGAACAAGAAATGTTTTTGTTCAAAATATTAGGAATGACATTGAATTTTGTTGTAGGGTAATGAAAAAGTGTTATCTGTCTTCAAATCAGAAACATTATTCTGCATATTTTATTGAAACCTCTGGTAATGTTAAATTAATAGATGGCTCTTCTTTTAAATAAGACCTGAGGTGGTTCAAGCTTTTATGCTTAACAATGTTTTTGCATTCCTGATGCATTCAGTCACTGTACTGTTATATACTGTAAAAATCCCATTACTATTGGCCTGCTTCCTCCCTCAGGCTTATCTGGCTCCCGTCAATGGCAATCTAGATCCCTGGGATCTGTAGAATTGATTTTATTCTTCTCCCCTGTGGGTTCAATTATCCTCTAGGCTCCCCTGATATGTGATAATAGAGACCATAAAAGTGGACCCTGCCATACAAGGGAGCATCTCAAAACTATCTGCTGTTTAATGTGAGACAAGGGCATTGTGATCTTGTACTGTACAGGGCCAATAAGCCTTTTAAGAGAGTTTTTCCCATGCCCCCTGTCAGTGTGAAGGTGGAATGGCCTACTGGGTAATGTAGTTCATCGATGAGGTGATTTAGAGCTGGCTTAGTGGCTGAAAATACCTCAGAACCCAAAACATACAGTCAGTTGCTACCTGAGAGATTTACTCAGCTTTTTATGGCGTTACAGTTGCTGCATCTCTGGGCTATTACAATTTTTTTTCTCAATTGTTCTAAAACTAATGCTCAGTTTACAAAACTCTTGACACAAATCCAAAGTAGTCAACTATTTTCTGAAAAACTTCAAACTTGTCAGTCAAAAGGAAAGACTGTTGCAGTCAACTGTTTTTTGATAAACTTCAAAATTGTCAGTCAAAAGGAAAGTTGGTTTTTAAAAAAACATGCACTTATGTAATTTTGCCATCTAATAATAAACACAAGCTTCCAAATGACAGACATTATGAATACCAAATACACACTGGCGTTAAAAAACAAAAACACGTTATGAAAAATGTTAGGTATCAGAATGCTTTCAGTTTTGGAATGTACAACTTGAGCACAGTAGCTAACTGTTAAAATTATTATAGTATTACAAATTTTTATCAGCTTAAACCTCAATTATGAAAACAATACAAGATTTCCTTTGCAGTTTTGGAGTTTTTTTTTTTACAACATGACGGTAGTGTATGGATAGAAAAAAAAAACCAAAAAAGTGATAAAACAAAAAAAACTGAAACAAAGGGGAAAAAAGAGGAAGATGCGAATATGAAAATAAAAATAAGTGAGCTCTTTATCAGGCCATAGCATTCCATCAACCTCACTGGAGATGTTTTCCCTGGTCAAGCAGCGGGGTAAATATATCCGGAATGATCTATCTGTCCCTTGCATGAATATCCCCACTTGCTGCCTTCATTAGTTGGATAATATGACTTGCAGTCAAACTTGCATCAGTGGAAACTCTCAGATGTCCCAAATGACATCCATGGGCGGGTCTTACCCTTTTATTAGTTGATATGAGAGTATTAAGGAGTGTATCAAAAAAAAGTGAAGAAGTCACTTTGGTACAGCAATAGCCTTGTTGTAAAACAGTTTAGGTAGTCAGCACATCAATACTAGATTGTGTTACTGTAAATACTGTAAATTACAACAAGAAGACATTATCATGAATATCCCCTGTCTCCACGGTGTCCTGTTTTCCAACTCAATCGAGGTCATGATGACTAGTGGCATACATAGAATCTTTCTTTCATCTCGGAAAAGTAGTTTCTGAAAAGGGTCGTCTCTACGTATTTGGATGGAGGGATGGATGGATGAATGGATGGATAAACTATATTGCAATATTCCCGTCCTTTTTCATGAAGGGGGATAAAGACAATTATCAACTCTCACTTGGAAATGTTTGTCTGATTCCACAAATAAGTCAACGTTTGATTCAACTTGGCTTTCCTTCAAGGAAACAATGCTTGATCGCCTGGTAAATAGACTCCACTGGATCTTTCCTAAGATGTTTGTCCTAAACCATGAGCCATTGCTTTCCTATCCTGAAGAGTTCATCTAATGCTGTTTTATTTGCACAAAACCTCTAACAGCTGATTTAAAAATAAAATCAACTCGTCTTTAACCTGTGATGGCCAAGTGTATGAATTGATCATTGAAGTTTAGCATTTTGAAAGCTTGCCCTTTTCCTTGTTGAAAAAGTAAATTTCTTATGTGAAAGTTTACTTGGGAATTTGTGAGCGTTTTGAAAAAGGTTGAAATGAGACTTAAATTTGTGTTAAAACAAGCAAATATATTCAAGTTTGTGTAAAATTTATCAGTGTTTTTGTTGACAAACTTAGGTTTTTGCTAACTGGGTTTGCAAAATCATTTTTAGCGTGTAAACAATTGAGAAAAACTGTAATGTATTTGAAATGTGTTGTAGCTCATGCTCAGAGGGTGAGTAAAAATAAACTCACAGGGAGGCCATGTGAATAATGCATCTGGGCATGTTCATAAACTCATACTTTATTCATTTTCAAACATTATAAGTACATTTCTTCCTCAGAAAGGACTTCAGCTTTCTGTCCCCTCCCCCGGAGAAAACACACAGCACATACAATATGCATTTCTGCACAAAACTGCAGAACTACATCCATGTGCATTTGCTTTAAATTAAACACTCCCTAGTGCACTGTTGTTAGCTTATTTAAGCTCTGGAAAAGTATCTGTATGTGAGCGTGTGTGTGTGTGTGTGTGTGTTTGTGTGAATGTGTGTGTGTGTCTGTGTGTGCACCTGTGCACGTGTGTTTTTGTGTGTGTTCACACGTGCGCACATATGTGGGTGTGTGTCTATCTATATGTGTGTGTGTATTTGAGTGTGAATGTGCACATACAGTATTTGTGTGCTGCTGTGCACGTGTGCACATCTGTGAGCGTGCATATGCGTATATGTCCACAAGTGGGTGTATAGTTTCCATCAGTATGCTTCGGAAAAATGATAAACTGCTGTATCTCTTGATCAAAGCAGCAGCTGTTAGCGGTTCAGGTGCAGTTCTTCTGCTGCAAGCGTTTAGAGGTGAGGGAACTCACACCTCAGATGTGACGCGAGGAATCCATCATCATCATCCATCATCGCGCACCAACAATATATTAATACCCCAGTATCATCATCCGCGAGGGCCTCGTGCCTTTCTGTCTGTCCTGCCGTGATTCTCTCTCGGCCCGGATATCCACCTCCTCCGGCATGTTCTCCACTGAGCTCCCCGCTCCCTCACGCTCCCTCACACTCGGCTTGATGTGCTCCTTTAACGGCATTACCGCCGGACCATTACCCAACCTTCATTATTCATGCGGCTAAAGATGCGCCGTCAGACGGGTGATGGCACCACCACGGAACAACAATTACCCGCTGAACTCGGCTTACCCCCCCAACCGTCCCGTTGAGCGTCCCGTTATCGTTCGCGGCGCATGACTGAAAGTCTCAGAGGCCGCTGCTTGGGCTGACATCTGGCCAAACAGCTGGGGCTTCAGCTCACGGGTCAGGGATCTCGGTCCGGCCCGATCAGCTGCTCTTCCCCTCCCAAGCTGACGCACCGCCTCTCACACCACTGACTAAAGCAGCATGATTGAACTGCCTTCTCCTCCCAGTGGGGAAACTTCACTTCTCATCAGCAAATATAAACCAGTCGCCTAACGGAAGTACAAACAAGAGTCAGAGTTTTACACACTTTCCCTGTTCCCTGTAACAGTCTGCTCGTGGGGTGGATGGGATTATCTGTTCATGTGCCGAACCATGCATTAAAATGTACCTTTTATAATTGGCCAAAATGTTACATTGCTGAATATTTCCATGAATTTCATGCTCCTAATTACGATTCACATGCAGCTTGTCAGCTAGGGGGACACAGAAGACAGAAACTAAATCTGTTTACAACGCTTTGCATGACAGATCTGGTGTTTAGTTTTGGCTACAGTCCTGTCGCATTCTTTTACATGGGCACAGTGACTTAGTTTTTCTTTAGTGTAAGCCAAGCATGTCTAGTGACTTACAGTGAGAGAGAAGTATGTGCACATACAACGGACGCCTGCACAACAGGGCAGACTTGGTTATGAAACACTTGTAGTGAGTGCAGGCAAAGCATTACTATAGCACTGAACAGGGCCGGAGTGGGACTCATTTTCAGCCCTGGAGTTTCATGCCTCAGACCGGTGGTCTTTTGCAAACGGGTGCTGCACGTTTAGTATTTTAACTAAAACTGGGGGGGAGGGGAGGAGAGACGCAGCTGGGGTGAGATGCGTTTTATTTCTTTATATTGCGCACTCAATCGCACGTCTTCCAATACTCTTCAAATTGTTTTACACTGCATACACTGCATACCCACTTTTTGCGCTGCTGGATATGACTGGACACCGGCCCTCGCGGCCCCAAACCCGACCGGCCCATCTGGAATTGTCCAGATCCTCCCGATTAGCCACTCCGGGCCTGGCACTGAATCAAAGCCAACTTTCTAGACTATGGAGCCATAAAACAATTTTTTGATGTATACTGCTGCAAACATTCAAGTCAGACAATAAAAAATATTGTTTTATCAAATATTAAATAAATAAAAATCTCATATCAAATATTTTCCTTTCAAATTCTGAAATACCGAAGTGACAGGTTGCAGTGATAAAGTGATGTGAAACAGGTTATGTCACACAGGTGAGCTAATTGGGTCGCAGTATAAAAGGAGCTTCTAAAGAAGGCCTTTTGCCTTAAGAACAAAGATAAGTCAAGGCTCATCTCACCAATTTTTCAACAGAGTTGTAAGCTTATAATCCACCACTCTGAGAGCAACATTTGCCAAAGACAATCTGTGGGATTAGGGATCTTGGGGATTTGACCCCAAAATGTGTTTAATACAATTAAACAAAGGAAGGAATCTGTTCAAATCTGTGTGTGTAAAGGGCAAGGCCTAAAACCACTTCTGAATGCGCGTGATCTCGAATTGCTCAGATGTCACAATCTTAAGAACTGCCATACGATTGTAATGGATGTCACAACATGGGCGCTGAAGTATTTTGGTAAACCTTTGTCAGTTGACACGATTGCAGCTTTGTCCACAAACGCAAGTTTTCAATGGCTTACTATATAACTATATTCACTTCACTTTATTCAAAAGTTGAAGCCATGCTTAAACACTTTCCTTAGACACTGCGGACTTCTCTGAGCTCTGTGTCATCCTAGATGGACAGTAGAGCAGCAGAATCACCTTTGTGGTCAGACAAGTCAACACTTCAAGTGCTTCTTGGTTAACCCTTAGAGGGCTGAATAAATTTTCAAGGAATCAAAAATGTAATTATGCTGAGCTGTTAAAAATCTATCATGTGGCAACTTGTTTAAAAGAACTCACCGGGAGCTCTTTTAAACAAGTTACCACATGACAGATTTTTAACAGCATTTGATTGTGATATCTTGTATCATTGGGCTACTTTAGTTAGTATAGCAAGGAAACCCAAGTTTTTATTAGCATCTGGTCTAAAAGCTGGCATCAGTCATGGTAGGGGGATGTGTCAGTGTATGTGGCATGGGTGTGCGAGGGTGCCATTAATGCAAATAAGATACGTACAATTTTGGAGCAGCTTCCTTTTGGACATTGTCTGTGCCAGGAAGGTCCCTGCATTTTCCAGGACATTTTCTGGACTGTAGGACTGTAGAAAAATGCCAATTGAGAATGTTTGGTGCTGTGAAATATATGGCATCAAAGGCTCTGTGCAGTTGCACAGTTGATGACCTGCATAGGAACGAGGGATAACTTGATTTTATGTGCATTTTCCATGATGTGCCAACTTTTTACCTCCGCCCAAGGAAGTTAGAGGAGGTTATGTGATCATTACCGTTTGTCTGTTGGTTGGTTTGTTGATATGTTTGTTGGCAGGATTGCAGAAAAAATTATGGATGGATTTTCCTCAAATTTGGTGGAATAATTAAGAATTGTTCCAGGAAGAGGTGATTTGATTTTGGGAGGTCAGGGTCAAAGGTCAAGGTCAAGGGCATGCAAAAGGTCAAAAACACATTAAAGACATATCTGCGCGAAGACTACAGGACTGCATAAACACATGGGTTGCTAGCTAATACTGGCAAAAATAACATTGAATACATTGGCAGACTAGTTTGGAATTGGGGTCATGTTAAAACATCAGTCAATATTTGGATGTACCATACAACTGACACAGCATAGTAGCGTATAGACGCTATTCGAGACATTATACTAGTGAAACTGAACCTAACGCTGCATACCAGTGGTTTTAAAACTCTGCATACACAGTGGTCCCCCTGGACCGAGTTTGAGAGCCACTGTGGAACTGCTGTCTTCACAGTTCATTCACTCACAGCAGTTAGTATTTGCTAAACATCAGTGAACCATTTGTTTAATGGCTGATATTGCAGCTATACGTGGCTTATGAAGAGCACAGTGTAACAATCCTTTTTCAGGGCAGACAAGAACTGCACGATTTCTCATATCAAAATCAAGCTATATGCTTATTAATAAATTCTGAATCTGAATGGCGTAAGATTAAAAGGGAGGGCCGGGACTGTGCTCTTTAGTACACTACCTGCAATCTACGCCGTACACCACATACCTCCAAATCTGGGCCTGACGGTTAGAATAAGTTAGTGACAAACCAGGGTTTAATCAATCAAACACAGTTTTCACTGCTTTTACAGCATCAGCAGGTGTATACTTCGGAACTGGCTGTGATGGTATACTGTGTGTCCTCACAGGAAGAGGCGGAAACTTGCCATTTGAAATTTAATTCAAGATAGTATTCATTCAATAATATTTAATCTTCTGACTTTCTCCACTCCATCACTCAGACATTGGATTGTAAGACTCTTGAAAGGAAAAGTCTGAATATCATGGCACGGCTCAGCTTATCTTTACCATAGTCTTAAAATAATCCAATTATGTGATAATATTGGGCAAAAAAAGTCCCATGAATCAAGCAAAGAAATACCATAAAAAACTGAGCCTGAAGCAGCCAGGAAAAGCTCAGGAGACAGCTTTCACCTGCCTCTTAAATGTATTCCTCTGAGAGCTCTTCATAAGCACATGGAGCCAGGGCTTGACTGCTAAGTTTGAGGCTTCAGGGAACTGGATCTTTTTCATTGAGAGCCTAAATGTAAAGGATATGGGGAGCAATGATACTATCACTCACTGAGCACTGCAGGGTTCTACTCAGGGAATTACTGCCCAGAGCATCCAATATGATTCAGTCTATATAGTGTTGTTAAAACAAAATATTTGCCCCCTTCCGGATTTCTTCTATATTGTCACATTTTTCACACTTAACTGAATTAAAGTAATCACCATCTTTGTTAATGGGACATTGTGTTGATTTTCAACTGCATGTCCATCAATCAGAGTTAGCGATATAATGTGAAAAGTGCACAGAGCTTTTGCTAATTTTCTGTGTATCTCTGAGAATCAGCTGCAAAATATGTTGTACTTCCTCCTCCAGTGCGATTATTTGACATAAACAATGATGTACTGTAGTTGTAGATCAGGAGGAACTACAGCCTATTTCACCTTGTATTTCTAATCTCCACCTCTGACTAGCCAGGGAGCATGCCTTAGATGCCGCTCAAAACAAAACTTCCTTGTTCTCTTCGCTTGTATTGCAAACAAGCTACATTTCTGACAATGGAAAAGGAACCCCAAAATATGAATGCAGAGGATGTTACAGGCAAGGATACTGTCGCGGTCACGTTTGTCTAGGGATATCATTTCGCTTGTAAAAGAAGGCAGGCTGGCCTGGACTGGTGAAGGTAGAGGGAAAGCCGGGACTTACCTCCACTCACGACGGCACCATGGAGTTCCAGGGCAAGCTCAAGCTGCCGCTCCACCAGCGAATAGCTCCGCGTCGTTCGGTTCTTTGATTCAGTATAGTGAGTTATTTTCTGAAAGCATGGCAGTCTGATAGGTGACGAGTTAAAATAAAACAGAATTGCGTGGTCGGAAAAACGAGAGTTTAGGGAAGGTCCGCCACTTCAGGGCTCCGGCATATTGCAAAAACCACCTTTGATTTTGCCCCATTTAAAAGGGACGCCCTACCATGACCAACCGCTGCCCAATCAGGACACAAGGCATCGTCCCAATTTCCCCAACCAGTCACCAATTACAGTGCACAGCCGCCATGCCACTAAATGTGTGTTACCTATATCTACATTTTACTACTAACAGAAGAGCTATTAATGTTTGTAGTATTATGCCTCGTTCCCAAATCCGACGGCATAACAGTCCTCCCCCCCCCAAAAAAAAAAAAAAACCAAAAAATAATTTTGTGACCCCCTCTTAAAAGGGGGCAAACGGTAAGGAGGTTGCTTTATAGGGGTTGCCCCACCGACATCCACATCATGCTCAACCAGAGAAGTTAACCCCGGCCTATCATGAAACAAGGAAGGATGAGCAGCCACCAGGGCGATCAAATCCTGGGCCTGAGCCTCTGACAAATGTGTCAGCTGATCCGGCAGCTGCTCACATGCTCGAGAGTTGTTCAACCTAGCACGCACTGGTTCTGGTGCTGAACACCCCCCTTCGCTCTCACTGGGTGAAGGAGCCACTGCAAAACACGCCACAGGATTAGCTGGATCACGCTCCACATACAACTTCAATAAGTTGATGTGACAAATTCGCGTCTTCTGCCACCATTCTGGTGTGTTAATGACGTAATTGCAGGTTCCAACCTTCCGAACCACAGTATAGGGCCCACTAAAATGTGTCCCAAGCCTTTCCTTACCAACTGGGGTAAAGACAAGGACGTTATCCCCAGGAGCAAACGAGCGTTGCACTGCCTTACAATCATAACTCCTTTTCATCCGTTCCTTAGCCCCCTCTACATTCTGGGTGGCCACCCTCCAGGCTGCACTCAACCGATCGTGAAAGGTAGAGACATACTGCAAAGTATCACCAGGGGCATGTGGCTCCAGGAGTCACCCCCGCATAAGGCTTAGCGGACTCCGAACTTCATGCCCATAAACTAATTCAAAGGGACTAAACCCAGTGGATTCATTCACAGCATCACGGATGGCAAATAAAAGAAAAGGCATCGCTACATCCCAGTCCTTAGGGCAGTCCACACAAAAAAAGTAAGCACCATTGACTTTAATGTCTGATGACACCTCTCAAGGGCCCCCTGGGACTCAGGGTGGTAAGTAGATGACAATACCTGAGTGATGCCCAGCTCACACATAATACTCTGGAATATTCCAGAGGTAAAATTAGTTCCGCGATCGGATTGAACCTCCTTAGGGAGCCCAAACCTTGAAAAAAATTGCAGTAACGCCTCAATGAGCACAGGGGCACGGATACTACTCTCTGGCACTGCCTCAGGGAAACGTGTGGAAACGTCCATAATGGTCAATAAATACTCATTACCCTTCTTGGTTTTAGCAAGAGGACCAACACAGTCAATGATTACACGTGAAAACGGGGCCTCCACCACTGGTGTAGGCTGCAACGGAGCAACCGGGAGAGAGTGACCAGCCTTACCCACTATCTGGCAGGCATGGCAGGAACGACAAAAATTAACCACATCATGGCGAATCGTGGACCAATAAAAAATGTTTTAGGAGGCGGGCTAGGGTCTTCTTGACCCCCAAATGGCCAGCAAAAGGGGTCTCATGCGCCAACCGCAACACCTCACCACGAAAGCTGGAAGGCACTACAATTTGCATATGAACCCACTAATCTTCATCAGCCGGGTGATCTACAGGCCGCCACTTGCGCATTAAAATACCTTTGTCCAACAGCAATTCTCTCACTCTATTCCAACGTCACAGCTCACTTCTACAGGGGAGCCAGCGAGGGATCCTGGTTTTGTTCTTTGATCCAAACCTCCCTAGAAAAATGTGTGGCATCTGCCACCTGAGACAAAGAGAGACCTGAACTTTTAGCAGCAGAGGTCCCTTCCTCGCTCACAGTTTGGGCAAAAACCGTGTCAGCCAAACTAATGGGCTCCTCTTCCCCACTACCAATTAGCACAGAGAGCACCTCATCTACAGGAATCAATGCCTCACGAGCTTGGGCTTTGGCTTTATGTGCCTGAGCACGTGTAACCACACATGCTGTAAACACTTCTGGATGTTCCCGTTCTAACTCCAGTGTTTCTGGGACTTCCAGGAGAGCAGAGACAACCACCGGAGTCACGAACACCTCAGACCCTGCAAAATCATTGCCCAACAATAGACTAATGCCTGGCACAGGTAGTGTAGGCACCACCCCAACAGTCACTGGCCCCATAACCACATTCGATTTTAAATAAACTGTGCAATGGAACGCAATCATACTGCCCCCCAAAACCTTTAATGAGTGCCGACCGGGAAGAACTCTCACTAGGCAGCTCAACCACTCCTTCCAACAAGAGGGACTGTGCAGCACCAGTATCCCACAAAATGGTAAGGGACACTTCCTCTCCACCCTGGACCACAGATACAGTCCCCACAGAAGTAAAAGGCTGATAGCTCAGTGGGGGCATCTCCCTGGGACCATTCCAGCCCATTCCTGCCTCGCCTTTCGTCAAGGAGGCTACCAACGCAACCACTTTAGCTTGGCTCTCCAGCTGGAAGGGCTGGAGACACTGGGACTTCACATGACCAGGCCGTCGGCAACCATGGCATATAATGTCACGGTCCCTTTTAAACTGAGGACAACGGGGCTTAATGTGACCAGGTTCCCCACAATGATGACAAACCACAGCAGATATAGGCTTATCCCCTCCAGGCTGTAAAGCACCAGATGCCTTACCGCCAGGAGGGAGGCCCTTACCAGAGCTCTGTCTACCCTGGCGATGGTCAGCACGCCCACTACCTTGGTGGGCTAAACCCACTGACCCACCTTGGATGACCTCATAAGCATCTGCCGCTTGGGCTGCCTCCAAAAGAGTAGTGACCTTCTGCTAACTAAGATATATTTCAACCGCTTGCCGAACACTGTTCTTAAATTGTTCCAACAGCATGGGCTCTTTCAATTGTACAAAATTGTAAGTCTCAGTGGACTTAAGCCAACGCTCACATGCCACCCCTAATTTTTCGACAAATCCAAATAAGACTCCCGTCCCCGCCGCTTTCACAGTATGGAACCGCTGCGGTAGGCCTCAGGGACACCGCCATATGCAGTCAAGACTGCTGTTTTTAAGGTATCATATTCCAAGCCCATGCACGGATCCAGAGCAGCAAAGCAACCTGGGCCTTGCCCTTTAAAACATTCTGCACCAATAATGGCCACTTGGCTTCAGGCCAGTCAGATTCACGAGCGACCACCTCAAAAGCGTCAAAAAAGGTATCAACATCCTCCTCAGAAAACTTAGGCATGAGAGATATAGCAGACCGTGAGTCAAAACGAGGCTCCAAAGGAGGAACCCCCTTGGCGGCTCGAGTTCGCTCCACCTCAAACTGAGCAAACCGCTCCGGGACTCGCGCTCATCTCTCTGCCCGAAGTACATTTTCCCTCTCCTCATCTGCCCACAACTCTTCCAACTTCAGTGTGGCAACAATAAGTTTAGCTAGAGCAGGTTTCAGTATACCCTCCGGTACCTCCACCTCTTGCTCAGTCGCCAACTGTAACAACTGGTCTTTAGTGAGCTGCCGGAATTTGCGGCGGGAGGGCAATGCCATCTCCACAACAGACCGTTCCATACCGTTCAGTCCATCATAGGACATTTTAAGATAAGTAGGAAAAACCGCACGCAGAGAGGAATCCAAAGCCCAATAATATACAAAAATTTATAATGGTATTGTATAAATACACCAAATCACAAAAACTACAAAAAAACCTAATGCTGTGGCAAAACTCTAGTGCCTCCAATAGGCTACCACAAGTCTTATACTGCCAACCAACAAGAGAATCCAAAGGGTGCATATACGTAAACACTCCAAAACATGGGCATGCTGCACAAAGAAAATGCCCAAAATATTATGCGAGGGGGCCAATAACGCATCGATTAGAGCGTTAACAACAACCGAAGAGGAGACGAATCTCAACTCTTACACTCGTTTTAAAACACGAGTACCAAATGACAAACAGCAGCCCAAACAAAAGAAATGTACAAACCTATGCCTAGTCTGCCCAATCCTTCCAAACCAATCATTAAATTTCTGGGCTGGCCAAATAGCAAACACTCCCAAACGCTAACAAAATTGGCGATACGCTGACAGAACACAACTCCAATTTACCCCACAGAACAATACGGTAACACTTTACTTGATGCCCATCTCTATAACACATTACAACCATACTTATAATGAGTTATAATGCAGTTATAGCACTGCGTAACTATAGTTATAAACACTCATGAATGATCATAATGCTTTATAACAGGAATCATAACACAGCATAAAGCATTTTATCATGACTTATAAGGTCAGGTATTATAATACGTAATAATTGTTAGTAACTCGCTGACAATGCCCACATCGATAATGCATTTTAAATATAGTTATAATATGTTATAATTTGCTTATAAACGTGCATAACTATCATTATAAACACTCATAAATTATCATAAGGCTTTGTGACAATAAGCATAACACATCATAGAGCATTTTATAATGGCTTATAAGGTCAAGTATTATAATACTTCATGATTGCTAGTCCCTTGCTTACCGTTTTTTGTTGCAAGGATCAAAGTGTATTATAATTATCATAGTTGTAATACATTAAAACTCTTTATAATACATCATAATCACTGGTATAATGCATTATAATGTGATTGTAACTTACTCTCAGTGGTCATTGGGTGCTTCAAGTAAAGTGATGAAATTGCTCAGGTATAGGCTGATATAATTCTTTACAAGCTGGTCATAAGTCACTATAAGTGGTTTGCTTTAAGAAATGTGAAAAAATACACATCATTTAATCTATGCAAGAATGACACAAAACATTGCAAAACTTATTTTTATTAACAAATGCGACTCCTTCAAAAAACTTAAGTTTCAATTATCACATTCTCAGTGGAGTGGCATAGGTTGATAAACAAAAGTGACTGCTTCAAAAAAAAAACAAACTCTTACATCTCAACACTCATGTATGTTGTACTTCCTTATGTCATGAATTAGGTGGCCAAGAATGCCTTCTCTGTGGTTTCTTCCCAGCCAGTGCTCCCACTCGATCACTCTCAGGTGTTCTCGCAACAAAAAACGGTAAGCAAGGGACCAGCAATCATGAAGTATTATAATACTTGACCTTATAAGCCATTATAAAATGCTCTATGATGTGTTATGCTTATTGTTATAAAGCCTTATGATAATTTATGAGTGTTTATAATGATGGTTATACACGTTTATAAGCCAATTATAACACATTATAACTATATCTATAATGCATTATCGATGTGGGCATTGTCAGCGAGTTACTAACAATTATAACGTATTATAATACCTGACCTTATTAGTCATGATAAAATGCTTTATAGTGTGTTATGATTATTGTTATAAAGCATTATGATCATTTATGAGTGTTTATAACTATGGTTATACAGTGCTATTACTGCATTATAACTCATTATAAGTATGGTTATAATGCGTTATAGAGATGTGCGTCAAGTAAAGTGTTACCAAAAATACATTCCCTCACATGCATTAGCTTGAGGGCTCAACTACCCCCCCAAAGAGGCAAACTACTGGGACTCCGTTCACCTGCAGCCAACTTCACGCGTTAATTAACCCAAGCTATCGACCACCCATTTACTCATCAACCCTGCAATACTAATTATCAACACAATTATGTTTAAATTGAACTACCACGTTAACTAAATAACACGACCCGGAAAACCTGCGGAAATGTACTCCTAACCAAACCTAACTCCTAACGTTGTTAAGTACCCGAAATCGCAAACCCACTACACAGTGACCAGTTAAATCAATATCACTAATTAGTTTGCCACTCACGTCGCTACTTGACGCGCAGCGCTAAATTAGCTTAAATACACAAAAGGACCCCAACTGTTTGGCTAAAAACTTAACCCAACAGTTTGAGGACTGGAGCAAGCAATCAAGCAAAAAAATTGCCAGCCATTTTGGCAACATCACATCACTGTTCTGGACAGTCAGATTCATTTCTGTCAAGTTTCATTAACATTAGCTTGCAGTTATAGAGTTGGCTGGAACTGATCATCAAGTTGAAATTTTTTTCCCTGCAGGAATTTGGTGGCACACCATTTTGTGATCATTGTGTGGACTTGGAAAAACGAGTATCTAACTGGACTACTCACCTAGCCTCTAGCTTTGACCTTTACATAGCCCGTATGCCTGGGCACAGAATAAACTAATGGCATGATTATCACAACTAGTCCTCTTTGCAGTGATGTGGACAATGCTCCAGTGCAATGCTATGACAAATATATGTCACAGATCCATGCAAGGTTGATGACATGTCTGGAGTAGTGAGTCAGGGCAAAGCATTGTGGAAGTTGGTGTCTAAAACAAATACATAGGGAAGCCATGGGGTAATAGATACTAAAGTATCTCAAGCTAATGTGGGAAAATGTGTATGTTTGTGTGCCATTTATTTATACAAAGCCTACACCTTGGCACTATGTATGATTTGATTATGGGCGAGTTTATGTTTAATTGATAATTGGGTAAAATGGAAACACACACACTCGCGCTTCATTACTGCCAACACTGTTCAACTCAAATATTACTTAAATGTGAATTAAGCTAAAAGGTCCCAACAAGCAGCCAACTACGCCACAATCTAAAGACATTCTTGTGGAGATTAGAAAGTTATTGAAATATATTGGCCTGCAAGAGGTTACAAAGCTGGTTCTTAAGCACTGGGCCTCCAAGCAAACCACAGTAAGATACAAATACAGTATCTCCAAATGAAGAAATTTTTGAATTGTAGAAAATCCTCCTTTAAGTACAAAAGCAAACAAAATTGCCCAAGAGCGCATGGATTCATCCACAAAGTCTTAAATCCCAGGTGGACATAAGAGGAACTGCATGCCTTGGTCACCTCAGATAAGGTGAGAGTTCCTCTATTAAAAAGAGATTGGGCAAAATAAGTATCGATGGAAAAGCTGCAAGACGAAAACCACGATTAACAAAGAGGGACATAAGGGCTCTCCTCACATTGTCCAAAAACATACTTCTTTAGCCCTAAGCCTCACGATGAAGCTTATGAGGGGAACTTCTCTCATTGTTATGCTCCTATGTTTTAGGCTGTGTAAGTGTTCTCTTTTCTTGTCTGTGTCTCTGTTCTTTGAAGTGTTGCAGGACGTCCCACATGCAGATGACTCGCTGATTGTTTGCACTTCATTGGCAGTTGCATTCTATAAGAGGAGCTGATTTATCCAACCGAGACGCCATGCTATGCTGGGCCACGTAGCTCTCTGCCGGCCCTATCACATTCTGCCGCGCCTTGCCTTCTCGTTCTCCACTCACCACCCCTTGGAGTGCTCTCTTCACAGCTGTTCTGTAGAGTGGAAGTTGAAGGCCTGGTTTTTCCAGGCCACTTTTTTTTGCATTCGTTGTTTTTACGTTTGGCATAATAAATTCCATAATTAAGTTATTGTGCCTTGTCACAGTCTACTTTTTCTGTTCACGTCCCTTACCCTAGATGGGGACGTAACAAGAAAATTGGGGGCTCGTCCGGGAGTTTTTTGTTTAATCCGAACTTTTTTTATTATTAATTAATTTTTTTTTTTTTAGGAAGCGCACAATAAAATGAGGAGCTCTGGGTGAGTTAGAGCATCTCCAGCTGGATTTATAAATTCATGATCCTTCCAACGGAGCGCTGTTGTTGTTTTGATTTATTATTTTGCCTTTTTTGTTTTTTTTGGGAAGTTAATCCGGGAAGGGATACACTGTCATATTGGCAAGCTTCAGCTACAAGTTTTCTCTTGTGACGTTTGCGTTTTAAGTGGCCTTTAACTAGTACGCTTTCGAAGACTAGATGAGGTGTTTAG
Source organism: Gymnothorax javanicus (assembly GCA_029692085.1). Lineage (NCBI taxonomy): Eukaryota > Metazoa > Chordata > Actinopteri > Anguilliformes > Muraenidae > Gymnothorax > Gymnothorax javanicus. The sequence continues at coordinate 125,373,310 of CM056194.1, forward strand.
TTAGTTTTTTGTTTGGTTAGGTAGTTAGGACCCAGAGCTTTCTTATCCAAGTGCTGCTTCCTTCGAATTTGTATCTGTCTTGTTTTGTGCTGAGATGACATTTGTGTGCGCAATGCTGTTTTCTAGTAGGCGGCTAGGTATGTTTTGGGTGGGTGGTTTTGCCTTCGACACTTACTAAGAATTGATCTGTTTTATTTTAAAGCTCTGGTTATTGTGTTTCCGGAGTTTAGTTGCGTGGCTGCTCGTTGTTGGATTATTTGGGCTCTTTCGATCATTTCAGAGTGTAGCATTGACCAGAAAGTTCTTTTTTTTTTTTTGGACAGTAGAACTTGTTGAATTTGCTTATTGTGAGAAAAATGTCAGTGGTAGAGGAGTTCATCAAAAATCCTCCGCAAAGTCTCTTGGTTTGTTGCACAAAGGAACAATTAATTCAAATCGCTGAGCATTATTCGATCAGTCTCACCAGCGATGATAAGAAATTGAAGGAGACATTGTTTAAAGCTGTGGAATTGGGCCTTGTTTTCAAAAATATCTTAATAGTTCCAGCTGAAGCGTTAGCCCCTTCTTCGAAGGCTGACTCTGCTGCTGGCAATGTATCCGAGTCGGAGCTCAAACTGCGAGAATATGCTCACCATGATCGAAAAATGCAATTGGAGGCTGCAAAATTAAGAGCTGAACACGAGAGTTGGGTGTTTAAAGAGAAAGAATTCGAGAAAGAAATTAAATTAAAACAATTGGGGATCCAACGAGAGCTGGATTTAAAAAGACTGGAGATGCAGGATAAAGAGAAGGAACGCGAGCGAGAATTCCAGCGTGAATGTGAGGAGCGTGCGTTTGCTCTTAAAAGGTTAGAGTTGGAGTTGGTTGCTAGGACAGCTGCTGCCCCTCCAGCTGTTTCTCCCCTGAGTTCTCCGCCAGAATCTCCTACTCGTCCTCCGCTTGCTTCTCCTTATCGCCCATTACCTACTGCTATTTGTCCGCCTTCAGTTTCTGTTCCTGTAGTTGGGCTTTCCGATACCGCGACGGCTCCACCTGTTGTGCTTCCGCAACCTCCGATCACCCAATTGTTTCAACCTGAACAACCATTTGATGTTACCCGTAATTTTCGTATGGTTCCGCCTTTTAGTGACCTTGAGGTGGACAAATATTTTTGCCACTTCGAAAGGGTTGCCATCACCCTTGGGTGGCCTGTTAGGGTTTGGACGTTGCTGCTACAGTGTGTGCTGACAGGCAAAGCGCAGGATGTCTATTCAGCCCTCACAGTGGAACAAAGTTCAGATTACCTCACAGTGAAAACGGCAATTCTTAATGCTTATGAGCTTGTTCCAGAAGCTAATTGTCAACGCTTTCGTGGGCTTAAAAAAAATGACAAGGTGAACTATGTGGAGTTTGCACGAGACTATACATGACTACCAGTTGTTTCTTAGGCAAGCTAGCAGGCAGGTCAGATTTGAAAATTGTCCATGCTTTACACAGATTTATGTGGAAATGGCAAAACAGTTTTCAAGAATGTAAGCAAGACCTTATTTCTGGTCCTATGTACAAACTACTGCCACTCTGCAATGCGAACACCTCCTACAAACGGAAAGCAAGAGACCACCAGCATTGGTACCATTTTGCTCTTTGTGTGCTGCCTGGATGGAAACACACTGCTAGAAGACGAGTTAGAGCAGGGCAGCCCAAGTCTGGCCCTCAAGTCTATATCCAGCCCTGGTTCTCTCTCCTACCAGGTAGCGCTAAGAACAATTCTTGACACTGATTGGCCAGATTCTGATCACACCTGCTTCCCAGTTAATGGGAGGGTGGAAAACCAGCAGTTCTTCGCCCTCGGGGACTGATTTGGGGAGCCCAGGGTTAAAGGATGTTTAAGAATAAAGCATGGGCTCTAACGCATGAAAGAAACCCACTTGGAGTTTGACAGTTTGACATTTTATTTAATTCACTACACAGAGCAGCACATTAAAGTAGTGCTGCTCTCACCACCTCACATAACAGTAACCTTTCTCTCCCCGTTATATATCAGCTTTTATTTCCAATTAGAATACAGGGTTTACCCGTGACTATAGCGTATTAATAAGTTCACCATTTTCAAATTTATAACCATTCCTATCATAGGATTGTTCATAACAGCAAGGACATTCCTAATGAGGTTTCTAACATTTCTGCATGATAAAAATACACCTCTCATGTTCAGAGTATTCCAGTGCATAAGATTAAAGTTTTTTGAGGACCTTGAGTTTGCTCGCCCAGTAAATGGTTACAGTGGTTTATACTGGTATTATTCAGGTTTAAATTATTACAGTCATAAGTTGTAGCAGGCTATCTGAAGAACTATTATGTTGAATAAGCTAGTAAACAAATAAGCTGCTTGCCAAACTTTCTGGCTTCAACTAGCTAGCAAAGAAAAAAAGACCGCAGCGCCTAAACAGCATTGTACAAAACTTACTTAATAAAGCAAACATTTAGCAGGAAACTGCTTTATCGAAAGTAATTAGCTAACCACAAGTTCTGACTGATTGAGATATCAACTATTGAAGGTTTAATGTCTAAAGCCTACCAGAGAGATCTGTTGTAAGATTCTGGCTTATGTTATTCTCAAGAATAGGTAGTGCCATCTACCAACAAATTTTCTAAATCAGCCATTTTGGGCTATGGAAGCATTTAAACCAGTAAGACAGTCTAAAGTCGCCCGAAATAAATACAAGTGCATACCTGCAAAGTTCAGAGGACTGAAATGCGTGAAAATTGTATTAAATTTGTATCTTAGGGAAGGGGAGACGTCATTTGAAGACATGAATGTGTTTTAAGTAAGGGCCCTTGCAGAATGGAAGGCGGGGAGGGTGGCAATTTGTATTCAATGTTTGATATTGCGTGAGATTTGATAGGCTTTGCAAGGCGCAAGATCTTGTGAGAGAGACTCGCGCTCGATGCGTGCAAAGTGAGAGGTTTGCCTGATGTCGGAAACTCAATGATGACATTTTGGCCCAATGTAAACAGTTGCTTTCTGAAGCTGTAAAGGTGTCTCAGGTTTCCCAGGAGACATTTGAATGAACGCGTCTATCATATCTGTTCTGTGTGGGCAGCTCTGCTTCTCAGCTCAAGTCATTACCCTTCAGAAAGCTAGTTACACTGCCTCGTGCTCCTTCATTTAATGGTGTGCCCATGAAAGCAGGTGTGCGCTCTCCGATGGGTCTCTATTTAATCCAGGCAAGCAGACCAAATAGGAATGGGGGAAAAAAATATTAAGTGGGTTTCAAAAAGCCAGTCCCTGGAGGGTAATTATTTCCGTGTAAAGAATGTCTTACATCCAGTGCTGGCTGAAATTATTATAATTTGGCCAGAACAAATTCATAGCTTTTAATGAATTTCAATGGGAAAATTTGCCTTTTGGCACCAGACTGCTGGCACCAGATACTGCAATCAGGCAGAATGTCAGGACCAGGTCCCCTGTCTAAACCAGCCAAGTAAACCAAAATTGCAGGAGTTTTTGCAAGCATCGCGCCATGTAAGAACAGAGCAGGGAGTCATAAAATAAGCACAAGCTGTCCTTTCTTTGGTCAACAAAATGGTGCTCACATATGCAGCAAAGAGGCACTCCAGGAAATGACAGGAAAACTTGCTAAGCAGTCGCCTGTATGCATCCATTTCTCACAGGTTGCAATATGAGATTCACATTTAGTGTTTAATTTCCCAGCTTGAACCACAATTGCCATATTTATTGAATTAATGGCAGTGAAATTTCATTGTCTTTGCTCGGATGCTCCAGAGCAGACCGGCTGAGGAAAAAAAAAGCAGAAGCTACAACAAGCCTAAATGAACCAAAAACACAGTTTATTCAGTCTTAATACATAGATGAATGGGCATGAAGGGGGGTGGAGTTTCGTGCCAGTACCCAACCTGCATTGCAACCGGAGATGAGAAAAGCACCCCATTGTCTCAAGTGGACAGATGAATGTTCAAAGAACAACTGGGGCGATTCCACACCACTGAAAATATAATAACTAATAAAGACAAGTCATAAACAACACAGGAATGAAAAAAAAAAACTAGAGCAATAAAGGAGAAACCCTGCCCTCCCACCCCCATGTCACTCCATTCTCCGGCCTCACGAGATCAGGAAAGAAAGACAAGAACACGCTCGGGCGGGGATGTGAAACCAAGGGTTAACATCTCTGGAGGCAGGGGGAATCGCTCACGGTGATAAATGTAAGCGGAATATCTGAGCGACAGTGAAGGATCACACCAGGGGATATTCTTTCTCCTCTCTCCCTCATTCCCTCCATTATACCCCTCTGACTGACTTTCTGAAGGTGTGCATGGAGTCCATTCTCGACACGTAGCTTCCACTGTAATTTGTGCTGCCGTGCGATAATCTGTTGTTTATACATTTTCAAAATTAGAATAATTTTTTTTTGTATTCAGAAGACAAACGCGTGGGGCTACAATTGGACGAAAGATTTTCATTATGATTCCTCCCACACCAATCCCACCATGAATTCAGATTAGGACCCAACTGATTGATTCGGTTCCTCCAAGTGTGGAAGCTCACATCCGCGCCCACGCCCTGCGGTGTCTCCATGGTGATATTTTACATGTGATCCTGTTATTCTGTGTTACCGGCTCACTGCCTTAAAATTTCACATGGGGAAAAGGCAACGTTCGTGCCAGCATTAATGATGTATTCCCCGCAAAACTCCCAGTGTGGTTGGGTTTGTCTCGATCTGCTCTTGTAAGTTGTAGAGTCTGTTTCTGTGTGCAGTTCGGACAGAGTCTCTGGCCCATCAGCCAGCTCACCCCCTTTCTCGAACACACCAACACTAAATCCTGTGGATCCATGCTGCTTTAATACATTAACACTAAATCATGTGGATCCATGCTGCTTTAATAGACCAACACTAAATCCTGTGGATCCATGCTGCTTTACTACACCAACACTAAATCCTGTGGATCCATACTGCTGTAATACACCAACACTAAATCCTGTGGATCCATGCTGCTTTAATACATTAACATTAAATCATGTGGATCCATGCTGCTTTAATACACCAACACTAAATCCTGTGGATCCATGCTGCTGTAATTCACCAACACTAAATCCTGTGGATCCATGCTGCTTTAATACATTAACACTAAATCATGTGGATCCATGCTGCTTTAATACACCAACACTAAATCCTGTGGATCCATGCTGCTTTAATACTTCAACACTAAATCCTGTGAATCCATGCTGCTTTAATACATTAACACTAAATCATGTGGATCCATGCTGCATTAATACACCAACACTAAATCCCATGGATCCATGCTGCTTTACGACACCAACACTAAATCATGTGGATCCATGCTGCTTTAATACACCAACACTAAATCCTGTGGATCCATGCTGCTTTAATACACCAACACTAAATCCTGTGGGTCTGTGATGCTTTAATACATCAACACTAAATCCTGTGGATCCATGCTGCTTTAATACACCAACACTAAATCCTGTGGATCCATGCTGCTTTAATACACCAACACTAAATCCTGTGGATCCATGCTGATTCATTGTGCATGTGCTCTCCATAATCAGTCATCCACATAAACCACCAACTCGCTGGCCAAAGAAGTTGCTTTTTGTTACATACGCATGCATACATGCACAAGCGCACACACCTGCAGATTCGCCAACATGCAGGCAAGCATGTACATGCAGGCAAGTGCACGCAAATACAAACACACACACACACAAGCATCTACATGATATGTACTCGCACACATATGGAGGCACAAACACATGCATGCAGGCGCGCACTCACACTCACGCGCGAATGTGTCAGGGCTTTTGGTCAGCACCCTTGTGTCAGACAGAGTAAAGGTCTCATCCTGGCAACAGCAGCTTGTCGATAAAGGGCAGAAATGCTATTTGTACAGACGGAGTGAATGCTGGAATCAGGACCTCAAGTACCAGCTGAAATGGTCAGAGAGAGAGAGAGAGAGAGAGAGAGAGAGGGTAGGGGCCTCTATCATTCCCTGTCAGTCGAACAGCCCACACATTCCATGCTAAAGACAAAACACTCATCGAAGTGACTGCGTGGAGCTAATGCAAGCTACAGGCTCGTTAATTGCTTCTGCCACGCCGGATCTGTGTTTAACGTGGGGACGTGCCTGTCTGCATGCTCCCGTAACCCCGTCTCTCATATCTGATGCTCACTGCATCTGTCTGCCATGCCCTTAATTTCACATGGAGCCGTAGCGCGATGGGGAAGGAACTTCTCGTTAGCCGCTCGCAGCACACCTGATTAATGTGAGCGGAGAGTCCGCTAGACGTTTAGCATGCAGTCAATAGTGAATGAGGAGAAAGAGGCTACTGAGGGTGCTTCATGGCAGAAATGATTACTTCTGCCGCCTCCATATCGAGAGTATCTGGGGCTTCGTAAAAAGGTGCTCTAAATAGGCTACTTCTAATTTGCAAAGATGTGCCTAATGAAGAGTCCCGCTGAATTTACTTGAGGTTGAAAGCGCGATGAACGATTACGCCATTCACTCGCCGCGCTGCCTGTAATTTAGCGTAGCATTCATCAATCACATGCCAAGTGGCAGATTCACAGTCGAGACAGCAGTCTTCACCCCCGTAATGCATTGATTTTCTTTTAGATTCAATCACTTTTCACGCTTTGGCCCAAAAATGGTGTTTTTATTTTTTTAGTTGGAGTTCTTGTCAGTGCATTTGGGGACTAAAGAATTATCTTTCTTTTTTCACCTATAATGATTTGCTAATTACTGCTCAATCAATCAAACAATCAATCAATCAATCTTTATTTATAAAGCACTTTCCATACAATAAAATGTAGCACAAAGTGCTTCACATATTAAAAACAGAACAACAGTGCTTGTGTGCTTTAGTGTAAATTGGAATATAAAAAGAATAAGACAAATACTAAAACTGAGTGCGGGGGAACCACAGGAAACACTATCGCAGGGAGCCGTCTGCGTTGGGAGGCTGGTGCCGCCCCCAGGAATGCGGCCGCTGACTGCTAATAAAGGCTTTCTGTATATGGTACTGGGGACTTCCTGTTAATTCTCCCCTCTAAGGCTTGACCAGGCTTAAACATTTGTGGTTTCAGAAAGACATAATATTTTTTTTCTCTGGCCTCTAAAATCAGATCTTCTGTTTCTGTAAGCCTTGCAGTTCTTTGGTCAGATTGCTACAATGGAAAACGACTAAGAATTGGGTCATTATTTCTCCCTCTGCTTGGTCCTTTAAAGGTCAAAGAAAGTTTGAATAAAAAAGCAGCAGAGTACGGGAAGCCATTTAGTTCACTAATACATAACTGCTGCGTTGTGGGGAAGCAGACGGGCTTGTCAAGATTCTGCTACGTGTCTTCAGTAAAGGATAAATGGATAATTAAGTTTTGAAAAGCTACCTGATTTGAGAATCTGCTATTGAACAGATGATTTCTTTATTTTTTTTCCCCTGTGCCTGCATGGAAAAATAAAAATGCTAACAGTCACTTGCTTTGCGCAGCAAGCCCACGGTGCAGATGCTCACAGTAGCGCAACAGAAACGAGCACCACGTTTGAACATGCAAGAAACTTCGACGTTACTCTGATGAGAGCCACGCAGGCTTGGACCTATTGAAAAATTTAGCGTGGCTAGCTAAGCTTTCGCTTATTTGAGATTTCAAAGGCCAAGAGTTTTCCCCTGAGATGTGGGTCTAAAAACGGCTTCTGTGAAAGCACGTGGCTGCCAAGAAGGGCAGCTCCCTCGGACCGCGGTCGACCGGCTCCGAATGATTCAAGTCTTTAGGAATGGGAGGGAGGGAGGGGAGGGGGGAGGATTTAGCCAAGGTATAGAAGATTCTGTATAGATGGTTTATTTTCTCTGAAGCTCAGCCCTCTCTCTGGAAAATATAAAAAGGGGGAGAAGAGAATCTCTCTGAAGGCAGGCTGAGCTCGATTCTGGCATTCTGGACATGGTTGAACATCTGAGAGAATACTGAATCGAGTCCTTCAGGGTGAATGAAAGGCTGCCAAATGTTGGTTGTGTCTGAACACTAAACTGTCTGCTGGTGGGACGGACTGTCCTGAGATCAGATCAGCTTCTCCATTGTGTTGCCTCCAAAGGCGCTCCAATCACTACTTTCTTCTTCGAGGGTATCGCTTCAAACAGCGGCCACAGAAGCACACGAGATCGAAGGACACAGTCGTGGTCTTTGATGTTCTTCACCAGTCTCATCACACACAAGATGCCCCCCCCCACCTACACAGCACACAGAGGGAAATGATAACGCTGGATCGAGGAGGAATCCAAGGCCTTGGCTGCTGGCTTCTCCTCATGAAACAATCTAACAGGGCAAGGGTGCGTTTAGGGAGTGTGTGGCAGAGGTCTGTAAGAGCCTAAACAAACTGGTGCAGGAATGAAACCAACCAACCAATGGCTGAAAAAGGGAGGTCCTCAATTGTTGTAGAAAAAAAGAATGATTTACTTTGCATGATTGTGCCCGAAATTGTAAAGCTGCTAACAATCTAAATTTGAATAATGAAAACCACCAACAAATTTTTTTGATTTTCCAAAATGTAAATTAAAATCAAACTGATTTGAGACATTCTAAACAGAAAGAAAATGCGATCCACAAGCCCAGCAATCGTGCTGGTGAACTTTCCGGGCCATGTGACTGCCCTCTCAGCGAAAAACTGTAGGAGTTTGATCAACTAATGATGGTGAAAATGGTGGTTATTGTGATGAATTAACATTATTATTATTGTTGTTTTGTTGTTGTTATTATTATTATTATTATTGTTGTAAAATTAAAGATGTTTTCTTTGTTTTTCTAATTTAGTTCTTTAAAGAAATGTGGATGCATTCTAGCTGTCTGGTTCTGTAAATATGGCAGAAAGAGGTACTCTAGTCTCTATCCACCACAAATCAGTGGACCCCCTCCTGAACAGACAGGTCTCCTCATAATGCGAAGTCACTGGTGATGTCACAAAGCCATACTGATATTGTAGGTGAGCTTACCAAGCTCAGTGCTGGGGCACCCCTGTGTATCCTGTTTTTTTGTTCCAACCGCAGTTGCAGTTGTAGAATTTTAACAGGCTGTCAGTTTTTCTTAATCAGGTGCATTTATGTTTAGAGCAGTTATTTATCCTCTGAAGTCACATTTGGACTGATATCTACGTATACATGCCATGAAGAAAAAAAATCAATTTTGTGATGTATTAGAAATAATGAGTAAAAAGAGGGAAAAATTAAGCCTATCAATGTAAACAATTGTATTTTCCTAATTGGAGAAACTGCGGACACATGGTCTCGAAAACAAACAACTTATTAGGCAATAGAATGATGGAGTAAAATCTGTTTTGTGTCATGTTTATGTCATTAAGTTCAAGCTAATTACTTTGAAAGAACTCTAAACACCTGTGTTCAGCAAGCTAATTTGGACCTTACTGATTTTCTCAGTGTCAAATTAAAGCTATTTAAAAATGTTGTCACCTGAAATTGTTTGCAATATGGTAAAATAGACACAATATATTCAAAGGTCTTTTTTTTTTGTCCCCACCGGAAGAATTTCAGAAAGGGACCGTGAAATGAGCAGCGTGTGTATCTGTCCGTCCGTCCGTCCACTAAAAATCTTAACCCTGTACACAATTGATCACTCTGTCCGCATTCTTCCCTGAATTTCCATGAAACTTGGATGCAATGATCCTTGGTTCAGGTCACGCATGTTCCCCTTACAGGTGGGGGGTGTGTGTGTGTGGGCGGGGGGGGCGGTCAAACGTCATCTAGGGGTCATTTGGGGTCATTGATCCAGAATGGTCAGAAGGTCACTGTATCCAAATACTTCAGTGAATTTTCATGGTACTTGGACACAATGATTGTTGGGTCAAATCACACATTTGATCCCAACAGTTGTGGGGTCAAAGGTCATGTTGGGGTCATTGATCCAAAATCTACATCATTGGTCACTCTATCCACATACTTCAGTGGATTTTCATGAAACTTTGTTGAAATGAATCTTGGATCAAGTCACACGTATACCCCCTACAGGTGGGGGGTCAAAGTTCATCTAGGAGTTTGGCAGGGACATATTTTACGCATCGCATAAATCTGAGTTCGCCTTGTTCTTTGTGGGACCAATGGGTATTTCTGTCCAAATATGGTTTCAGACAGCGTATAACTGCTTTAAACATGAAATGCACTTCATAAGGACGAACTAACAGCTTATTAAAATTCTACATTGAAATTGTGGTTAGAACAAAAACCAGCATACACAGTGGTTCTTCAGGACAGTGTTTTGGAACCAGTGCTGTAGACAGCAACAATAATGCTGTATTTTTGTTAGAATGAGTGACTTAAATCTCATCAGTTCTTAAAAGCATTTAGTAATCTTGGTTTCCTCACTGGAATAAACATCATGGATCATTAGATAGTGATCTGACGGGGGCCTGATAAGAACGCACATTTATTTCTGTAATCTGTTCTTTCAGGACAATGACTACTTGTTACTGCAGATTGATTGCTTGTATCCAACAGATTCAGTTCAGCGTGTGTGTGCGCATGTACAGCTGTATGTGCGTTTAATTGCGCGTGTGTGTGTGATTGTGCTTGTTTATTGGCGTTAGTTTGTGCCATTTACATGGGCAATTGTCAGGTTTTAATTGAATCCCAACTGCTGCACACCAATGATGGACAAGATGGTTTCACAGCTGAATGCGCATGAAGTCCTGCTGTTTAATTTCATATGGCTATTTCTTCTCATACTGTGGGCGCTACAATTATTGACATCCTGGCTGGAAATTCAGTAAAAATACAATAAAAAAGCATTGAATAATAACCTGATACCTGTAAACTCAAAATGCCAACATGTGAGAAATTGCTATGATCTGGACCACGAATCAAGTGCGGAAGCAGAGTACAGTCCGAAAGTAGGGTTTATTAATCATAATACTGTAACAATGGGGTGGAAACCAAGAAGAGGAAAAAACAGTTCACTTCAGATGTAGAGGGCAAAGTAAGGAGGGGTTGCCAGTCTCCAGCCAGTGGCTTCCCAGGATGAGTGGAGTGAACACTTCGCCAGAGCTGAACTGTCACAGGGCAGGAAGAAGTGCTTAGGAGGAATGCGGTTCCAATCCTGATACCCATAGAAAAATTGGGAGCTTGTCCCTAATAAACTGGGCGGAGGAACATACTTGGATAGGAATTAATGAGCACGTGGTCCCAAGCCCAGGACCTGGAGAGAGGCTTGGGAGCTTGTTCTTATCAACTAAAAAAGGAATATACTGTAGCTTCTGTAAATTCCTAACATTAAGGACAACGTTTTACTTTCAAAAGCCGAAGAGTTTATTGAGTAAATACTGACTGGGCATAAGCACACATAGCGAATAACAATCCAGCAACTTGCAACTCAAAGGAGGGGGTATAAATACACGCCACAGGTACAAGGGATGAGAACTAGGAAATGAGACACAGGCAGGGATAGTGCTGCACGCAAGATGCAAAACAATCGAAGGAGACATCACTTCTGACGGACACGCAAGGTGCTGAATGAGAGGAGACACAGATGGCATTCACAGGAAGGTTGCGACAGAAGTGCTGTAATGAAGAGAGGAGTCCGTTGGTGCAAACTTAAAAAATATGACTGATCTTGGAAGGAGCTGCATGTAGGAATGGCCCAAAATCCTCAAATGTGTGCCGTAACCTTGTAGAACAGAACAGGAAAAGACTCCATGCTGTTGACCTTGCCTGAGCTGGTTGCACTGAGTACTAAACCAAGGGTTGCCATTAATTGTGAAACCTTGAATTGGAGGAAGTGGATTTTTAATCAAAGTAATGAAAAATTTCGGTTGATGCCATTGAAGCATGAAAAAAAGAAAGTTGGCATTATGAGTTTACGGCTATTATTATGACTTTTTCAATAGTATTCCTAGTGCATTTTTAAGCAGCGGCACCAATAATTCTAAAGCATACTGTAGAAAAACAATCCCTGCCTGCCTTCACTCATGCTACATCCTGAAGTGATAATTTAAGTAATAAGTGTAAATTTTAGGCATTAACAAGCAATAATAAACCATAATTTGTCATTTGTCCTCATACTCTTTGTCTTACCTATCCCCATCACACATGCAGGTGTCGGACAGGTGCGATTACGTGTTTGTGAACGGGAAGGAGAGGAAGGGGAGGGTGAGGGTGCTGGTGAACTTTACGTACGGCCCCCTGAGTGCTCCGCTGGAGATGAGCGTCTGGATGCCCCGCCTCCCCCTGCACATCGAGGTGTCCGACCCCGAGCTCAGCCAGATCAAAGGCTGGAGGGTGCCCGTCGCCCCTGGCGACCACAGGTGCGTGCTGACCCCTCCCCCTCCGCTCTGACCGGCCCCCCGTGTGTTGTCTGTCAGACAGGAATTCTCAGTGTCAGGGACGCATCTCTAGACAACACGGACGTACCGTCGGAATTAAGTTGAGCTTGGCAGAATCCTCACCTTTTAACCCTTGTGTGGTGTTCGTATTTTGCAGGCATTCATACTGATGCTCCTGTCTGTAGATGTGCGGCTGCCCCTGGTTCTGGGTGTGCTAGTGTGACAATGACTCTGATGATATCACACTGATGAAGACCTATTGTTTTGTTTACCCGACCCTCCTACTGGATGATAGACTGGGTATTGTACAAGAAAATGTTGGATGTCTACGCTGTTTTCAAATAACATTCTGCTGGTTCCCACAACAAAAACTTCCCATCAGCCTAATGAGAGATATGGTGAAGCAGGAGAAAACGTAGAGTTATCTCAAATAGGGTGCTGCAGACTCCCGCTTGACTTTAGTATGAAATATACATGAAAGTGACAGCATTGGAGTTCGCTGTGCTTGGAATGATACAATGTGTGTGTGTGTGTGTGTGTGTGTGTGTGTGTGCGTGGGCATGTGCAGCTGTCCATCTGTGTGTGTGTGTGTGTGTGTGTGGTTTCGTGATACTTGGAAAAACAGGAGAGATGTTGAGAATTAATTCCACCTGCCTGTTGGAGCAGTGCAAATACGAGGAGAGGTGATCGGGTCAAACTGACCCAAACATCAGATCAAGGGCGTAAATGCATCAGGGGGTTTGCCATGAGCAGTCATTAAATATATATTTTTTCATTCTTCTTTGTATGCAATAAGGCTAGGTCATAGATTTTCAAGCTGAAAGGATACTTTTTTTCTATATTTCTTCTTTAAATAAAAATTGAAAATGGGCCATTTCGACCTGAACACCACACAATGATTTCCCTGAACTTGCTCCTGTTTGCTTTTCTCAGTTGACTCTCTGAATAACTAAGACTAATCAGTTGAACGACTGGCCTGTTAGCATCATAAGGCTGTGAAGCATTTCCGCAACCTCATGACATAAAAACTAAAAAAGCCTTTTGAATATTCTCAGACCTTTAGCAGTTCATAGGATTAATGTAAATTTGCTTGATTGGCTGTCCAAGTAAAGTTGTTTTGTGCAAATGTGAAAATATAAACTCTTGGGTTCAACGATGGTTCACTTCATTCCACAAGATATTTTCTGCTTTAAATTTATTCTTTTCTCATGCTAAAAACTAATTGAAGCTGCATCTTAAACGGATATGAATTTGTAATCATTTACAACCTCTGATGAAAAAAGATGGAGATGGAATTCCAAGAATGCTTACATTTTTTTCCTAATTAAGTTTTCAGATAATTGCCATCCTTTCAACCACACGTGTGCAGTCAATGGTCATCTCTTTTGCATTCCTCAATCGATAAAGGCCTCATATTGGACTTTACCAGTCAGTAGATGAATTATTTGATAGTTGATCGGGCAAAGTACAAGGGAGCAGGTTGAGAGTATTCCTGCGGTAAAAGTTAAGAGTTCCATCTACTATGACGGCAGTCTCTCCAATATCTGCAGTGTAACATAAAGTTTAGGGAAGTGGAATGGCACTTTAGAGGTGGAGAATTCATTTCCCAGTTGGGGAAACGCCAATGTTCGCCTGCTATGAGGTATTTAAAATGCATTGCTTCAGTAAATATCTGGCTGTATAAATGGATTGTGTGTAAAAGAGTGGGAGCTGAGCAGGTCTCACTGGATTAGAGCACCAGCTGAATTCCTTAAATTCAAACATAAAATTTATCCATCCTGACTTGCCCTTTAAGAGCAATCCCAGGAGTTTTCATTACTTGGCAAGTCGGCATTTTATTGTACATTCAAAATGCTGGCTTTTCTTTCTTGATGCGCTACTGAATACTGAGCATCGTTACCTGACACCATACGGTCAGGGCGAGCTGTAGCACTAGTCGAGTGCCTTTTTGAAAGTTTTCTGCCTGGTTGTTCGAGGAGACAACGTTACGCTTCAGATAATTATCTGCAATCAGAAAAAGGTCACAGAACACCGGTGTCTGTACGCCGTAACCGTCATGTGGGCTAGTGATGCACATTTCGTCAATGACGCTTGATTGTTTTTAAGACCAACAGTAAGCGATCGACGACCCTAAATGTAAACAAATAAATAAGCAGTAGCCATTTAGGTAAATTTCCGTTCGCTACTGTAGCGGGATGCTACTGAGCTTGGTAACTAATGAGGCAGGCAACCCAAAGCATGTAAAAGCATTGGAAAGCACATGACCGTTAGGCCATTTATTATTAAGCAAACACTGAGCATTTTCACAAAAGGCTATAAACACCGAGTTGGGTCGGGGAAACCCGCTCAGCTGCATGGTGGGGCTAAGTTGGTTTGGACGGGATGTGGAGGTCCAGAGGCAGTGGCAAGAATGTCCGAGTCTACGTCTGCAGAACTGCATTGAAACAGATAAATCAGAAAGGGCAAGATTCCATGAGCATGGCCTTGCCAGCACTGCCTTGTCTTTGGGAAGCACAGGACATATGTGGCTTGACCAGGGACGGCGTTTGCATATGGGAGAGTATGGCAGTCACCATGCATCTGAAAAATTAGTGACATTTCCCCTAGATACAGCCTTTTATGTCCTTTTTCTCAAGGCTTCATTATAGCCCTTATTTAGGGACAGAATTTTATGTCACAGGAACACCAAAAACATCTTCTGCAGTAACATGCAGATGCAATAACTTTTCTCACGTTCTTTAAGAATTCTATCAAGACTCATTTCTATGTTTTTCACGCCTGTTTCCTCTGCTTCATCGCATGACATAAGCTGTGTTTTGCACGCCAGTTAAACAATGCTTAAAAAAAATCTCTGGAAGAAAAAACAACAAATGAAGAGAAAGTAGACTAATGCTGTTGTAGGACAACAGCACAGTATATTCCCAGAACTACAGCAAGCATTCTCCCCATAAGCAAAGTTTATAGTTTTGGCCTAGAAGCAGTAGAGCAGGAAAGGCTACAGGGTCCAGAAAATCTACAAGGGAACTATTCTAAGCTCCCGGAATGTTCACAGCAAATTTTAACTGATTTCCATTAGAAATGTTTGACTTATTACATTTTTGAAAAAGTACAGTTTGGCAAAAGGGTGGTGCTAGAGGAATTAGCCATAGTATCATCAGAATAATAGGATTTGCGCTTTTATAAACTATGACATTATAGTAAAGTTAATCAGATTCCCATATGAACAGTTTGCCTTATTGCATTTGGAAATGTAGTTTTACCCAATGTTGGTGCTACAGTAAATGTAATGGAGTCATAAAAATCAATTGGTGACCGAAAGATCCTCTATTGACCAGGAATGTAGACAGTAGATTTGACAGTATGCCCAAAAAAAAAAATGTTGAAGTTATCCCATTTTTAATCATTAATAGTCTAGCCTGATGCTATAGGGAAGGTAATAGAGTCACCAAAGTCACCTCTATAGACCAAGAACAGAAGGTTTGACATGATTTCCATCAAAACTGTCTGAGTTACTATATTTGGAAATGTGAAATTTGGCTGAGTGGTGGCCCCACATGAAACATCACAAACTATCATTACCAATAACTTCATCCTCTATACACCAGGATTATTTGAAAGCAGATTTGACATGATTCTCTTTAAAGTTCTTCAGGTTATTGTAATTCAAAAAAGCTAAAAGTTTGGCCGGTGATGGTGCTATAGTATAGGTCATAGGGTAGCCAAAAAGCCGTCCTTATGCACCAGAAAGAAGTGTGACATGATTACCATCAAAACTGTTTGAGTTATTGTATTTGGAAATGTGGAGTTTGACCAAGTGGTGCTGCTAAAGGAAAGGTCACAGGGTCACACAAAACAATAGAGTGTGTGCTCTATGCATCAGGAATGAACATGATAAATGTAATGTGATTCCCATGAAATTTGTTGTAGTTATCTTGCTAAATAAATCTGCATATATAACTGCAGAAGCGGCAGTGACAGCATCCGAAGCTAATCCAAAATATCCCTGAAAACTCTGCTTTGGGGATATGATAAGCTATCACCACATCATGGCTTTTTATCAAAAAGGAAACGACTTAAACAGAGAAGCACTAATGAGGACACTAATGTTACTGGATTTTTGCTGTGCTATTAACCCACTTAAGAATTAAGATCAGAATGCCTTAGTGCTTGAACTGCAGTGACATAAAAAATATCCAAGACGTTTCATTTCATAGTATCCTTGAAATGAAGGGTTTTAAAGTGGTGTGGTGACATATGAATGGCTTGTTTGTGGTCCACTTGCTAGTATGGAATGGTTTCTTGCAAGCATCTTCCTGCATTGGGTATCTGGCTTAGTAGATGAAGGGCTGAGCTTGTGTTTTTCTTTTTCTGGCAACATTAACTTTGATGTGACATGGAAGCTATCATTCCGCTATTTCTCTGCTTGGGTACTAGTATATCTGTGTCTTCATTCCAGAATACAAATCTTTGTGGCACTTTTTCAGTGTTGGGGGGCAGTAATATCACATTGCTATAAGACCCTGGTCCTCAAATCGTGGTCCTTGAGGTCCAAGAACTGCTGGTTTTCCATCCATCCTTCCTGTGCCTGGGGGTCAGGTGTAAAGACAGTCTGGCCAATCAGGGGTGCTAAATGTTCATTTACTTACCTGGGATAATAGAAAACCTGGACTGAATTTGGAATCGAGGTCCAGATTTGAAGGTCCCAGCTATGAGCTATTGTTGTGCTGTTCCTCTGCTTGGGTAGTAGTCCTTTAGTATAATATCTCTGGTTCCGACATTTGACTGCATGAGCTTGCCATATCTGAGGTTGGCCAATGAGATCAGGCCTCACTCCGAGGTGATGAGCTGCAGCTGGTCAGCAGCACTGGAATGTAGCCATTGTGTTGATAGAATTATCGCACTAATTACCCCCGCGGCCCTGCACTGCGACCTAATCCACTGGAGCTGCCCATGATGCTGAGCTGCACTGTGGCTTGCAGGCAGGTGAAATGGATTTTATCTTGTTTACGGCGGGGGATAAAGTGCCTGGAGTACACTGCCCGCAAAACACTTCCTAACTACCTGATAAATATTTGATTGACGGATGAGGGAGTACTGTCCTTGACTTTTGTGAAGCTTTTCTTTTCACCCATAAAAATGCTTCAAACCAAAACGGTCACCACATTGTGAAATCACTGAGTAATATTTATCTGAATAGCTCTTAAAGGCAATCAGAATGGTCCAGAGAATTTAATATCTCTTTGTTCTGAATGCTGCACTCAAATTGTCTATTTAAACTGGGCAGACATAGCCCAAGGATTAGCTTTTGATTGGTAATAAATGGAGAAAAAAAAGAATAGTCGCAAAACATTATTTTAATTAATCCCACAGACAGGTCATAACTTCAACTCGCCAACAGGAAATATGCAAAGCAAATGGAACATAACATAAAAAACATAATAAACATCCTGCCTGGAGAGATGCACTTGAAAGAGAGGAAGCCAGAAAGAACAGGCTTGCTTACAAATGGTGCGCTTTCAAGCCCTAGCCCAAGAGCAGAAATGTTGACGTAGTTTCCATTAGAAATCAAGGATTTGGTGAGATATTGGTAGATATGTTCGGCAGAGCAAAGTAGCTGAAAGTATCTGGGCAGACCAGGGCCCTGGCGTCTTTATGTTCTCTGCCTTGGGTTTCCATGTCTCAAAAAACCCACTTAAGGCCGCCAGTCTTGTGTCCTATTTCCCCTGGTAACTGGACTCGGCGGTGGTCAGATTAGCAGGTGGTCATAAATTGTGTGTGGTCTCCCCTGATTGCTGACAATGGCTCCTTGTAGCTAGCAGGCAGTTAACTCATTTGCGCTCTAGGATTCACGAGTCTGTTAAATATTATATGAACATCTAATTGGAGCAGGTAAAAAGATTGGAGTAATAGTTTCCGTCCTTCACCGTCTGCAGTGGAAGAGCTGCCCCAGCCTCTGTAATGGTGTGGCAGTTGCGATAATCTCAGTGACCACAAAAATACATGCAACCTCTTGGTCTCATAAGCCACATTTTAAGCGATTACTATCCGTCTTTGTAAACCTTTAATATGTTAAAAATATTTTAACTCATTTGTCGCCACACTTTCAATTGTCTAGCAGGCCATTGTTATGCACTGAATACATGGGGGAAATGTAAACACAAGAACATTCTGAGTGACCATGAGCGTGGTGATGAAATTGCAGTGCCATCTGGCGGAGATAGGTGGTACTGAAATTCTGGCAAATAGTATAACGCCAAGCGCCATTAACGTAGATTCACGTCAAAGACGTAGATCAACGTCAATGGCGCCAAATGAGTTAATAACTCAGTGGCTTAGGTCTAGTGGATTTTTGCTCAGTGAGCTGTGGTTGCAGTTAAGAGTTTGAGTTAGGGTTTAAGGTTAAGCTCTCATTCATCATTGTTACTCACCACTATTTTTGTCTCCAGTAACCCTGAAAGTACAGACCCTCAGCAGTGTTCTGGGTTTATTCAAGTGGTTTAATTGGAGTAATTTGTTTATTTATTTTTTATGGTTTAAGCTAGATTTAGGTTATTTTTATCAGTGTCGGTTAAACTCTTTTTCTCACCAAAGCAACAACATGAGAATGTCCCATATCCACCATATTTTAGCATGGGTACACAAGTGTCTGATTATTTACTGTTGCTGTTGTCAGTGTTCTGAATCCAAACTACAATTTTTTTACAGGCCTGTCCCACACAGGGATGAGGGAGTGGGTGATGATCATGATGAAGTGGAGTATGATGAAGATGAAGGAGACGGACGAGAACGGGAGTGTGTGCCTCAGTACCAGGGCGCCATGGTGCGCGTCCTGACGCACTTCGTGGCCGAGCCAGCCGACGGCCGTGGACAGACAGACTTCCTGCTGGGCAGTGATTGGCAGGTGGATGTGACTGAGCTGGTATGGGACAGCCTTCGAGTCAAAGACTCCCTTATCGCTCAGCTGCGGGACGGCCAGGTGCTAATGGGCCTGCGGAAAGGGGATACCTCGCTACAGGTACACACTGCTCCCGATGGGTATTTACAGAACAAGAGCTCATGGAAACACACGCTAACACCTATTCACCTTCGTACAGGTATACACAGGACAGATGCATGTGCACACATACACGCGCATACACTTTCAATATCAACAGGTATACACAGAACAGGAGACAATGGACACATGCACACACTCACACACACCTTCAGAATCCTCCTGTTTTGTAAATATCGCCGTGTGTACATTATATTCAAGCAAATTTACATCAGACCTGTGCCAGGGTTACAGCCGTTAAAGGTCGGTTAACAGTGACATATTTTGCATATGACATTAAATGAAATATTCTACAACACTGTGGTATGTCTCAGTAAAACATACCTCCCTATAGAATAAATAGCAGTTTTTACTGCCGCCATTATGAAAAGTTCGGGAGCAGGGTTGAGCCGGCAGCAGTTCGTATATTGGAAGCTTGGGAGACCGTCCACCTACCACTTCCATAAACTCTTATGGGAGCTGCTCGATGGTGCAAGGAGCTAATTAACGGAGGCTGTCATGTTCCTCTGTTGGGCTTTTCCGCACCAGTGCAGGCACACTGGGGGCTTTTTTGGCACCAAAGCATTCCAACGGATACCTAAATGTGAGGAGATGAATCAGAATTAAAATTGAGCTGTAATATTTTTCTGTGTCACTCAGGGGAAAAATTGTCCCTGAAGAATAATTAGCATAGTGCAAAGACATTTCTGAATTTAAAAGTAATGTGCGAAATAGAGGAATTTAGCCGCAGAAGTCACAGCTTTGAATGGACTTCAATGCAGAAATCTGCTTTCTGTCACTACTCACTTCATAGTCGCCAGTTATAAGATCCATTACATGCGGTATTCGCTAGAGTTTGTGAGTTTCCAGGGGAATGCGGTCCCTTCGTCCTCTGGTGTGAATCTGTTGCTCACCTGTGCCAACTCAAGCCTGCTCAGTGCCCTCAGCACCAATCAGCACCGTGACAGAAAAGGGCATTTTCTGTGCTCTGCCTGCAAGGTGCCCTGCACTTCGGCTGATGCCCAGTAGCCATTAACCATGTGTTTCCCAAAAGGGAGCCACCAACACCAGAGCAAAAACAGAGTGAGAGAACGTATCAGTTCTCAACAGGACCCACTCATTTGTCTGCTGTCTCTCGATGGGTGAAGAAATGCTTAATAACATCAGCGTGAGTGTAGTCTATTACAGGCACACTCTCGCCTCCACAACCCCAACCCTCACCCCCCCCATCCCTCCCCGGACCCCCATCTAGCATCTCTGCTGGTGTCAGCTCTTTGGGCGGTGTCTGCCCCCCCAACAAAAGGAAAAATAAATTGTGCGTCAGACTCGCTTTGTTAAAATTAAAGTTGTCTCCACCCACCGGCTTCGTCTGTGAGACAGTTTGGAGTATCGACCTCAGCATTACAACCATATTAAGTTCTGCTTAATAGAGAAATTGCCTATGGATTTTACCCGTGTTGGGAAACTAAACGACCCAGAGCAGGGAAACTTGATTTTACCAGGTGGTTAAAGATTAAAAAGCCATTAAAATCCAATAACTCCCCCCGCAAATGTTATTGGCTGACGTTTTGCAATAGCCAAACGCCTGGAAATAATAATAATGATTCAACAACAATCTTTCATTTTACGCGGAACAAGCTTTTTTTTCTCGACGGCGCTTCGAAACGAAAAACAGCACTTTAAAAATATCATAAACGCAGTGACCCCTATCAAGTGGAAATGGTTCACTTCATGCTCATGGGCTCAATTATCGAATGGCCTGCAATCTAATAAGGTAGTTAATTGCTTTTTTTTCCTTCAGTAAACTTTAAAAAATTCATTTGACCTTAACGGGGCAGCACAGTTTGTGCAGTGGGTAGCAACAATACCTGCCTTGCAACAAGGTTTTGGGTTTGAACCTGGCCAAGATATTTCTGCATGAGATTATCCTCTGCATGGTGTTTTTTCATTTACTTTAGTGTTTCTCCTACAGTCCAAGGATGAGCAAGGCAATGGGTGTGAATAGACATGGCCTGAGATGGATTGGCGAACTGTCTGAGGCAGTGGTGACTAGCACTGTTCCTGGAGATCTACCGTACTGTAGGTTTTCAATGCAAAATTAATCTGGAACACCTGATCTCTTCTAATTAGCTGCTGAACAGGATTTCTAGCTTATGTGTGAAGTGTGCTTCATTACAGTTGGAGTGAAAACCTACTGGACAGCAGATCTCCAGGAATGAGGCTATCTTAGGTGTTTGCTACCTTTGGCCCATTGCATGCTGGGATTGGCTCAATCCGCCCTGCCACCCTATTCGGGAGTTAACCAGTTAGATTGATTGGATGGATGGATTGATTTTACCTTAATGTAATGAAGGTGACTGAACAACGGCAATTGTTACAAATGTAGATTTAAATATATGTAGAGCACTGCACTGTCTCTCCGCGTTTTCGGTGACGAGTTCATGGTACACTTTTTCCCCGTCTGAGAAAATCAAACAGCTTCTCGGATCGACATAAAAGGGACGGGGGAATTCCACATGACAGAAAAAAGACGGTTCTTCTGTAGGGACGTTTTAGAAAGACGGATGAGAACGCGGCTCTCACTGAGATCGAGCCCAAATTGGCTGAGCGTTCCCGGTGACAGAAACAATCTCGGCTGCTGCCCTGGAGACCAGCTCGTGATCTCATTGGAAAACACGAAGATTTGTATATGAAAGCATAAGGGCTCAGCAAGCAACTGGAAAAAAGCTTGATTTTCAGCAAGAAAGATCAGGGAAAGTAACTCTAACAAAGTCTACTGAGACTCTTGCTTTCAAGCCTCATGTTTAAATTTATCTTTCATTTTATTTTCAAGCGCTAGGGTTGTTCCTAACCTACCGCAGGAGGGAGGTGGGGAGTATAGACACCCTGCTAATTGGAGGGCTAGCATAGTGTCAGTGAAATGTTTATTATGTGGTGTAAAAATGCCATAAAATCTAACTATGCTGTAATCAATCATTAATGCACCAGCAACCTGTGATTAACAACACAGCTTGTTTATCTACTTTTGTTTATCCTAAAAACATGCAATGTATTTCTGGGCATGACCCATCAGTATTTGTGTGTTGTATTCTGAAAAGCCACTGGTCACCTCATGGAGGATTGCCAGAGTATGTAGATGGGCTACAAACATAAAGCTGGGTTTGTCAATGATGAACTAGAAGTGGTGAGGAGTCCAATGCTGCATTTCCCTTAATAAAAAATTATAAAAATAAAAATGTTATAAATTTTATAAAAATAAAAATTCCCATTTTCCTCAATTTCCCAACTGTAAATAACCAAATGAAAAAAAGCTTAAAATACTGTAGATACGCCATTAAAATAATTAATTTATAAAACCTGTGTATTTTTATACAGAAGCGTATTTCCTGCCTTCCTTGTGAACAATTTTATCCAATTTTAGTGGGGGTGTTGTTGATTTAAGATAGAAAACATCAGGAACAAAAAAATCAAAATGTCAGAAACATCTCAGAAAAATGGCTTCAAATTTGAAGTATCGTAATTATACAAAAGCATCTACAATTCTGTTCATTTGAAATAGAGTGCCCTTAAGAGAGGTCTAACCTGCAGCACTTTACTGGGTACATCTACGAAGTAAGATAAGGATGTGGTCAAATAGTTGGTGCCGAAAATGTTTGTGCATTGTTCAGGAAAACTGAAAATTATTTTTAAGGCAATTAGGAGTTCAAAATTATGACGACATGCAGTATGCTAAACATCAAGGAACAACAAGAAAAAAAACTGTGGCTGCATATCAAAGCTGTCCAACAGGCACAGACGGACACTTCCTTGGATAGTTGCCAATAACCACGGAACTCTGACATCTCAGCTGCAGAAATTTTTTGCTCAATGGCTTTAAGTGAAATATTAAATGCTTGTTGCTCCAGGTGCAGGATGAGTGAGCCTGAAAGCACCACTCTGAGGGCATTTAACAGGCAGTAATACTGGAGACCGCTCGCGCCACCATTGCTTTTCCTCACAAATATAGCCTTTCCTCTGAATAGCGCAGATGGAATCTTCTGTGATTGCACTCATCCGTTAGATAACTACAGAGATTATAAGATGACGGACATAGATTTCCACGACATTATATGTTTAGGTGGCCTGATTAATTAACCAACTAATTTTCTGAAAGCGTTGTTCATGGAAGTCCTACTGTACATCAAATCTATTCTGAAAATATGTTCTGCATGGTCCTAATTTAAGTAGGCCTTCATCATGAAACTAATTTGGTCCAATTCAATTATAGTAAAAGTGTTTCCTGGAAAACGCATAATCCATCATTTATTTTAATATCTTAATCCTGTATTGAAAGCCTGTTTTATTTTAAAACGGTTAGGCAACCCCAAGGAAAGTTTTAAAAAACTGTGCTTGAAGCAGTCTCTGCTAATTAGGGTTTAGTAAAGCAAAAGCACATAAAGGCACAGTTATCTGAACTTCTTAGCTCTTCTTTGTAAGTATTGATAGCTTGCAACTGGAGCTTTCTTGCATGTGAATGCAATAGAATAATGTACACCCCATCCTGTCGCCCCTGTAAAATGTATGAAATTTTTGTTGTCCTAAAGTCCTTGCTGCATTTGATGAATTTAACAATTCCTATCAGGGCACAAACTGACAACGAACACCCTTTATTCAGAAGAGGGTAGCCTGTTACTCATTGAACATACACTCGTACAGTGTATGCCCATCACACAGTATACTAATGCATCAGTCTAAGGCCCACATAACAGCAACATTTGCAGAGACATTTGGCGTTACCGGTGGATTGCTTCTGGTGACATTTCATTGGTTCAGCTCGAGTATTACATAGAACAAAATGCATGATGTGTAGCCCCCCAAAAAAAAAAAAACTAATTTAAAAAAATCTCCCCATGCACATATTTCCACATCATTGCCCTTGTGACTACTGGATTTGATTGGTTGTGTCTGCCTAGTATCCACAGCCATTACTCCTCCCATGTCACAGAATAGATCAGCTCATTTTTGATTGGCTTGGGCAGGACTGAAAAAAATTGTTTTGTGGTATTCATTTGCGATTTAGTAAAGAGGCTGTTTTTGTCTTTTTCATGGCAGGGGCAAAATTGTTCCTGGCAGATGGTTATGAGGAAAGGAACATGTGGAGATGAGAGTGACAGAAGTTCATTAGTTTGACTGTGACGGAGTTCATCCCATCACATTGCATACTGCGCTCTGTCTACGAGCAAAGCCTTATCCTGTCAGTTTTTCTGTGTGCCAGCTCAGGTGCTGTCTGTTTCAATAATGCTTGGTACTCCCTGTCTGTGTGTGCTGGGGCAGGGGCTGTCTGTAGCATTGAGATATACTGTATAAAGAACAGGTAATAACATCTCTCGACTTGATTGATAGTGTCCTATGAGAGCTGTTCAGTGTTGCTATATGCCAATTCATATTGGCTGCTATTTTCGAGACTTGAGCCCTTAGGCACCCAAACACTATGGATGCCAAACCGGGAACTCGAGAAAAGGAATTAAAATTGAACGGGGATCTTCATGTCCTGCCACTCAGAAAAAAAAAAAAAAATTAGTCACTTGAGAGTAAATAGTTAATTGGAAATAAATTTTGTAATTTATAAGTATTGTCAAATATAGAATACATTAGCCACAATAAAGTTGTGGATTTGAATGGACATGAATGGGGAAATTCATTTCTTTACACCTGAAGCATAATAAGCTGTGATACCACCAGTAACCACTGGAGTTTGCCGGCTTCCGATGGAATATCAATTTCTATTCTCCTGGCCTGTGGCCAGAACTGGCCATCGTTTACAAAGCTTATTGCCTGGGCTGGATCCAACTTGTTGAAAATTCAACTCCTATTGTTCGGTTGCACTGCCTTTCCTTCTGTGCCCAGGATACCGATCTTGCCTCCTCCCTCCACTGTGCCAAGTTAGAGACATGAGCAGAGCGGCTTCAAGCTCGGCTCATGGCTTCATCAAAATGGACCCCCTCTGTGTGTGTGTGTGTGTGTGTGTGTGTGTGTGTGTGTGTGTTCACGTGAGTGTGTCTATGCCGATCAGAGCCTTAGAGAGAGAGAGAGTTGCATCAACTCCGTAGGGAACTATGGGTCGGGATTTTATAAAGATGCCAGATCCTAGAGACCTTCTCTAGTTCCAAACAAACCGCAGTTACTAAGGTGACCAATTCACTAACATGGGTGTCTACTCCAATGCTGGACTTATGTTAGACCTATCTGTGGTAATTTTACAACTTCTAATAAACTTAGAATTTGGTATATGTTGTCTTGTGCATTGAAGAAGGAGTGAGAATGGATCTGATGTTTTACTGTTATAATACTAGCCAATTTAACGTCATTAGTGGTCAAGAAACTTTTATTGACCACATCCCACTGCGCGACCTTACCAACCTGCCAGTCTCAGCTTATTTATAAAACATAGAAATGCCTGCAGTGTAAAAATGCTTGCATCAAACTATGTAACTACTTAAAAAACCCTACTTCATATGTGCACATTCGTATGTGTTAGCTTGCTACAGCACGGTATCAATGTTATACTTACACGTAGCTAATGCTCGGAAGACCTTTACTGGATGCCCGTGATCTTCGGGCCCTCAGACGCCACTGCATCACTCACCTGCATGATTCTGTCATTGACATTACTAAATGGGCCCAGGAATACTTCAAGAAACCACTGTCTGTAAACAGTACGCCATACCATCCACAGATGCCACCTAAAACTCTATCATGCAAAAAGGAAGCCACTGTTGAGCATGATCCAGAAGCTCTGCCGTGTTCTGTGTGCCAAGGCTCATTTAAAATGGACTGTAGCAAAGTGGCAAAGTGTCCTGTGGTCAGACGAGTCAAAATTTGACATTCTTGTTGGAAATCATGGGCTTTGTGTCCTCCGGGCTAAAGAGGAGAAAGACCACCCCTCCTGTTATCAGTGTTCAGTTCAAAAGCCAGCATCTCTCATGGTATGGGGATGCATTAGTGCATATGGTGTGGGACCCTTGCATGTTTTAAAAAGCACCATGAATGCTGAAAGGTATATAAAGGGTTTAGAGCAACATATGCTCCCCTCCAGATGGCATCTATTCCAGGGAAGGCCTTGTGTATTTCAGCAGAACAATCCAAAACCACATACTGCAGCTATTACAACAGCATGGCTTCGTAGTAGAAGAGTCCATGTGCTGAACTGGCCTGCCTGCAGTCCTGACCTTTCACCGATTGTGAACATTTGGCGCGTAATTAAACGGTAAGTCCCTCAAAGGAGACCCAAAACTCTCCAGCAGCTGGAAGCCTGAATTAAACAAGAGTGGGATCAAATTCCAATGGCTAAACTCAAGAAACTTGTCTCCTCAATGCCCAGACGCCTCCACTCTGTGTTAAAAAGAAGCGGGGATGCTACACCATGGTAAACAGGGCCCTGTCCCAACTTTTTTGAGACCTGTAGCAGCCATCAAATTTGAAATGAGCTCATTTTGTGGATAAAATTGCAAAATTTCTCAGTTTCAACATTTGCTATGTTATCTCTGTTCTATTGTGAATAAAATACTGGCTGGTGTGATTTGAAAGTCATTGCATTTTGATTTTATTCACAACTTAC
The DNA here is from genome assembly GCA_029692085.1 of Gymnothorax javanicus. Taxonomy (NCBI): domain Eukaryota; kingdom Metazoa; phylum Chordata; class Actinopteri; order Anguilliformes; family Muraenidae; genus Gymnothorax; species Gymnothorax javanicus. Next base: position 125,400,276 of record CM056194.1, read on the forward strand.
ACTTTGTCCCAACTATTTCGGAATTGGGGTTGCATTACTAATCGAGTTATCATCCATACTACGGCATGCGTGTTAGTTTATTGCAGCGTTAGAAAGTTAGCCAATGGGAGAGAGATTATGCATGTGAAGATGAACTATCAATGGCTAATTAAGTCCATAAAATATATATATATATATATATATATATATATATATATATATATATATACAAAACCCAAAACCAGTGAAGTTGGCACATTGTGTAAATCGTAAATAAAAACAGAATACAATGATTTGCAAATCCTTTTCAACCTATATTCAATTGAATACACTGCAAAGACAAGTTACTTAATGTTCGAACAGGTAAACTTTGTAATTTTTTGCAAATATTAGCTCATTTGGAATTTGATGCCTGCAACATGTTTCAAAAAAGCTGGCACAAGTGGCAAAAAAGACTGAGAGAGTTGAGGAATGCTCATCAAACACTTATTTGGAACATCCCACAGGTGAACGGGCTAATTGGGAACAGGTGGGTGCCATGATTGGGTATAAAAGCAGCTTCCTGAAATGCTCAGTCATTCACAAACAAGGATGGGGGAGGGTCACCACTTAATGAACAAATGCGTGAGCTGACTGTCGAACAGTTTAAAAACAACATTCCTCAACGAGCTATTGCAAGAAATTTAGGGATTTCATCATCTACGGTCCGTAATATCGTCAAAAGGTTCAGAGAATCTGAAGAAATCACTGCACGTAAGCAACAAGGCCGAAACCAACATTGAATGCCCGTGACCTTCGATCCTCAGGCGGTACTGCATCAAAAACCGACATCAGTGTGTAAAGGACATCACCACATGGGCTCAGGAACACTTCAGAAAACCACTGTCAGTAACTACAGTTCGTCGCTACATCTGCAAGTGCAAGTTAAAACTCTACAATGCAAAGCGAAAGCCATTTATCAACAGCATACAGAAACGCCGCCCGGCTTCGCTGGGCCCAAGCTCATCTAAGATGGACTGATGCAAAGTGGAAAAAGTGTTCTGTGGTCTGACGAGTCCACATTTCAAATTGTTTTTTGAAACTGTGGACGTCGTGTCCTCCGACCAAAGAGGAAAAGAACCATCCGGACTGTTATAGGCGCAAAGTTCAAAAGCCAGCATCTGTGATGGTATGGGGGTGTATTAGTGCCCAAGGCATGGGCAACTTACACATATGTGAAGGCATCATTAATGCTGAAAGGTACATACAGGTTTTGGAGCAACATATGTTGCCACCCAAGCAACGTCTTTTTCATGGACGCCCCTGCTTATTTCAGCAAGACAATGCCAAGCCACATTCTGCACGTGTTACAACAGCATGGCTCCGTAGTAAAAGAGTCACGGGTACTAGACTGGCCTGCCTGTAGTCCAGACCTGTCTCCCATTGAAAATGTGTGGCGCATTATGAAGTGTAAAATACGACAACGGAGACCCCGGACTGTTGAACAACTTAAGCTGTACATCAAGCAAGAATGGGAAAGAGTTCCACCTGAAAAGCTTCAAAATTGGTCTTCTCAGTTCCTAAACGTTTACTGAGTGTCGTTAAAAGGAAAAGATGATGTAACACAGTGGTAAAAAAAAAGGCCCCTGTGCCAACTTTTTTTTTGCAATGTGTTGCTGCCTTTAAATTCTAAGTTAATGATTATTTGCAAAAAAAAAATAAAAAGTTTCTCAGTTTGAACATTAAACATCTTGTCTTTGCAGTGTATTCAATTGAATATAAGTTGAAAAGGATTTGCAAATCATTGTATTCTGTTTTTATCTACGATTTACATAACGTGCCAACTTCACTGGTTTTGGGTTTTGTATATATAAAAAGGGACACAATGCGATTGTACAATTGCATCAGTCATGGACAAGCTGAAATGCTGTACAGTTTAAGTTGAAAACGCTAAACTGCACTACTGCCTGGAATATTCAGTCAGTCTTACTGAAATTCATAGCTTTGGGTTCATCTTTGGGTCCATTGAACAATGCAGTCCTGGTGTGGATGCACGGATCTAAGGTCCTTTGTAGAGTTCAGCGGCAATGCGCAGATCCGGGTCCCTTGTTCACTTGGAGATGCGATGCTGCTCTGCTGTGTTGGTCGCCAAGAGCAATATCCTTGATTAACCGGAAAAGTTATTTGACAGAGTTGTTCTGTGATCAACTAGCAGTAGCGCCGAGCGTAAGCTAGTTAAATGAGAATTGCAGTCTTGAGCTTGAAAATAGTTTCACAGGGTTGTGAGTACTCTGCAGGTAGGCCGAATGAAATTGCACAGTGTGCAAGCCGTCCTTGTGCCTGAAGAGAGCGAGGCCGAGAGTGCGCGGCTTCCCCGTGGGGCACTTGAGCCAAGAGAGAGTGTAGCTTCGCTGGTGTGGAGTTGGGCCAAGAGAGAGAGAAAACTGGATGGGGTCCCTAGTTTTAAAAGTTTTATTGCCTGTTTTATTGCTTTTGAGCTCATTGTATTGGGAAATGTAAAATGCACGTCAGACAGGGGGTGGTGCTGTAGATGTCATTTCCTTTTCCTATGGACTGCATGGGAAATGTAGTTCTGTGGGCCCTACAAGTGGAAAATTTGCTTGCAGTTTTGGTTATAAACCCACCCCTCCATGGTAGTGGATGGGCCACACTAGAAAAGTAAAATATGTATCAAGTCATTTTTTTTTTTTTTTTTTTTTTTTGAGCATGGATTCTGTCATTTTGAGTAAGTCTTACCATGCTGCTGAAGAGTCAAATGTTCATTTTTTCTGATAAGTTTGGTTTAATTTAGTTAATTGATGCTTTGAACAAAGGGTGTGAAGTCATGATTGACAGATGTGATTGACTGTGACTCTTGGAGTAGTTATCTGTTGGCTTATTTCTGGGAATTCCTTGGTGCTAGACTGCGGCCATCGAGAAGAGATATTATGTTAACATCACTCATGCGTAAGTTGTTAGGTCTCAGTACAGCTTAATATAACCCATAGTGATTTTGAAAGTCCAACAAAAATTGACAGTAGAATTGACTTTGCGCTAAACATAGCATTATATACTGTTTACTGCGATGCTATTGCAAATAAGTAAAGCCAGTTCGCTAGCTTGCTAGCAAGCTAGTTTAGCAAGATTCTATAACAGGTCACCGTAAGCTAGGTAGAAACAAAAATTGAGGGTTTTCTTTTTAATTCGAACATAGCGCAATGAAAAGTTAGCAGCTATGCTATGTTCAGCACTAATAGCTTTTTTTATTATCAGTTTTTCTTGCTAATTTTTGACCTATTTCCAAATCTGGCTAGAAAGCTAAAAATGTTTAGCTAGCTGGCTAACTTGAAAATCGAGATTCAGTTACAGATCACCTAGTTAGCCAGCTTGCTAGCTAGCAAGGTAGTGAGAACAAACATTAAAACGCATGATAGTGGGGAGTCTATTTACCCACAGACTATTAAGCTACCTTATTATGAGGTAACTTAACCATAGTCAAAGTATTAGCCACCTGGCTAGTTGATAGCCAGCAATCGACATGAGTTTGTAGAGGCTGCCAGGTGCACTGGATATTGGCATGGTAGCCAAGCAATGCACTGCAAAGGAGGTTTAAAGCAGCAAGCAGGTTTAGCCTCATACAACTGTATTTGTTAAAAATGCAAACTTGCTAACCCATCAACAAGCTTTCAGTCACGATATAATGATGGCTTCAATAGGCCTGACCTTTGGTTGCATTTCCTAATAAGACAATATAGAGCATATTAGGCTAGCAATAACATTAGATGTTATTGAACACACCCCTGGTCTCTGATTAAATACTGAAGCAGCCAGCCTGGCTGCATGCAAAAGTTCAGGGATGTGCCTGCAACAGAGTAGGGCAAGTGTATGGGCAGGGCCTGGATACCACAGCTCACCCCCCGATTACTACTGCTCAGACTCTGCCTCCAAATATGCAAGATGGTAGTGTCCGTATGAAGGATATTTTGGCTCAGGAAGTTGCGCCTTCCATCTTTATATACAGTCTATCGTACTAATAATCTGCGGCACTCCCTGTCTGTGTGTACGTCCTAGTGCAGGTGCTGTATGTATTAATAATGTGTGGCGCCCCCTGTCTGTGTGTATGTCCTAGTGCAGGTACTGTATGTATTAATAATGTGTGGCGCCCCCTGTCTGTGTGTACGTCCTAGTGCAGGTACTGTCTCCTTTCTCTGACTCAGTACTGGCTGAAAGGATGGTGAAGGGCTTTGTGTATTAATAATATATGCAGCCCCCCCGCCCTCGTGTGTATGTCCTGGTGCAGGTGCTGTGTGTAGTAACAATGTGTGGCGCCCCCTGTCTGTATGTATGTCCTGGTGCAGCGTGTATTAATAATCTGTGGCACCATCTGTCTCTGTGTATGTCCTGCTGCAGGTACTGTATGTATTAATAATGTGTGGCGCCCCTTGTCTGTGTGTATGTCCTGGTGCAGTGTGTATTAAAAATGTGCGGCACCCTCTGTCTGTGTGTATGTCCTGCTGCAGGGGCTGTATATATTAATAATCTGTGGCGCACCCTGTCTGTGTTTATGTCCTGCTGCAGGTGCGGTCTCCTCTCTCTGACTCAGTACTGGGTGAAAGGATGGTGAAGGTGCTGGATGACAGAGTCTCCATCACGGAACTGGGGGTGCAGCTGGTCTCTGGTCTCTCCCTCTCTCTGCAGCTCAGCCCCGGGAGCAACAGGGCCATCGTTGCTACGGCAGCCACACAGGAAGTAATGCACAGCCCCAAACAGGTAACTGTTCTTCCCAATGGACAGCAACCGTCCAGATTAATGAGGATGGGACACTGGTGCAGTGGTTGAGTAGTGCTAAATCTTTTATCTTGCAATAAGTTGGTTTCTGGTTGGATCGCATGGTCTGCCAAGTTTCCAGTTACCACGCAACCCTAAAGGTATGCATCGTATGTGTACTCCTGCCATTGCCCTTGACCTATGAAGCGGAGTCGGCCCACAGGTGCAGTAAGGTGGTAGCCCATTGCTCCTATGTATTCAGGGTAGGTCAACTTGCCCAGTGGCGTTCAATAATGTAAATCTCCTGGCTTGGATATGGGCTCAGATATGGATTGGTGGTTGGGTCAGGCAGAATGTGTCATGCGCTACCATTCTCTTGTCTTTACAAGGAAGCAGCAATGCGGCTCCTCGCTTACACTGGATTTGAGGACGGCTGGCGTATTGCAGTGTGCTGCTGAATAGGAAAGATTAACACCCCTTTCATCCATTTTTAACCAACGTTACTTGGTTTTAAATTTGTTTAGGCATTTGAGTAATTGCTTGCATTTGGTAATTGCCTGCTTGAAGAAACCTGTGAAAATGCACACATACTATATTTATCTGTCTATCAGTGTGTGTATGCATGTCTGTGTGAAGGCATGTGAGAGTAACATTTCCTGAAAGCATATGTGCGACTGATATTAGCGCTATTGGCTATACAGTAATATGGTTTCTGTAAGGTTTCAGTAGCATGTGCACATGGATTTAACAGTGCTTGCTTGAAGGAGCTGTGTCATGATGACTGCTTGTCATGCTCAGAACTTTCATCCTAAAAATCCATCTTCATTTTGCATTGTATTTGCATATTTTAGTTACTCTGGCATTATGGTTTTTATATTAAAGAGCTTTCCATAGAAATTCAAGGATTCAAAGCAATATTTTAAACTTAAGCTAAGGGATACAAAGAGTGTAAGCTGGTTGCCATCGCCAATAATCAGAGAAGAAAAATACCTTCTAGATTTAGACTTGCAATTGAGCGGATTTACTTCATCCAAAGTTGTGAGCATGTGCAGTAATTGTGACACAGCTCCTTTAAGATATAGGGATCCCGTAGTGTTTAAAATTTCAGTTGTTAAGATGCATGGTTTTAACAGCCTTTGCGTAAAGTTTCAGGAGAATTTGCGCGTGGTTTTATAGTGATTGTTAAAGGTTTCAGTCATGACTGAGCTATCTAACAATAAAGCTAGTTACCCCTATCTCTGTATGTGTGTGTGTGCCCTTGGCACATCTCAAGAGCCATTCATCCAATCTACTTCACAATTGGCCAGTGTATCTCTTGGGACCCAAGGGTGTGCAGCGTCAAAATTAGTGCAATTTGTACACACATTACATTCAATATTAATAACCTCTTGATAACCAAGCAAACAGCGCCCTGTGCAGCAGTAGGGGTGGGGCTTCAGGACTTGCAGTCTGATTCGAGCTTGTTGTCACTTTAAGAGGCTGCGGCCCATAATTTTAGATGTTTTGAACGGGCACTGCACTTGTTGCCTAAACGCCAAAAGTTTGTTAGTCACTGAAGTGTCCTACACTGTTGAGAGTGGGTAGGAGGTGGGGGGGGAGTGCATGTTGGGATATGCATCTGGCGGGGCTGCGCTGTGTGGTGCTGTACGGAGACCGAGCTGGAGGAGTGCCCAGCCTGCCAGCTGTCACAGCCTGATGGGAGGCAGCCCGTCCCCCAGGACAGTCCCTGTTCCGCCATTTGGCTTAAAATACCCTGCGGAGTGAGCCCTCCTCCCGCTAATCCTGTAGCCACCAGTCAGAGGGAGCAAAGCAAAGCTTGCTAATATTAAAGCATTACAACAGGCAATTATATTAGGAATCACACGTATTACAGCTCCGTTTCCTAAAAAGTTGGAGTGTTACAAAAAATTCAAATGAAGGAAGGCAATAAATGTACATCACTGACCGGTATAAGCCTGAAAACAGTGCAAATACAAGTATTTAATGGTTTTCGAACTCTGTTGTTTTTAGGAAATTATTTTATGCCTGCAACACATTCCAGAAAAGTTGGAACAGGGGTGTGTATACCACTGTGTTACATCACCTTTCCTCTTAACAGCCCTAAAAGTGATTGATTGAGAATCAGAAAAGACAAATTGTTTCAGTTTTGGGGGTTTTTCTCTAATTTTCCTCGATTTTGTCCAAGGTCTTCACTGATGTATTTTGCGCTTCTTAAAGCGCTTTATACTTTCAACGGGAGACAGGTCTGGACCGCGAGAAGGCCGGTCTAGTGGCTGCAGTGTTCACTGAGAAGACAGCATATGCTGCTCCAGAATGCACATATGTCCTTCAGCATCAGTGTAATTCTCAAGGATGTTCAAGTTATCCATGCTATGTGCACGAACTCACCCCTATACCAAGACAGACACAGACTATTGAATCATAGATTGTTATCATCCGGGATGGCCCTCTACTTTGACCTGGAGAACACAATGTCATTTATTACCATAAATAATAAAGTTATAAACAATAGAGCTGCACCAGTGCCTGAAACGGGTCAAAAAATTTTTGCCCATGAATTTTACTAATATTCTGATATTGAAGAAATCATCTCATCTTGCCAAGATCCTCTAACCCCAACTCAAAAAAACTTGGGACAGGGTTATGTTTACCACCGTGTTTTCATCACCAATACTCAACTGTCATTTGGGAACAAAGGACAATAATTGCTGCAGTTTTTAAAGTGGATTTTTTTCCCCCTTATAATTGCTTGGTATATAATACCAAAGCTGCTCAACTGTCTGGGGTCTCCGCTTTTGTATCCCGTGTTTCGTACTGACCACATGCCTTTAATGGGCACAGGTATGGACTGCAGCCAGGCCATTCTGGCACCAACACTATTTGACTGCGAAGCCATGCTTATTGTTGCTCATGCTGAATGTGGCGTGGAGTTGTCTTGCTAAAACAAGAAAGACATTTTTTAGATGGCAACATAGGCTGCTCCAGATTGCGTACATATGCTTAGGCATTAAGGCTGCCAAAACAGATGTGCAACTTATCCATGCCATGGGCACTAACACACTTATCATGAGAACGTCACCTGTAACCTGTTAGCCAGTTACAAAGATAGAAAACATGGGAGAATATATGTAGAAGTTTCTTTTAGTATTAGCATATTACTGCCCCAATTTGATTGATTGAGGTTGTAGGAATGAAAAACCTACAGGGGCTCAAACCCCTTAGATGAACTCAAAAATGCAGCAGGCTGGGTGTCAGCAGGGAAATCTATGTGTGCAACAGCAAAGGAATTTATGCTAGACCGCATCTCACTGGAGCGATACATCACAGGATTTGTTCAGAGAGAGAGTTCAATGACGAAAGCACATCAGACCTGTAATGACCCAGTAGAGACTGAACTTTCCAGTCTCTTCAGGAGAATAATTTACTGGTTTGTGGACAGTTTCAGTTCCATCCTCTTGAGTGGGCTCAACTTTCCTTACCAAACTCATCTTGCCCTAACCTCGGGGGGAAGTTGTGCCGTAGAACTAACTTTTTTTGATAGGTCACTCCTTTGAAACAAGACTGGCTAAACAAAATGTTTTCATTTAGATGGACACACAATGACCTGCAGTATGTACTGTTCTTTTTTTTTTTTTTTAATGAATTCTGAGAAAAGCACGAAATGTTAAAAGGGGCGCATTTTACCCTGTTCTTCTCTGCTGATTTCTTTAATGTGACAATCTCCAAAGGGCAGTAGAAGTACTCTGCCAATCCGAGGCAAACAGAAGGTCTGATGGCCCATTATCACAAACACGTAGCAGCACAAACTCACTGAAGGCTCGGGGATTTGTCACACTGCCACAATGTATTAATGAGGGCAAATTGAATAATCGCCACAAGCCAGTATTTGGGTCACTGTTTGTCCCTCGCAGAAGTTGATTTGCATTGAAATACAGCTGCAGGATGAAAGGCCAAGTTTCCTGCTTTGTTGCTTCTATTTTCTCTGTTTCAGTGAATTGAAATGAAGGTAAATTACACTTCCTGTCGCGAGGTGACAGCTTCGCAGCCAGGCTGGATGGCCTGTTGTTTTTTTCCCGCGGAAAATGCTCCTATCACCGGGCTCATTCATTATCTGAACTGCTCCACCATGTGCATCTCTCTTCCCTCTGATCTCACCGGTGTTCCTCTCCTTATTGATTCCTGTGAGAAAAACATCCAAGACAGGACTCTCACTTTGTGTCTGTCTTTCTGTGTATGTGTGTGTGTGCGTGTGTGTGTGTGTGTGTGTGTGTCTAAGCTGGTTGTTGAGTTATGAGTTGTGATTTCTTTTGTTCTCCTGGCAAATAAAAATGTCATTGCTTTCAAAAACATTTGAAAACATTTGAACATTTTTGTATGAATGCATATATATATATATATATATGTATGTATGTATGTATGAATGCATGTCCTGTATGTATGTATGCATGTACTGTATGAATGTATGTATGTATGTATTCAAGTACGTCTCAGTGCATGTATATTCTATGCAAAGTCAGTTGGCCCCCCGGATAGAATGAAGAAAAGGGGCTGCATACAAAAAAAAGACAATTATTCACCCTGCCTGCAGCGAATGTTGCGGCAGGGGTGTATGTGGTTGTCGCGTTTATTTATTTATTTATTTTTATTTATTTATCTCTGTGTCTGTTTGCACTCTACAGGCCACAATTGTGGAAGGATTGTCTTCAAATTTGGTAGGGACAATCCTTTGGTGGAAGGGAAGAAATGATTAGTTTTTGGTGAAGATCCGGATCAAATCCTGGATTCTGGATCACTTTGAAGATTTGGTTAACACTGGGAGATAGGGCACGCACAGGCAGGGTGATTTGGCCTTCCGGACACATCCTCTAGTTAATCATCTTTCTGTTTAAGGTCCCACATTAGGCTTTTTTTTTTTTTTTTTGGCAAGTCATATTCTTTGATGTCTGAAGGTCAGATTCTCTATCTTTTTACCAAAATTCTAAAAATTCATAATTTCTCATCCACTTTGTGCTTTTAATTTTCTCTCCTTCGAAGGATGGGCTCTGAGTGAGTGTCCCCTCTATGATCATAAGCTCTGCTCTGATTGGCTGGCGAACAGAGCTGCCGGCCCCTTTCCATCAAGGGATAGTGATCAATAGAGAAAAATCGGCAGGTTAAGCTAGCTACATTCTCTACATCACATTACATTACAGGGACATAGCTGACGCCCTTATCCAAAGTGATGTACAAAAGTGTAAAAGTTCAGTACAAAAGTGCAGAGCTCCAAGGAGGCAAATTAAGTGCCAACAGTTCATGATGAGAAGCACTTAATAAAATTAGTGATAATTGAACAAACAGTAGACAACAAAAGAGACCAGTAAAGTTAAAGGAGAACTAAATGACAGTCACGGGAGGTGGACGTGACGTCAGGAGAGTCAAACTGAGGGCAGTGAAGTAGGGGAGACGTGGAGCCTGAAGAGGCGAGTTTTCAGGCTGCGCTTGAAGGTGCTCAAGGACTCTGACGTTCTGACCTCGATGGGAAGATCATTCCACCAATGGGGAGCCAGGACGGACAGCAGTCTTGAGCAGGATGAGCAGGAGGAGAGAGGAGGTGGAGCCAAGCGACCAGAAGTGGCAGAGCGGAGTGATCTAGTAGGCGTGTATGGTCTAACCAGTTTCTGGATGTAGATATATGTACATACATGTGCTCAATAACAAACGTTTAGCAACAACTCATATAAATGCACTATAAACCAGTTAAAAACAGTGAAATGTGTATTTAACCCATTTAAAGCGGGACAGCATGTGCGCATTTTAAGAACGTGTCGTTGCCGACACAGATATGCGCGTAATTTTGAAAGTACCATTATTACTGTAAGTTTTGCGCAATAGAAAAAAATTCCAACTGTTCCTGAAAGCTGAGAAGCTGTGCTTCAGCCCAAATACAGGTTACTATGGTAAACATGGCAGCATGATTCTCTGCTGGGATTTTTGCATTAGGCCTTAAAGGGTTAATTGTCTTAACCTGTACAAGGAAAATTAGACATCCACGAATGCCCGTGACTCAAATCAGTGAGATGAATAAACGTCACTCAAAATGCATGGGGGCGGTTTGTCCGGTTTCCCACAAGTCTGTTCCTATCCCTCAGTAGCGATTGTGATGCCCACCAGCCTATTGAACCGTATGTCATTCGACTACGTCGTGATGACGTCACGGTGACGCAGTCTTCACCTGCCATTGTTTTGCATGGTCGACAGCTGCGAGGTTGGTCTTTGACAGTCCTAGTCTGTGCCATAGATGTCTGAAGACGTGAAATGGTGTGTGGTGGACGTTGAAGTGCTGCCCAACTTGTCGCAAGCTTTGTTCAACAAAGAGCATCCCTAACATATCAACCAGGTTTTAAAGGGATTCAAGTGACAGGATTCACGTGGGACACGAATTGTACAAAATCATGTGCAAAGCACACGTGAATGAATATGGGATCAGGATTCAGTGTAACTTGGTGTGTTGGTGCAATAGGTTCTGTTTTGGCAAACTACAACCTCAATTCCAAAATAGTTGGGACGAAGTGTAAATTGTGAATAAAATCAAAATGCAATGAATTTCAGATCACGTGAGCTAATATGTTATTTACAATAGAACATAAATAACATTTCAAATGTTGAAACTGAGACATTTTACATGTATATCCACAAAATGACCTTATTTCAAATTTTCTGGCTGCAACAGGTCTCAAAAAAGGTGTGACACAGGTAAAAAAGGGCTGAAAAAGCTATTAATATATAAGAGAATCAGCTAAAAGAACACTTAGCTAGTAATTAAGTTAACTAGCATCAGGTGTGTAACATGATTGGCTATGAAAGGGATGTCTTAGAAAGGCTGAGTCTCTCAGAAGTAAAGATGGCCAGAGGCTCTCCAACCTGTGAAGGCTTGCGTAAAAAAATTGTGGAATACTTTAAAAACAATGTTCCTCAACGTCAAATTGCAAAGGCTTTGAAGGTCTCATCATCGACAGTGCATCACATCATCAAAAGGTTCAGAGAAACTGGAAGGGACAAGGCTGAAGACCTTTACTGGATGCCCGTGATCTTCGGGCCCTCAGACTCCACTGCATCACTCACCGGCATGATTCTGTCATTGACATTACTAAATGGGCCCAGGAATACTTCAAGAAACCACTGTCTGTAAACACAGTCCACCATACCATCCACAGATGCCATCTAAAACTATATCATGCAAAAAGGAAGCCATCGTTCTGCATGATCCAGAAGCTCCACTGTGTTCTGTGGGCCAAGGCTCATTTAAAATGGACTGTAGCAAAGTGGCAAAGTGTCCTGTGGTCAGACGAGTCCAAATTTGACATTCTTGTTGGAAATCATGGGCGTTGTGTCCTCTGGGCTAAAGAGGAGAAAGACCACCCCTCCTGTTATCAGCATTCAGTTCAAAAGCCAGCATCTCTGATGGTATGGGGATGCATTAGTGCATATGGTGTGGGACACTTGCATGTTTTAAAAAGCACCATGAATGCTGAAAGGTATATAAAGGTTTTAGAGCAACATATGCTCCCCTCCAGACGACATCTATTCCAGGGAAGGCCTTGTGTTTTTCAGCAGGACAATGCAAAAGCACATACTGCAGCTATTACAACAGCATGGCTTCATAGTAGAAGAGTTTGTGTGCTGAACTGGCCTGCCTGCAGTCCTGATCTTTCACCGATTGAGAACATTTGGCGCATAATTAAACAAAAAGTCCATCAAAGGAGACCCAAAACTCTCCGGCAGCTGGAAGCCTGTATTAAACAAGAGTGGGATCAAATTCCAACGGCTAAACTCAAGAAACTTATCTCCTCAATGCCCAGACGCCTCCACTCTGTGTTAAAAAGAAGTGAGGATGCTACACCATGGTAAACAGGCCCCTGAACCAACTTTTTTGAGACCTGTAGCAGCCATCAAATTTGAAATGAATTTGAATTTGAATTTGAATTCAAATTTGAATCATCTTGTGGATGAAATTGTAAAATTTCTCATTTTCAACATTTGCTGTGTTATCTCTGTTCTATTGTGAATAAAATACTGGCTGGAGTGATTTGAAAGTCATTGCGTTTCGATTTTATTCACAATTTACACTTTGCCCCAACTATTTCTGAATTGGGGTTGTATATAGTTTGCAATTTCATTGTATTTTTGTTTTTTCAATAATGCTTAAAATTTGAGTGCTGCTAAACTTCCGTTGCTGAGTATATATAAACTGATTAAGCAGAGAATTATGCAGTCCTTATGGAAAGGAATGTCAGCAGACTTAGAATGAGAATGACACTTAACATACTCGACCATGCTCGACATGCGGTCGCCACACAAGTTTAACTACACGTGGAATTCAGTTTTAAATATTGGAAATCAAAAATTTGGAAATAATGAGCTACAGATTCCAGGTTTGCAGTTTCTTTACCAGCATTAAGAATGGAGCCGTCTTTCAGAGATAACTTTTCGCTGAATTTGGCATTGTTTTGGCCCGCATTCAAAAATCAATCTCTTTCAAAATTATGAGTACACACAAGCAGAGTGTGAATTGCCGTCAGCTGGATTGTTGTCGACAAACGCAAAAGCGAGGTGGGGAGGCCTAGCAGTATTGTGGAAGGGAGCAGGACACACGGGCAGTACTGTTAATTATGCACAGCTTGTCTGTTTGTAATGTAGGAAACAGCAGGAATTTCAAACGACATGTTTCAAATACTGAAGTGGAGAAGGGGGGTCTGATGGCTAAACTGGGGGATGTTCAAGGTCTCTGGGTTGTAGCAGTGATGTACTGGAGATCACTGTACAGGTGGACTGAACTGGATAAAAGTATTTTTATATTATGGGTCCTTTAATTTTAGGCAAATGGGAATATAACAGTTTGTTTAAATACATTTATTCTCATGTTTTAGTAATTAAATAGTCTCATTTTCCTCTTAAAAACACTGCAGCAAGGATTGTTGGCACCTCTAACGAGTATCGCAATGAAAATTAAAACAAAAATTAAATTGCTAATACTTTCTTTACTTTATCAAGTTAAAGCCAGGCAAAAGGAGCTACATTATTGTCTTATTCCATCACTTCCCGTTTCACTGAGGTATAAAAATAAGGCTAAATGCTGTAAAATCCTTTTGTCTCCCATCACCATGGAAATAACCAGAAAAACCTTCACAATTGACCCTCACAAGTCAGGTCATCGGTCCCAAAAAATACTGACAGTACATTAGAACAGAAAAAAAAAATTGCATTTAAAGTTCAAAAGCAAACACTGTCCAATGGCTGGAAAAAAAAAGTGAAAAGAATTCAGGTGAATTAATGTTGTCCCCACAGGCAGAGGAAGGAAGATAAGAGAAACAATAAACAATCCAGGGGTCACTGTTCAAGAATTCAGTGATTGATTACATCTAGGGGTCAACAAGTCTAAAAAGAACTATAGCATGCCACCTTCATAACAATGAACTTTTTGGATGGGCTGCACAAAGAAAGCCCTTGGTGAGCTCAAGGAACACATTAACTGTCTGAAGTTTGCCAAAAATCATTGAAACTACAACTAATCAAGAATGCCATAGACAGATGAGGCCAAAATTAACATTTTTGGCCATATACATCATCAGCATGTTTGGTGGCTCAAGATTTGAGAAGACTGCATGCGAGGATACGTACCTCATACCTTACAGTCTAACATGGAGTTGGTGCGATGGTGTTTTTGGCATGTGTCGAGGGGCAATAGTTAAAGCTGAGGTATACAGTTTCCAGGAAAAGGCTAAAAACAATTCTGTGAAACTTAAAAATACAGGCCACCTCCTGCAGCTCTTCCCCCTCCCCTCCCTGTCCTAAGCCCCTCACCCACCCCCGGACAAGCATGGGCATAGGGACATGCTTGATATATGCACACAACGTAAGCTTGAAACACAGGCTTGACCAGCAACAACCTTCAGCGAGGCAGCTCAGCTAATCAACATTACATAAACAGGAGCTTGAGCCTGTAGCCAAGGTTAGCAGAAGGCTAAGCCATTGTTTCTAGTCATTAATTTCAATCATCCCCATCGTGATTGAGATCCCAGTGCTGTTATACAGTGGAAATTCTCTGTGAGTTACCAGCCTGTTTTCTGAGCAAACGTGTGAGCCTGTAGAGCCTTTAGAGATGACATACTGTGAGATGAGGCTGTTGCCAGCTACATAAACATGAACGTGAATCAGCTTCAGCTGCATACGTAAGCCTTTGGCTATGGTCATCGGAAAGCTAAACAATTAGCAACATTCAACATCGCCATTCACTGCCTGCTTTCATACCTAAACAAATGCAACAGCATATTTATATAATACAGGAAGTTTGCTTGCTGCTTACCTGTCCAGGAGAACATCAGCCAGCTCAGAATCCAGCTGGAGGTTGATACAGTTGTGAAGTTCTTGTCATCTCTGAAATGCTTTGCCAATATTTAACATTACGTGCATCTTATTGCACTTATTGTCAGACTCTTTCAGACTCTTTTTGTCCATCTTCTTTTTTTTTTTTTTTTTTGTAATGCTTCGCAGTGTATGCATTTGTTGCCAGTGGGAGATTTTTTTGCAGGATTTTCCACCATTGACTCAACAGAACTATAAATGTTTATGGTGTCCTAGCATTGAATCAGGCTTTCACTGAAGGTATGTGCACGCTCATATGCATTTGTAGAACAGCCAATAGGAATACCCCCTCTCTAAAATGACTTGTGGTCAAACATTTACTGTTATGGGAAAGCTTTTCAAAAGCCTAAAAGGAGGTGCACAAGTCTAGTCTTCTCTTAGACCACTTGGTTTACAATATGTTGAAAGTTTTAATGAAATTTTTGCCCAATGATGCAAAAAAAAAAAAAACTTGCAAGCCCAAGCTTTTACATTAACATCATACTGATTTTCTCCAAGGACTGGGGAATATTGGCAGAAAATCTGGTTCTCTTTGTTAGGATGCTGAGACTTAGTCTTACAAGGATTCCACCACAGGACAAACCACAAAGATACTGTAAAATAAGCACAGAAATGGATTTGTGAGAACAGTGTCTGTTTTCTGCAGTGGTGATCTCAGTCTGTGGTCTTCAGTCCTTTTGAAATTCTGTGGTTTGAACAAGAGATGGCAGTCCACAAAAATCAAACACAAAGATATCAATGAAATCTTGAAAATGGTATTTAAAAAAAATGCCCCCAAAATTTCTTCTTTAACCTTTTCATCACAAATTATGGGAAAAGACTCAGAGATGTTATCTTTTCCTTGAGATGTTTTCACTATATATTATCAGCTACTCACCTGATTCTACTAATTAACCCCAAGAGTCTTTGCTGAAGACTGTGGGTAGTAGAATCAGGTCTGTAACTGCTTGGTTGGAATGAAAGCCTGCACCCACACTGGCTGCTTCTGGGTAAGATTGAGCACCCCTGTATTAAGGGGTGCCAAAACCTATAGTTTTCATTAAAAAATTATATCTTCCTGAAACATTGAAAAGTGAATCAGTGTATTGAAGTAGAAGGATTTATTTTGAACTGGGATAGGTATTATAAAATGTTGATCATGAACAGAACTTTCTTTCATTCCTCATTCATATTTGGAGGGTCAGTATATCTTGAGCTGACAGTACATGCACTCAGCCTTTATCAGAAACTCCACATCATAACTGGGTGGGGCCTCCAGTCTTGATTCTTTGTGGCAAGGTTTCCACAAGATGTTGGAAACATTCCTTTGAGATCTGGGTGCATGTCAACATGTGACATGGCGGCATCACAGAATGTCTGCAGGTATGTCAGCTACACCTTCATGCAGCAAATCTCTTGTTCTACGAAATCCCAAGGGTGCTCCAACTCAGATCTAGTGACTGGGGGTTATCACAGTACCATGAGCTCAATGTCATGTTCATGGAACCAGGTTGAGACAACTTTTGCTTTGTGACATGATCTTATCAACAAAGCGTTTACGCCTGCTGAAGTGTCGCTCATTGGTTTCTTTGTTTTTCACAAAATTCTGTTCGCCCTCTTGGGACTGCTGTGTGTCTAAATCCCAGATCTACATATTCAGAAGCAGCACAACCGGTCTGCCAGCACCCATGGCACAGTCAGAGCCACTGGGATCACATTTTCCCCCAGTCTACTGTTTAACCTTGACATACTTTACGCTCTGACCAGCATCTGCTTGATTTTTTTGCACTGCATATCGTTAGCCTCATAGCATAATTGCCTAAGTAATTTTTTGTCTTACTGTTGCAATATCAATAAAAATACCACTTTACTTGCTAAAAATGGTGTTTTTTTTTTTGTTTTCCAAAAACGTTCAAATATGACTTGGGCAACTATGCTATTAGGCTAACGATATGATTGCCACGTGATTGGCTGATTGAATAATACCCTTTTCACACCAAAACTAGCATGTAGGTTTTTTTAAACTCAGTAAAAATAGATAAATGACATTTACAATAGAAGGGTTGCCGGAAGAAGAGTTTACCTCTCTGTTTTTTTTTTCTGATTTTTCACGTTCAAAATCTCAAACGCACCGGAAAGCAGAGTTAGCGAACGAAAACCCTTATCAGGAGATGTTCTCTTTTCTCGTCATCTTGCCTGTGTAGAACTCGCACGATACGGTGAACAAAATTGCTCTTGCATGTTGTACCCAAGCAATGAATCATCTTTTTGTCTGGATATATGCGCATTAAAGTCTGGCACTTAAACGCGCGTCACAGCATCGCAGCAGAAAGCAGAGAAAATTAGTGTGTGAACCTGGGTCTCAGGCTTACATCACTGCAAATTTGAGCTGGATCCAATAAATACCGTGACTTCTGCAGAGTCACTTACCTGGGGAATGAATGCAGATTGGCCTTTCACACTGAAGACAAAAGCCAGATGATAGCAGGTGTTAGTGGGTTTGCCAGTGTGAAAGGGGCTTAATTGCATGAATGAGCACCTGTACAGTTGCTGATAATAACGTGCTGGGTGAGCGCATTTATGCGTGTTATATATGCGTGTGCCTGTTTATGTGTGCGCATGTGCTGCAAAACAGATGTTTACATGCTCTCTTTGTCTTATCCTCAGGAGTCTCTAATCAGCGCCTGGATACAGTTCAGTGACGGCTCCATGACCCCGCTTGACATCTACGACCCCGGCCACTTCTTGTTGTCGGTGACATCGCTGGACCCGGCGGTGGTGACGGTGCAGCAGGGGGCAGGGTGGAAGTGGCCGGTTGTCGTGGCGGAGGGTGAGGGTCAGGGACTGCTGCTGAGGGTGGAGCTACTCGTACAGGAGCGCTGCCTGAGGTCCGAGCGCCGCAGCTCGCTGGCCTCCGGGAACGCCGGGATTCGCGTGAAGTTCGGCAGCTCCACCAGACCGGAGGGAGAGGAGTCAGAGAGCCGGGACTGGGGCCGCAGGCGCAGGCCCGGAGGAGCCGACGCGCCGTATTATGGGAGTTCCGTGTCCGACGTGGAGGGCGGAGTTACCGGGAGGGGCTCTGCCACGACTGCGAAATCTGCCATCATCCTGGACGGCAGCGCCCGCGTGCGGAACGTTCCGGTCAGCTTCCCCGCGCAGGTGGACCTCCCGGGGAGCCGGAACGTGGAGGACGACCTGATGCAGACGCCCCGCGGCCTCACCGACCTGGAGATCGGCATGTACGCCCTGCTCGGCGTCTTCTGCCTGGCCATCCTCGTCTTCCTCATCAACTGTGTCTCCTACGCCCTCAAGTACCGCCACAAGCAGCTTCCCCTCGGGGAGGTGGAGGGGGAGGGCCCCGAGGCCATGACTCATGCCCACGATTGGGTGTGGCTTGGCAACAGGGCGGAGCTCCTGGAGAGCCGGCCCAGCCTGTGCTCGGAGCAGGACGAGAGCGCCACCATGATGGAGTCGGACACCGGGTTTGAGGAGGGGAGCCACCTGCTGAACGGTTCGGCGGCGCAGAAGAACGTCCAGGGCCAGGTGCACAGGGGGGCGGGAGAGGGCAGCTGCACGGGGGGAGAGCACAAGACCGAGCCCCTCAATTCCCCCACCAGCAAACGCAAGCGGGTCAAATTTAGCACCTTTACCGCCATGCCGCAGCCTGGCGGCATCCGCCAAACCATCGCTCCCCTCACCGCGGTGCCTGGGGGCGACATCAAATGGGTCTGCCAGGATATGGAGCTCGGGGACTCTATAGAGCTCCAGAATTACATGGAGAGGCTGGGAGAAAACCCCTCAGCAAACATTGCTTAGGCCTTTTTTTCATTCATAATTGTTTTTGGAACAATGACGCCTCCTGTATGCCTTCAGAGTGAAGACATTGGACCCCTTTGAATGCGGCAAAATTGAAACATAGTTGGAACTGGTACTTTGCCATACCAACCGCAAACAGAACTTTCATTACATCTGTTGCCATGGGAACAGACGATGAGTAATTTTTCAACAGTTACCTGAAAGAAAATATCAATTAATATAGGCAGGATATATGGACAGAGACACTCCTGAATATAGGAAATGCAGATGAAAAATTGTATTTTTTTATTTGCTCAATAAGGTGTGATTTTTAATTTATCGCTTCATGCATTGTTTCATTATGTATGTTATTTCTGTATTTATGATTATTTATTTTTATTGCTCCTGATGTGATGTACATTGCATCACGTCTCCACACTAGTGAGCTAAGAATTGATGAAAGAAAATAAGGACCTGTTTCAATCTGGGGTACATTAATAATGGCTTAATGGTACTTGTGCGCTTGTATATATTTTTTTATGTACTCAAATCCATCTTTTTTTTTTTTTCTTTTTTTTTTTCCCAATGACTGACGTGCAAACGACCAGCTTTGAGCAAAGCATGTTACTATTAAAAAAAACATTAAAAATGGAAGCATTTTGCTAAAACAGGAGGACATTGATACTTGACGCGTTGGTGCTGTAAATTATATATGTTTCCTCAATTCACTGAAAATTACCACTGTGTTGCTGCTCTGTAAATGTATTTTTTTCTTTGGTTGTGTTTTTTTCCCCATTCCATATGCACCCGGGGTTCTTCAGAAACAAGTGGACTGGATGTGTTAAGCATTTGTATGCATTTAAATCCACCATGGAAAATCCATGTAATCTCTTGGTTAATTTATTTCGCTCCAACTGAGCTTAACGATGTGAAAATAATAGCGGGGACGATTTGGGGCTCTGAGGTGTACCGATATGACACAATAGCCAATAGCGTCCACCCAATCTTCCTGCCGAATGTCCTTGTTTTGTGGAAGGCATTTCCATTGGTTCTTTTTTAGTTTTTTTTGACGTCTCCTCTTTGTCACGCACAACTTTACTGAAAAAGACTGTGGATGTCAGACACCGGCCGATACTGAGCTGTTTATTGCGGCTCACCACTGCAGTGAGGTGTGATGTTATTTTGCGGATTAGTGTGGAGCCCCCTGCTGGTGGATTGCACTCGTGCTGCCCTCGGCCAATTCTGGCAAACCTACGAGGTGTGGTTCGTTTCCACCCTGATAGTCACTCCGCCCTCGATGTCGTGCTCTGATCCTCGAGGACGCTCTTAAAACTCACTACCGAGCTTTCGCCCATTTCCGCGATTAATGCCATTCTGTGGCCTCCGCCACTGACGGATAACTGCTCTTTTGGCGCGCTGGGCGGGGTTCTGAAGAGTCCACTAAGCACCAGATCCTATGTGGTTTCCGTTTGCTGTTCTCCTCACCACATCCTGAATTATTAAAGTTGAAGGTGACACAACATGCTTCTGTGCTTCCTGATTTATTTACTTCTGCAGTTACCAGCCAAGCACAACAGAGTCATTAACTCAAACAGGTTCTGTTCCCTTCCCTCAGCTCCCACATACAATGGAATAAGAGTACCCAATCCACAACTCATAAACACCTCACATGGTCATATACATCCTCAGATGTCAAGAGTTTGTGCTAGAATATCTGCCTTTTTCTCAACAAAGAAGAAAAGGAAACTGCATACATATCAAGATGTATAATATGGACGTCTGACCTGCTACAGTTAAAAAAATTCCACAGACCACAACTGCTGGTCCCGGAAAAACCTTTAGCCTTATCTATGACTGGACAAACACTGGGATTTTGTACCAGGCAATGTTGAAGCCATGTTTACACACCGGACATGTTTTATTTGTGCAAAAAATGATGCTCCCTGAGGCAATATAAACATATAGATACCTTTATCAGCTCCACACTGGCCTATCAGAGTGTGTCTTCCAAGCTGCAACAATATGATAACCCCAAGGGTTCAAAATAAGAACAAAAATACACACAACAGTCTTTAATAGAGCTTACTGGGAAGAGACACTCACATGTACACACAGCGCCTCAATTCCAGAAGAATCCGAACAATGAGTTCAACTGAATAAAAACAGCAAGCTGTAATTTGCTTATCATTTTCAACAGAAAAAGTACAAAGTTTTAAACTAATGTTTTGAGTCATCAACCTTATTAATATGCATTTTTGAATTATAGCTTTTCTTGTTGTGTGATGTCTCCATCTCTTTCCAATGAAGTCGGGAGAGGTGCATGTTCACCAGTGCATAACATCACCTCCCCTTTTAACAACACTCAGTAGTCTCTTTGGAACTGTTGGAGTTTTGAAGGCAGAATTTGTTTCTATTCTCACCTAATGTAGGACTTCAGTTCGTCAACGGTCTTGGGTCTCCTTGTTTGTAGTTTGTGCTTCATAATCCATCACAAGTTTTCAATGGGAGACTGGTCTGGACTGCAGGCAGTTTCCACACTCTGTGACTACAAATCCATGCTGTTCTAATGCATAAAGAGTCTGGCTTGGCATTATTCTAGTGCAAGAAGCGGGGGCATCCCTGAAAAAGACGACATCTGGGAGGCCGCATGTATTCCAAAATGCTTGTGTAATCTACATCAATTGTGCCTTCACAGATGTGCAAGTTGCCCATACAAAGTGTACTAATGCAGCCCCAGATCATGACAGATGCTGGCTTTTGAACATGTCACTGATATCAGTCAGGACAATCCTTCTCCTGTTTGACCCTGAGGACACGACGTCCATTATTTCCAAAAACCGTTTGAAAGATGGATTTGTCAGACCACAGCAGTGCTTCGGGTGTTAATATACAGCATTCTCTTTGAGTAGTTGGGTCTCAACTTGTGTTTTATGATGCCAAGATGAGCTGTTTGCTGATCCAGGTCTTCTGAAGTATTACTGAGCCCATGTAGTACTGTCCATTACAGAGGCATCTCGGTTCTTAATGCAGAGCCGTCCGAGGGGGTCAAAGGTCAATATTGGTTCTTATCTATTATGCATCAAGAGTGCTCCCATTTCTCTGGATTTTTGTAATCTTTTAACTGTATTATGAACTGTCGATGGTGAACCTTTGTATAATTGCAGATGAAAAAACTCACACAGCTCACACAACTTTTTGCAAAGTGGCGAAACTCAAACCATCTTGCTGGTAAATGATCATGCCTTTTGTGACTGCTGATTTTATATCCAATCACAACTAAATCATATTCCTCCTTTTCCCCTGTGGAATGTTCCAAATGGGTGTTTTTCTGAAGACTCCATGACTTTTCCAGTTTTTCCCATTCCACTGTCCCAACTGTTTCCGAATTTGCTGCAGGCATTAAATTCAGAATCTCTAAATATTTACAAAAATCTATACAGTTGATATGCTGCAACTTTGAATATTTTTCTAAGTGCTGTCTTCAAATAAATGGGGATAAAGGAGAAATGTGAATCGCGTAATTGTATTATTTGCATATACTGTACAACTTTTTGTTGAGTGTGGTAATAATTTTTGATCTAGACCCCAGCCTCAGCACCAGTGTTGGAAACATTATACAATAAACATCCTGTATGAAATGGTTACCATACTTGTATATGTTTACATAGCAGACAGACATTTTTAAATGCTGTTTTTTTTTTCAGACTCTCAATTGTGGACTTAATTTGACTTTGAGCATGCTTCAGCACAGGAATTATAACAGAACGAATAATGCCCCCTGAGCTATTAGCAATGCAAGACACGTGTTCAAGCATATACGTACCCTGTATCAACAGCGTAGGTTCAATGTGAGAGTTGGTAGAGACACATATGTAATTCTTGCGCACATAGCGTGCAAGCTGTGACATTTTTGCAATAATCTGAGTGCAGATACTGCCTTTTCCATGTATAGAGATTATCTGAGTGAGTGTTTTTTTTGTTTTCTATGATGCTCAGCAAAGTTCCTCCATAAATTTCATGGATAGTTGTCATATTCATTAACTTCTTTTCTATTCAGTATCCAAATACTTTTGATTTGATTTTTGAATACAAGTTTATAAGTGTTATTTATGTTATGAACATTTATTATGAAGCTTAGCAATATTGAAGAATTGAAATACTCTTCCCAATTTAAAAGTTGCTTAATTACCTCCGCCAACGAAGTTGGGGCGGAGGTTATGTTTTCGCCCCGTCTGTCTGTCTGTATATCTGTCTGTTTGTGAACAACATAACTCAAAATTGACTATTGATTTTCACCGCGATCAGTGAAACAATATGGCCGCCACGGCAGCCATCTTGAAATCGTATGACACGCGATAACTCAACTTTGCTCCCACTCATGAAGATTTGGATTGTGCTGCCTTGGCGGAGGTTTGCACTCTATGAGTGCCTCTAGTTACATCATGGGTATGTTGTATACTTTGCAAATGTTACAATTATTACTAGGTAATTTATTAGCTAGCTTGATAGTGATCTCATGTTAGTTACATTTTGAAGCCAGCCACACAATAAACGGCTGTTTAAATCAGACTTGGAAATGCTTAACTCGGTGTCTGTGTAGCTCAACATCCCACAACGCTGCACATAAGCTAGATTACAGTTTTAACACTAGAGGCACTCCTAAAGTGCAAACCTCCGCCAAGGCAGCACAGTCCAAATCTTGCAGAGTGGGAGCAAAGTTCAGTCATCGCGTGTCATAGGATTTCAAGATGGCTGCCATACCTGAACCTTTTTCACTGATCGCAGTGAAAATCAATAGGGCCCATCCCTGATGTGATAGCGACCCACCCACAAAATTTCAGAAGTATCCATTTATTACTTTTTGAGTCATCTTGTTCACAAACAAACAGACAATCAAACGGCACTGATCACATAACCTCCTGCCAATTTCGTTGGGCAGAGGTAACAAGGAATCTTTTTGAAAAACCATTATTTGTCGTTCTCAGACCATCCCAATTTAATTGCTTAAAGCATAAAACTCAAATTTTTCTTTATTAAACACATTCTTGGAGCCTAGCTCTTAAATCATTTGAACTTCATCAAAACCCGGGTGCTTGCTAGGTTCTCACGTCCAGAATGTCTTGCGGAGGCGAAATGTTTGTGCTGGAAACAATGCACAAGCAGCATGAAAAATTCTCCCCAACGCAAAAGGACAGGAGTAGGTTTATCAGCTTGTTAGCCAGATAGCACCACGGCTAGATAAGGTAATGCCATTTGAGTTTCTTCAGGTATTCTATTGCTGCACATTGTACAAGGAGACGAAAATAGGAATTTACTTTCGGCAGCGTGACCCTTGCATCATCTCCCTCCCAACTTTCATTTTTCTCCAATTTTTGTGTTTGTTCTTTTATGAGGGCATTTTCATGGAAGTCAATTTCATTGGTCATTATATTTCCCATAAATCTCCACAAACAGAAAACAATTGAAGGATGTTTTCCATAGTATAAACAGAAAATACGTAGCCATCAATTTCGATAAAAATTCAATTATCTAATGTAGGCCTCTTAATATTTACATAATTATGTAATGTTTTACATTACAACATATTGATATCTTAGGAATGCTTATTCCCACAATTGAGATTGTCTTTGCTCTCATTTGTTATTCTAACACATTCTAAAACAGGAAAGTAAATTGCAAGTCTTATCATTGGAGTTCATTTATACTGTTCATTGACCTCGGGTGCATATTTTCGCCATTAATTGCCATAGTGACCATATCACCATGGAGTTTGAACGAGTCACCATCACACATGGGCTCAAGTGTATTTGAATTTCCGGGGTTTCCGCCACTAGTCATCACAAACTGGAATATAAACTAATATTTGAATTTCTTTCACTTTCCACGTCCTTCACTAACCACTACAAATCATCTCTGCACATTCCTGAAACCCCCGCAGTTCAAGTAGCCTGGACATTGAAACCAAGTGGACATATAGCTATGTTAGCAAGCGAGTTCGCAATCCTGTCTATTAAGCATCATTCTTTGCAGTAACGCGACTGCAGCCAAGATACACACTTCAAATTGGACCACTGTCTATCTATGAATTAGACAAAGCCGCAAACCGAGCAGTACATTGCATTGGATCATGTTAGATTTACGATTCTGCATTTCTTTCATTTCCCCCTCTAATTCGAAGTTGGTTGAGATATTTTTGCTTTGTCTGAAGGTGGGTTGGGACATATCCTGACCATCCCTACCAAAATCTATGCCTGTGCTCTGTAATGTCTGTATGTCTGTATTAGGACACACATCTGCTAGGCCTAGCTCCCTGCCTTTTGTTCTTGCCCAGTGTAGTATCCTCAAGAAATCAAGACAGCTGAACTGAGAATACTCTTCTGAGAAACCTGTATTAAGGTCCTGGGCAGAGCCTATAGATAGCTCCTCTTAGTTGTGAAGTCAATGGCTTTACTGCCTGTCTGTTCAGTGAGCAAGCTTTCTTGAGGACACCAAACTTTTTCTCCACTTTTTATACGCTGTCTGGCAGCAAAGTGGTTATTGACTTGAAAAGTCACAGATTAAATAGTGTACATCAATGAGAAAAGTTTATTTTTTGCCAAATCACAACAACTGCTAGTGAGCCATCGTAGCTGCATTTAGCTGCAGGCACCAATCACTGATCACCTGCTATGTCCAAGTTCTTAGCTTAACTAAATACTAATAATTAGCATTTGATTTTTCTGCCAGCTCCTAATTAAAACTTCCATAGGACAAGGGCATTTTTGAATTTCAGTCAGTTTTTTAAATTCTTTTTTCTTTTTTTTTGTTTAATTTTCTCCTTAGGACACTTCTGCCAGCCCTTGAACACTCAACATGGGCAAAAGTTGTGGGCCAATGCATTAATTGAAAATATCTTCCTGCGGGCAACGTAAGAAATGTAAAACCAATAGGCTTACCCAACAGACCCTCCAATTTTTGAGCTTGTAGCTGAAAAGCTGTGGGAGGAGGTGCATTTCTAAATTCAGTGCACAATAATCTCTTTTCACTCTGGTTTCTCTGAGCTGGACCATCAACCATCCTTGCAGCTCTCGCTGCCCCCTGACTCTTAATGCCTCAGTCAAGATATTTCAGATTTGGATGTTCATTCTCCAGGGATGCAGCCTCACCTCTTCTCTCTTCTTTTGCTCATGCAGTCCTTTTCATTCTCTGTCACTGTGTGCTTGTTTTTTTCCACTTCCTGTCTGAATGATACGTTTAAGCTCATTGTACTTCCTGTGTGAATAATGAGCTTGAGCTCGTGATAAGTTTGTGAGTCTTTTAAGTCCGTTTTCTTCCAGATCTCAGTGGGGCAGTGGAGGTCATGTGGTTCAGGTTTGTTTGTTGACACCTGGGGTTGCTCAATGTCTTCACGGATCTATTTTTCATGCATATTTACAATCTATCTGTAATGTTGTCATGGTGAAAATGCAAGTATACTTTAAGTACATTTTAAAAGTAAACTTCAAGTATATTTTCAAAGTATACTATATTGTAGTATACTACTTCAATACTTCTTGGGACTAAATTGGCCCACTTTAAGTTTCTAAATGTTTATAAAAAATGTACAACGTAAGTTTTTAAGTATATTTCAAGTGTAAGAGTGGCAAAGTGAGTATAGCACAAGTTCATTTCATTCAAAATGTTTAGTTCATTGGTGATAGATACTGGGCAGAATGTATAATTATTCATAGTATAATTTTAAGTTTACTTGCAGTATACTTGTACTTCAAAGTATACTTCCACGAAATAAAAATTTTGAATTATATGAACTAGCAGTATACTTAAAGTTTACTCCTTTTATGTGTGAAGTGTACCAAAAATGTACTTTAACAAACTTAAAGTGAGCCAATTTAGTCCCAAAAAGTATTGAAGTAGTACACTTTGAAGTATACCAGAAGTATACTTGGAAAGTACACTCTAAGTTTACTTTTAAAATTGAAGTATACTTCTTTTTTTTTTTTTTATAAGAGATCTATTGCTCGTTTGTCTGTGCTTGGAGAGGGATTCCTCTTCTGTTGCTCTTCCGGAGATTACTTCCATTTTGCCCATTAATGTGAGTTGCTCCTCATTCGAATCGAGGGTCTAAGGGTAGAGGACGTTGTTTACTGTGCAGACTGTGAACCCTTTGAGCCTAATTTTCTGTTTTGTGATAAAGGAGTGTATAAATAAAATTAGACTTAACTTCATTGAGCTTTTTTGATCTTGTTTTTCTGTATGTTTATTAGTGTGTAAGTATCAACTGAGACAAAAACATTGTCAAATTCTTTGCTTGTATCCACATGCTTGGCCAATAAAGCTGTTTCTGATAGTACACAGAATTAAGGCCGAGACTACACAATGCTGAAAATATGGCAGTTGCTTCAAATAAACAACAAATTCTACAATGTGGATGCTGCACACAAATCTTCATCCTGGCAGTGCAGAAGATCCATACAATCACAACAGTTTCAAGGTGGGCATCAGAGATTAGAGTCACCAATTCAGTATCCGACCAAATATGAAATATTGTCACAGTCTCCGTTCTGTTCCTGAATTATGGTGTTGAATAATGACCAGGAAAAAAAAGTGTTTTCACAAAGCATTATGTCGGAGTGTGTCTGTGGTTAAGATCTGTGTTTGGTATTTTCTTTAGTTTTCTGTATACTTTGTTATTTTTCATGAGCTTATGTATTCATTGTATGTATTAGTGATTTATGGTTTCTCCCTTTTGGTTTTCTCATGCTCCAGTTTAGTTCTCACGTGCCTCTGTTTGCCCTGCACACCCCAATTTAATTGCTTTCCCATTCCCTTGTTTGTAGCCACGCCCTTGTTCTCTCTTCTGCAGACCCGCACACCTATAATCACTTCACCTCCCCATTGGTCTGCTTTTATAAACCGAAAGCTTTTCTTACTTCCTCAGGAGTTTGTTATTCTATTGCACAACGAGCTGTTTCATAGAAATGGCTATTTCAAACCTTTGAAACAGTCTCAAAACTTTTGAAACCACTTGTGTTTCAAAATGTTTCAAAATCTTTTGAAAGAACATTTCTATCAGTAGTGCACAGCATACTGGCGGAAACTGAAAAAAGCGTGGATGATTGCAAATGAGCTTCAGAAACAGATTGCTCTTACTGATGGTTTTTCCATAATTTATTATAATACCATTTACAAAGACACACAATATTGACTAATTTAATTTATTTGAAATTTGTGGACATTCACATCATGCACTTTCGAATCCCATTGAAGCGACTTTTATTTTAGTTTCAAAGCTTTTCCCCATTGTGGTAGGAACCAAACCCTCTTCTTTATTGAATAATTTACACATTACAATGGTTTAAGTAGGCCATTATTTTATTGGAGGGATTGGGTAAATTAAATTTTATAAACGGCTGCAGTGCTTGGAGGGAGGAGATTATGAGGTATGGAACTTGCACAAGAGACGGAAGCCATCAGTCTGAAATTAACCATGGTGAAGTTGTTTTCTTAAATAGAACTAGAGCTCCGAGAGATGTTGATTTTTCAAATTTCATATTAATTGTAAAAAAGCTTTTTGTCCAATGCAGCAATAGATATTGGCTATTTAGTAAAGCTAAAGTGTGTACACGTAGCCTGAGCACATGTAGTTTATCTATCTATATCTACCAGTTGGCAAATATCTAAAGCATCTAGAAATTTAACACTAAATTAACAATATGTCTCTTACATTTTTATCGCCAATTACCAGCTGTCTCTGCCAAGTCGTAACGCTACACACTCAGGACAGACACAACTTCGGTCAAATGACCGACGTTTCGAAAAGGTGTTGTAAACCAGTGTTGATACCTGAAGTGTCAAACGTGTTCAAAACAGATCGAACTTGAGAGTCGAAATGGCCATCATTAGTGTATCATTGCCAAGTTCTGTAGTTCTGGTTTTGATTTCCTTTGTCCCTGGTTTTTGAGTCGGCCTTCTGTGTATCGTTGATTACTGGTCTGGATTTCTCCATTGTCTTTGGATTCATGATTCTGCTGCCCTTTGGTTTCAGCATTCTTCCTGTTTGGCTTTTCACCTGCAGACTGTTCACCTTCTATGATTTAGATGGCTGTTTTTGCACTGAAATATGCCTGATTGGTTCTGACCCAGCCTGTGCAGCCATTCTAAGTAAATCTGTGAAACTGACTTTTTGTCTGTGCCTGAGTCCTGTGTTCGGTCCTTGTCGCAGTGAATTTGACCAATAACCTTTTGGATATAAAATGTCATCACTTCATCATCTTAACCAATTAGACATTTGTGTGAAATTTTGTCATAATTAACATATAAATTCTTGAGTTATGGCCAAAAAAAATGCATTTTGAGAGGTCACAGTGACCGTGTCCTTAGACCTTTGACCACAAAACTCTAATCAGTTCGTCCTTGAGTTTAAGTGGATGTTTGTGCCATAAGTGAAAAAATTCCCTCCAGGCATCCATGAGATATCACATTAGTGTTGAGTTATAGAATGTGACCAGCTCCAGCTTTTCAGCCAACAAAATTTATTTGCAACCATATTTTAAATAAAAGCATGCCTGGCAATGCTAAAATACCACAGCCACTTTAGCTGTCACTCATTTTATTTTATTTCCTTTTGGAATGATCTTAGTTGGTGTCATTGCCACTATGTCACACTAACAGAAATGTCCACGGCTGGTGGAATGTATATGGTTCTGCAGTTGTCAAAGTGATATTTCAAGCTGCAGATTATCTCTTTGAAATAAACTACCTGATTGTGGAATGATTATGGCAATTTTGTCACAAAATTTTCCCTAAATGTCATTCACTGGAGAACTTAAAGGATATACACCCTTGTGCAAATTGTGAAACAACCTGCAATTAAATTTTTTCAGTATTTAATCCCAATTCATGTTCTCAACAAAAAAACTTGGCTTTTTGTTTTTATTTTTGCATTTCTTTCAGCAGGAAATAATTAAATCATACTGTATAAGAAATCTCATAATATTTG
Source organism: Gymnothorax javanicus (assembly GCA_029692085.1). Classification (NCBI taxonomy): domain Eukaryota; kingdom Metazoa; phylum Chordata; class Actinopteri; order Anguilliformes; family Muraenidae; genus Gymnothorax; species Gymnothorax javanicus. Next base: position 125,430,154 of record CM056194.1, read on the forward strand.
TGGGGTGCATGATGTAGATGATGTATACAGGACTATAGCAATTACAGTTGATGTCAGTCTTACAGTCTTAAAAACTGAGGAGGTCATATTATGTATTAATATGAGTAAATCAATATGATTCATAATAAAAGTTCAGTTAAAATTTGAAAAATAAAAAAACCTATAATGTAAACCCTTTTCCCAACATATTTCAATTAATTTGCACAAGGGTGTACATATTTTGGTGGTTTCGCTGAGTCTTATTGGGTGCAATATATTCAGGAAGAAATCCATACGTTTTTTTTTTTTTGAGAGGAAAACAAAGCCCCATCTTTTGGTCCAATGGATCCACAGGCTGATAGATCACAGAGTGAATTTATTACAGAAGAGGCTATTCTGGGACACCACTGCTAGACCACTGGAAAATAATCTGGATAATTCTGCCTGACAGTGTGTTGCATGATATCTACATATAGAGAACAATGTAGTTTCAAGTATCACAACACCTAATCAGCTCTAGAAATGCACATAACTTCATTCTCAATTAAGCAGGGATGGGATTAATGCAAATAAAAATAACATTTATTTCCAAATCATCTTTGACTTGTATTACATTGAAAACAATGCAATACATTGTTTACAAAAATAAAATTTTTTAAAAAATATGTAAACTCATTCTGAATTTGCTGCTAGTGACAGGGACAGTACGGATGGACATTTGAGTTACTGAAGACCTAGATCCAGGAATAATGAGGGGGGAGTTGCAGTCAAATTTGACCAATTCATGTCCTCAGTTCCCAAGTAATTGTTTTAAAACGAAAGATGATGTTACTTAGTGGTAGACACACCCTTGTTTCAACTGATTTGGAATGTATATATATATATATATATATATATATATATATAACAGACATTAATTGCAGAATGTCTGTATATAAAGTGTTCATATAACTAAGTGTACATTAAAAGAATAAGTATACTTTAGTGAAAGTACAAGCAGGAGGGTTATCTCCTAGCACATGCTTTAGCACAGATTTCCCGCTCATCCTTTAATTACATTGGCTCATTATTGATGAATTAGAATCCTACCCAACATTTGAAGTCAAATTTTAAAAGCTCTCTCTCCCTGCAGTCTTTCTGCAGTAAACATGGTTTTGATGCGTTCTGTGACCCTACTCCACCGCAACACCATCTTATGAAGAGCAGCCAGACTCTTCTATCAGACCCTTGGTCCAGTCAACTTACAGGCGTGGTCCCAGCAGCAGTTTCTCACCATCACCAGTGTTTAGATCCTGGGGGAATTCCATAACTCATATGAAGCATATAATCCATGGAATCACCAATGATGTTGCGGTATTATTTATTTTCTGCCAGGGTCTAAGCACCAGAGACCATGTTCTTTGTTCTTTGATCAACAACATCGTTGCAATTTCGACTTATCTTCCTGTTTTCTAGTCTTTCCGAAATGAAATGAATAAATTATCTTTACAAGTGAGAAGATAAAACATCCAACTTCTTGTCTTGGTTTTGTTGTAAGTTTAATATAGGGTAATTTATAAATTGCTGCCTTCTTGTTATTTGCATTTTTAATACCATCCCAACTTTCTTGTAGAAGAGGCTCTGTTTTATTCGCAGATAATAAGTATGCCAAGATGTAATGATGAATATTTTTAAGTGTCCATTTTTGAAGCGACAGGACTGAGGACACACAAGGTCAATTTTATCCAGATGATCCCCAGCAAATGATGGGCAAAACTGTTCAATTTCGGTGAAGCTGAGATCTTGATGGGCAGACACTGCTCAGGGTAAATGGGAGCAGGCCTTAATTTCATTTTCAGGTGAACTGCCAATTTCATTATTAAACAGGTGTCAGGTCACGAATGTTCTGCCCATCCAAATTAGACAGAGCATACCTTCCGGATCTCCCTTCTGGTTTACAGCTCGTTATTTTGTACCATGTTTATCAGTTTGAATCAGTTTGTGAGATTTTAGGTAGGTTTGTTACCCTGTCAGAATAAAATATTACCATATTGTGCCTTTGGCTACTTTACCTGGATTTCCTCCTGGAAAAATTAAGCAAATGTTTATGCGATCTCAACAATTTTGATTTCATTAAAAAGTAACACTTGAAATGTTTATTTTTGCTGTCCGCTTCAAGGAAGAGTGAGGTAGTAGCTAGTCTTTACACCCACCCTATTTTATTCTTGTAGAGCTATTGGCAGGTAACATAAAAACATCTTTTATTCAGAAGTGTTTACTTTACACTTTTATTCAGTGTATTTATCTCATGATTACTTGAACAGGCAAACAGTCTATAAATAATGCAGCTCTGAAATTCCGCATTGATTTAACATGCTGAGAGTGCAAATGATTGGACAAGTCATGCCCAGTCCTGTCTACGGCACCAATGGAAAAAAAAAAATCTATTGCATCTAAACTGCTGAGACTAGCAGGGACATTTAAATTCATGGGTTTCAGAGATACCGGCGTTGTCAGTCAGTTGGCTGTTGCGCTCGCAGTCCTCTGCATGGCTTGCTGTATTTTGCTCACATTTCGCCCGGTTTCTTTAGAAGTCTGCTTTAATACCGTCCTGTCAGAGCCACTCTAATGCCAACGTGTGCAAGAACACAAGCCGTGATTTATTCCATGAATAAGAGATCACTGTAATGCGCCCGACGAACCTCACGTACAGATTTTATATTCTCCTCACCACGGTCACGGGAGGACCAATCAGAGACAGGTTCCTGACTGGGGCAAAAGGGACCAGTCAGGGATTCGGCTCTATAACAGCCCCGTGTTCACTTGCAATTTGAATCAGCTGCACATACCAGATATGTATTTACTGAGCATGCAGCACATTCCTTCATGGAATGGCGTTTTGCCTCGTAGCTGAGGTGTTCGAGTGGGGTCCGAAAGGTCGAATGTTTTAAACCCCAGTTTGGCACGATACTGTGAGTACAGCTGTTGGTCCTTGAACGCTGATTCAAAGGAGACTGGTTTGTGCTTAATCTGAATCACTATAGACTGCTTCAGATGATTGTGTTTGCTAAAATAAAGGTAATGTAATGAAAGAGGGTTATTGTAACACACACTAAGCAATGATCTGAAGATCTCTAGCCTGGGTTTAGGCTAAAAAAAAACTAACTGTTCCTGGCTGGCTGTATTATCATTTCATAAAAACAAAATATTCATAATTTAACAATCCACAATAATTGTCGTACCCAAGATCACTATACAGGAACATTTGTTTAGACTTGTCATGCTTCAACCTTGAACCGTCCCGGTTCCGAAACAAAAACACCATAGCCATAGACAGCCACTTCCCGATGCTTTTGGCCCAACACATAAATGAATAGCAGTATGCGATAGGACTTGTCGTGATCCCATCTGATCTCAATTTAGATGCTTCAAGTTCACCCTTTGATTAACACAGGAAGGATTCTGGGTGCGAGGCTTATTTTGGGCTTTGCTTTAGAACTTCAGACGGCGCACAGATTACTTGGTTGTGCCAATTCCCTGGGTCAGCACCAATTTCAGCTGTTTGTTAATGGATGAGACATTTATGAATCATGTTATGTTGAGTACTAAGTACTCTTCAGCTGAAACTGCTGAACTACGTTTTGCTACCATGCAGTTATTGCATGCATATGTATAAAATGGCCCATAATTTCACATCACCAAATGGCCGCTGTGTTTCTGTGAACAGTAATTAACCTAGTAGAATGAGAAATGACAACTTCCTGTTCACATTTCTCCAATCAGATGATGACCCTACGGTGAAAAATGACAGTGTGTTGAATAGTTTAACATTTACATAAAGGTTACAGCGCAGATATAAGAACATCATGTGAGACGGCATAATGTGAGGGTAATGTGTGTGTGTGTATTTGTGTGAGTGCATGTGAGTGGAGGGGGGGCCGTCAAATTTAGGAACATTTTAAAGAGAGTATTTGATTCATCATGATTATTAGGGTGGGTCTGGCACAGCTAAAACATAACGTAACCTTGCGTGAAATCAAAACACTGTGCCTGAGGCCTGAGGATTATGTGTGACAGAGATATGAGAGGCTGTGGTTTAATCAACCAGATCGAAGAAATGGAAATTCCAAAAAAAAACAAGTGTCTAATCACAGCAACAATATAATATAACAGCCCTGCTCTTCAATCATTTCAGTAAACAGCTAATTTGAGAACAAAAAAAAAAAAGAACTTTTGATACATTTGTCAAATTGGATTTGAATAATTCAGGAGGAAGTCTAAATTGTGAGCAGAAATCGATGAATAGAAATGAATTTGGCACAGTCCCACCACTGCACAAATTTGAATCATAAACTAGGTTTCAGCTGCAAGTGCCATCTCTCAGAGCTGGCCTTGACCACGCCAGTATAAAACATTCAGTTTGGGGAATAAAGCTCAGATGATTTGTTTCCAATAAAGTTTTTGAACTCAAGTTTTGCTCCTGGAAGTTCTGTCAAAGTAATTGCAGTTTAGCTGACCCTCCCAAACCTGGAATTGAATACTTGTCCCCTGAAGTGACATCTGGTCTCTGGTCTAAGGACTGTAATTTTTTTAACGAGCAGCACATAGCAGATGGGTGCAGTTAAGGGTAGGCCCCATAGCACATGGAGCCACTAGGTGTGGCTACTGGTTTTGAAGAAACTCCAGCCATGCAATTGTCAGCAGTGGCCAGTGGCCAACAGGAGTAGCGCATATTTGGATTCATGCTGGTATGGGATATGGAAGGGATACAGTCCATTTTGGTTGGTATTGTTCATTGCACAAGCTCCCCCTACTGCCCATCTGCATGCCTGTCGGTTGATTTTTGAACATGCAAATTTTTTGCCACCCTTGTTCAGTGGACATTATGGTCGTGAACACCAGTTAAAAGAATCGTGATTCGACAGGCGTGTGTTTGGACAGAGAAACATGAACTGTCTGTGTCCCAACATAGCAGCATGAATTGTTTTTGAGGATGTTTGGACATATTATGGGGATTGGACATTCCAGACTCAGGTGGGATTGGAGACGCCAAATTTATTCTTTAAAAACAAGAAAAAGGAGGCGTTTTCATCATTTCTCTGTCCATCCATTCACTCACTACCTCATCATTTTATTCCTGGTCAGGGTCCTGATCAGATCTTTTGACCAGTGAATAATATTGCACCCCTATAAGTAATGAAATGATTGACTTTTGAACAAGGAAACACACATACGTGCAGCAATTCAATGGAGATTTAAATCTCAATATGATGAGTTGCTGGGCTATGACTTGCACCATCAACCTGCTGGCCATAGCATGCAGGTGGCACTGCTTGCAAATCTCTGACACCAAAAGTGTAATTTCAAGTTTGATCACCAATTTGTACCTCTCTTTGACAATTCACAAAACAGGATCAAGAGTATCAAAACACATGGTGAAAATGCCACTTCACCAGACCGGCCACCAGAAAAGAGCCCTTAATGCAACAACACATACAATATTTAACTACAGTGTGATAACCTGCTCTACAGTAGGTCATGCAGTGTGTGCTGCCTCACAGGGAGACGCTTGTGGGTTTGAATCAGGCGAGCCTATCCGGATTTAGGCAGGGACTGAACTACAGACCAGCACAGGAGAAGTCAAAAATGGGGAGTTATTGGCTCAGACAGGAAAATAGAAAGGAGGTATCCAAAAAACGGCAGGTGGAAATCGAAGTCGAAAAACAGGCAGAGTTTGTAACCAGAGAATGCGAAAGCAAGCAGATCCAAATCGACAAGCAAAATTAGAGTGTCAGGAACAGGAAAGGTTCTTAGCAGAGCAGGGAGAGAAAGCTTTCAAAATCAGGTTAGAATGACACAGGGAAAGCACTAAAACGAACTAACAAACTCAAAGTGCAAACGCAGAGTTTATTTAAAGGCTGGGAATGATGAGGCACAGGTGAGTGCAGAGGCTGGTGGGAAGGTGTGTTTGCTGATCAGTCCAGTCAGTGCTGGGCAGGGAGGATGACAGTGGCGTGTCCAGATTTTTTTGATTGGGGTGGCCCAAGTGGGGCACGGACTTCAGCAAGGGTGGCATGATCTGCGCATGCGACCACCTACCACACACACACACAGGCACACGCACACGTACTCGCACACGCACACAAACAAACGCACACACACGCACAAACATACATGTCAGAATAGCATGATTTCACGATTTTGTCTCCATTATCCACATTTACTTTAACCTTCATCCTACCAAGTGGGGTCTATCTGGACCCCGCACCTATATGTTCGTTTGCCATTTTAAAAATATGGGACATACTGCCTCACCGTTTTATGAATTGGTCAGAATATGTCTTAATTAAAACACTAAAGCACCGGAAGATGAGCTTTTTGCATTGTGAAGGTATAATTAATTTGTTAAACTTATCTGTCTTTTATTTTATAATTGAATAGCACACTGAAAGTTAACTTCTTTTTGGTTGTTTCAGATTCATAATGGCCAACAGACAAAGATAAGCTAGATACACAGCAGCAGAGGCCTTAAGGCAGATTCTGAACACAAACAATTAAAATTATTTTACAATTACTTTTTTGTTTTAATTCTGTAAGAAAAGATAGAAGTTGTATCCAGAATGTTCTACAGCTGCATGAGCTGCAAAAATCATGTATATAATGCCAAAATTTATTTTGTGGTGCTATAATTTGCTAAGTGTATGCTAGTTATTGCAATATTATTGCAATGTTATTGCATTTATAATACATCATAGATATTCAGCAGTAGTGGATTTTGTTCTTCAATAAAGTTATGTGTGTTTGCTGCATTGAATTTGTTCTTACTGCATTGATTTCAAGGTATTCCCTCCTGGGGGCCATACGGACCCCGCCTGGTAGTTTGTGTGTGTAAAATTGGCTGGTAGGATGAAGGTTAATTACCAACAGAACAGTGTCTCACATTCCTGTATTTGAAGTTGTGTGATTTGAAAAATAATTTTTTTTTTTTTTTTTATTTAGCCCTTATTTAACCAGGGAAGTCCCGTTGAGATTGAAATCTCTTTTTCAAGGGAGCCCTGGGGGTTGAGGTGGGGAGGGAGAGGGCAATTTGCACAGCGAATTAGATCAGGGGATGATTAGGTGGCAGGTGGAAAGAGCCAGGTTGGGACTTTAGCCATGACACCGGGGAACCCCCTACTTTTATCGAAGAGTGTCATAGGATCTTTGATGACCAGTGAGTCAGGCCCTCCGTTTAACATCTCATCCGAAAGACGGCGTCCCCATCAGTACAGTGTCCCCGTCACTGCACTGGGGCATTGGGGATTATTCCGCCAGAGGGAAGATCGCCACCTACTGGCCCACCAACACCTCTTCCAGCAGCAACTTGGTTTTCCTCAGTGGTCTTCCATCCAAGTATTGGCCAAGCCCACACCTGCTTAGCTTCAGCCACGCAGCTGGAGCAGATCGAATAGTGGTATGGCTGCTGGCATAGACCTACAAATCACAACACAACTGAGTTGCACCATTCAAATGTAATATAAAGCACATAAACACATAAATTGTGATTGGAATGACAATAAAATCAGCCTTTTTATAAGTAGGGTAAGTGGTATGTTACCCAGCTCACATGACTAAAATTAAATAAAGACTGTTGCACTTCTATATACACATGCAGTAATTGAAAAGTTTCAACTTTTGTTTCAATGTGTGACAATTAACCACAATGTCATTGATATTGTAATTGTAGTTATTGTATGCATTATATTCCGTTTGAGTATTTTGTAACCTTAGTTGCTGCACTGATTTTGTGATGTATGGGTTGGATACAATGAGTGAAGAAAATGTTGGTTCCTACTTGTGTTTGTTTCACTGAGGAAGGAGGGACCGGACAGAAAGAAAAGGAAGTAGTAGCGAATCAAGAGTGTTGCGCTCCTGTTTGTTGGATGTAGGTATACATTAGCCGTGTTGGTGTGATTAAGGAAGATTAAAGAGTGATTCATGAACCACCAATTGTAACCGCTCATTTCCTCAGCCCCGATCACACTACCCAGTTCGAAAACCGAGGGTTACAATATTACCAAGGCAACTGAATAAGTCCTTACTCAAGAGAAATCTGGAACTAACTTGTCATGATTTCACATACCCATGTGTACAACTGAACCTGGAGGCTCCTGCTGTACATCCCTGCCAGTGTCAAGCTGGTTGCCGCTTTCTGACTGACTGTCCTGCTCTGCTGGTTTGGATTTCTTACGTATAAACAAATCCTGATTTTTGTAATTTCTTTTCATACTGCAATAGCCGCATGGTGAATGTCATTTTATATTTTGCATTGTAAATTTAAATACGTACAGTAAGCATGACTAATTTGCGACATCCAATGTTTACACAGGCCTGCAGAGTTAGCAACACAAGACAGATTTACATGGTTAAGATTTGTAACTTTGACAGTAACCAAACAATGACGACAGGTTTGCTAGCAAGCCGAAATGATGGCCTGCACCACGTTGTCAGAAAATTAAAAAAAGATGGGGGAAACTTTTTCTTTTTTTGCTTACTACGGCTAAAACATTTTTAACACTGGCACAGTATGCGTACCAAAAAGTCTACTCGCATCTTTCACAAGCGCGACAGCGAGTCCAGAGAACATAAGGCCCAGAAGTGAACTTGCGATTTAGCCCCCGTCACACTTATTCAAAATCAGCAGGAATCAAGCAGAACCAGCCGGAATGAAGAATTCGCGCAACATTCGGGCAGAAATTTCAAATTGACCAAAATTCTTACAGCTTTGAAAGAACGCCGTTCAAATACTTAGAATGCGCTTCGAACTCGCCTCAAATGATTCTTGCACATTCTGGGTGTATTAGCTCTCCAATGCAGCTTGAATGTAGTTGGAACACAGTAGGAATATTTAGAATGCTGTTAGAATGCAGTCAGAATATTTAGAATACACTTCGAATGCCGTACGAGTGCGGTTCAATTGCTGCCTGAACACCACCCGAAGTCTGGTTGGAAGGTGCCTCGAATGCTGTATGAATTCACCTCGAATGCAGTCAGAACGCACCCGGAATGGCCGGCGAATATGGTTGGAACCTCAAAGAATTCAAACAGAATGCAGCTCGAATACTCAGAATGTACTCAGAATGTAACACGAGTGTCCCATATGCGTTGATTGAGTAATTGCTGACTACAGCGGGGGAACGTAAATATGCGTTTACGCCGAATGCGTGAGAGTTAACAGGTATGCGTTATTAATGAAAACTGGCCACATCTGATAATGTTGAGAGTTTTCAGAGTTTGTAATGGTAATTTAAATGAACGATTGAACACAGGTCATGACCAATCATTATTTTTAAGGGATTATGTTTAAGGTGAATACTTTTAATATCGAAATAGATTCCGGCAGCAATCAAGATGCATTTGAGGTGCATTCTGGTTCATTCGAGGCGCATTCTGGCAGGATTTGACGTGGCTGCCGTTTTGATTCTCCCTCAAATGCAATCAGAATGTTTTGAATGCTGTTGGAATGCCGTAAGAATGTTTATAATGCAGTCAGAGCGCAGTTAGAATACACTTTGAATGCCGTTCGATATTTCTCCACTTCGAATGCACCTGGAAAGTTTTGAGCATGAGCAAAACATTCGGGCCGGCCACAAGAATGGGACAGAATATTTGGAATGCACTCAGAATGCAGTCAGAATTTTAGAACGCACTTTGAATATCCAGGAATATACAAAGAATTTTCATTCCGACGGCATTCCGGCTCATTCCGCCTCTAGTGTGACTAGGGTTTTACCAAACCACATAGCTATGGGAGAAGTTTTGATGACCTCCTTCAATCTTGATAAACAGCTTCTGTGAACTGAAGAGCAAGCAGACAGGTGTGACTAAGACAGTATTTCATTGCTAATTTCAGCTGCGCTACACTGCAATGTATGTGATCGTGTATTACATTACTCTTCAGATTATATAGCCACCTTGCTAGCCAGCTAACGCTATTTAAGGAGAATCTTAGTAAATAATCATCATATTGGGGCAATGTCATTTAGTTTTTGCCCTAACTTCACTAGCAACTAAGCAGCAACAGCAATTGCTGTCGGTAGCAATCCAATGTGCCAAAAATCTGAAAGTACAGTTTGGATGCACAAAACTGCCAAATAACAAATCAGCGAAGTTCATTCATTTTACAGCAAGCTAAGTTAGTAAAGTTAGGGAAAAACCAAATCATATCGCTTATATATGATGACAATTTTAAAAGATTTTCCTTGGTTAATGTCAGCTAGATTGCTATATATGTTGTGTTCCAGGGTCCTGGGCCTTTGGCCAGGACATATTTATGGTTTTAACAGTTTCTTGTCTCAGGATTTTCCTATTTCATAGTTCATGTTCATTCATGTTTTTATTTTCCAGGTTTTCTGTTTTGCCAGGTCTGCCCAGCCACTTGTCTGCGTTCCGCCCCATGTCTTCGTTTTTGCACACTTCAGAGCTCTGGTTGGCTTTTGGTATTTCCCCCCTTCCTTCTGTGCTGTGCTGATTCAGGGCTGCCTAAGCTTGATTGGCAATTAACTGTTTTTTTAGTACTAACATTTACTAACAGTCACGGGAAGGTGTAATTCTTAGACAGGCACATTACTAATACTACTAATTTAGGTAGGGAGTTTATTGTCATGATTCCTGCTTTGCTATTTCAAGATCTTGCTGTGCTTTTCTGTTAACATTTATGCTTCCTTCCAACCTGCATACTTCATTGGTACTTAAGCTGAGCACGCTCATTTTCTTAATGAGCAAGTCATGTCTACCTATCATTGTCTTTTTGTCTTGATCTTGCCTTGCCTCTTGTTCTTCTCCAGGTGTTGCCCCTCATGTGCTCTGATTTTCTGCCCTTTATCTGGAGGCGGTGGAAGTTGGCTGGCAGACAGAGTCTCCATGCCAAGTTTATCACCAAGTTTTCATTGTCTAGTTTCCATGCCTAGTTCTCATCGTGTTTAGTGTCTAGTTTCTTGCCCTTGAGGTTCAGTGCAGTTTTTGTGTTTTTCTTAGCCAAGTCTAGTTCTTGTTGTATATATATTCCTTATTATTCTTTTGTTTGTATTTCTCTCCCTGGAGTTTCCAGTGGTTTTTTTGTTTTTGTCGTTTGGATCTTTTGTTACTTAGCTCTGTGTAGCCTTTTCTTAGTTGGATTTTTGCAACCCTTTGGGCCAAGTTTTTCGTTGGCCCTCGTGCCTGTTTTCTTTTGTTTAATAAAGACCCCCATTCCCTGCATCTTGCGTCTGGAGCCTTCCTGATTTCGCATCAATATAGTCTAAATGATAGCACAGATTGCAGTATAGCGCTGTCCAGCCACCGTGACATAATCATTACAGCTCCCCAGAGCACGCATGCCTTCCCCAGAAACTGACAGGTATGCTACTGAGAAACATAGTGTTTTTTTTTTTTTTTTTTTTTTTAGCCAATCCGAGTCGTCTAAACTTCTCCCATAGCTTTGTAGTTTGGGATACGCAAGTTCGTGGCCGCAAACTGCGGAGAGTTCTCACCTACCTACATTCATTTAACTAATCCTCACAATTGAAACTGAAACTTCTACTTTTACTTCCTCTCTGGGTTTTTGGCAGGTAGGACACACATAACTGCCTCTCAGGTTTAAGTCTGAATTCGACCTGTAAACCAAAATGCGGTTTACAGTTCAAACTCAGTGCCGACTCCGAATGGAGAGAGAGCAAATTATAATTTAGGATAATCTGGTGGCACCTGGGGTGGCCAATCAGATTTCAGGGGTGGCCTGTGCCACCCTAGGCCACTCCTTGGCCACGCCCTTGAGAATGGAAGGACAGGCACAGAACTAACCAAAGCAAAACAAAAATATTCTTGCTTACAGGAAAACAAAAACCAAGATAATCAGGTGGTTGTCCCCACGAAACATCCTGTCTGAGTTTGCATGTTACTCCCGTGTTTACACGGATTTTTTTCAAGCTTCATCACAAAAAACTTGCATGTAAGGCTACTTGGAGACTCCAAATTGTCCACATGTAGATGTGTGAGTAAATGGTGCATGAATATGTATCCAATTGGGATGAACTGGCAAACAGCCCAGGGTCTATTGCCTCTTTCCCACTGAGAGCCGAGATTAGCTCCAACCCCTCCCTGACCCAGACGAGGAATAAGCTGAAGAGATAATGGATGGGTGATAAATTTTCAAATTATTTTTACAGAAATAAGTTTTTGAGCACTGACACTTAAGGTATGAAAAAAAATTACACAGACCTTTTTTTCTGCCAAGTCACTGAGATACTCATTAGGGGGAGTACTGTTGCGCAATCCCTTTTCCCCTTGTGTCATCCATTTTGATTCACAGTTCTCGACAGCGTGACATCCATTCCAAATGTGAGGTATATGATCAACAGACACGGGGTTATGAATGTTCCAACACACTAAAGCACTAATGAACATGTCCAAAAGAATCTAGAACCACAGTACCAATGCCACAACCTCTGTAAAAATAAACAAAACTTTAGAGACATCAGTGACTCTAGCAATCTGAGTTCATCACGTAGCACATCTGCTATAGTGTTGAGAGATGGGAAAATCGTGCAAAGCTGGAGAGATGGGTCTTCAGACTGTGTCAGCTTCACATTACAGTCCATTCAAATTGAAGACTTATTCAGAGCCACTCAGACTGCACTGAAAAGAACCCATGAGGGCATTCAACTGATTTATACCAACAATAGTGTCTGACCTTGCAAGCAACATTCCCAGGCCAGGAAGTGCTGAAGTACCATTGCGAATGAAGCGCATTATCCAAATATAAATCCTGAATCAGATCGATGAATCTCGCCGCTGCATAGCCTGCCGAGCCTTATGGACCAGCTGGTAAGAGCGAACCGGGAACTGGACTGGAAGTAGTGCGGTAAAGAGATCCATCTTGAGCTGAGATAGATTCATCTTATGATAGAAATAGATAGAAATAATCTGCAGGTTCCGATCATAGTTACCACAATGTTAAACCAGTGAGTTTGCCCCAAGTCTTTCCTCAAAAGGAGAGGTGTTTGAACCATAGAAATAAGTAAGTGCAAACCTGCTTGGCAACGTTTGGTAAAATATAGCTTCATATTACTGGAGTAGACTGAGATCTATGTTATGCATGCGTCATAGCATAAGAATTATTAGAAACAACCAATGAAGAAGGGAACCCCAATTACGAAATAGTTGGGACGAAGTGTAAATTGTGAATAAAATCAAAATGCAATAACTTTCAGATCACATTTACAACAGATCATAGATAACATTTCAAATGTTGAAACTGAGACATTTTACATTTTTATCCACAAAATGAGCTCATTTCAAATTTTCTGGCTGCAACAGGTCTCAAAAAAGTTGGGACACAGGCAAAAAAGGGCTGAAAAAGCAATTAATATTTAAAAGAATCAGCTGAAAGAACATTTAGCAAGTAATTACATTAACTGGCATCAGGTGTGTAACACGATTGGCTATAAAAGGGATTTCTTAGAGAGGCTGAGTTTCTCAGAAGTAAAGATGGTCAGAGGCTCTCCGACCTGTGAAGGCTTGCGTAAAAAAAATTGTGGAATACTTTAAAAATAATGTTCCTCAGCGTCAAATTGCAAAGGCTTTGAAGGTCTCATCATCGACAGTGCATAACATCATCAAAAGATTCAGAGAAACTGGAAAAATCTCTGTGCATAAGGGACAAGGCCTAAGACCTTTACTGGATGCCCTCAGATGCCATTGCATCACTGGCATGATTCTGTTCATTGACATTACTAAATGGGCCCAGGAATACTTCAAGAAACCACTGTCTGTAAACACAGTCCACCACCTAAAACTCTATCATGCAAAAAGGAAGCCATTGTTGAGCATGATCCAGAAGCGCCGCCGTGTTCTGTGGGCCAAGCCTCAATTAAAATGGACTGTAGCAAAGTGGCAAAGTGTCCTGTGGTCAGACGAGTCCAAATTTGACATTCTTGTTGGAAATCATGGGCATTGTGTCCTCCGGGCTAAAGAGGAGAAAGACCACCCCTCCTGTTATCAGTGTTCAGTTCAAAAGCCAGCATCTCTGGTGGTATTGGGGATACATTATTGCATATTTTGTGGGACACTTGCATGGTTTAAAAAGCACCATGAATGCTGAAAGGTATATAAAGGTTTTAGAGCAAAATATGCTCCCCTCCAGATGTCATCTATTCCAAGGAAGGCGTTGTGTATTTCAGCAGAACAATGAAAAACCACATACTGCAGCTATTACAACCACATGGCTTCGTAGTAGAAGAGTCCATGTGCTGAACTGGCCTGCCTGCAGTCCTGATCTTTCACTGATTGAGAACATTTGGCGCATAATTAAACAAAAAGCCCGTCAAAGGAGACCCAAAACTCTTCAGCAGCTGGAAGCCTGTATTAAACAAGAGTGGGATCAAATTCCCATGGCTAAACTCAAGAAACTTGTCTCTTCAATGCCCAGACGCCTCCAATCTGTGTTAAAAAGAAGCAGGGATGCTACACCATGGTAAACAGGCACCTGTCTCAACTTTTTCGAGACCTGTAGCAGCCATCAAATTTAAAATTAGCTCATTTTGTGGATAAAATTGTAAAATTTCTTAGTCTCAACATTTGCTATATTATCTCTGTTCCATTGTGAATAAAATACTGGCTGGTGTGATTTGAAAGTCATTGCGTTTTGATTTTATTCACAATTTACACTTTATCACAACTATTTCGGAATTGGGGTTGTAAATGAAAAGGCAGGCTGAAACCGTGGGCAGACTAAAGGGTGTCGACCAACCATATTCACAAAATCACCTTGAGGCATTAAGACAGTGGATCAGGCCTTATTAAGTCTCATTCTCAATTTCCCCTGGAAGAAGCAGATAGGCTGTGACTGCCTAAAACAGTGAAGGTGGCTAGGAAGATCAAGGGCCTCATTGACAAAAGGTGCAGGCACGCAAAAACACACATATGTCCCTTTTCACAGCTGACATTTTTTTATCAAAACATGCACAATTAACAGACTTGGGCATCTACACAAAATTTGAAGTAGAGTTTGATTTATAAAACAATAACGTAATGCACACATAGGTTAAAAAATTATATTTTTTATCACAAACATCTTAGATTTTTATGTAGCATTTTGTATCAAATTTACAGCGCTGTGAAAAAGTATTTTCCACCTACCCCCTTTCTTCTATTTCTGCATATTTCACTTACTTAAATATTTCAGATTATCAAACTAATTCTAATATAAGACAAAGATACCCTGAGTAAACTCTGAGCAAAATGGAGGACATGATGCCACGACTGATTAAAAATTGTTATCAGGCTATGGAGCTGGTTAATTTGAAATGAACTGGTGTTATCAGCCTACACTTCTCCCATACATATAGGATAGTAGGGGCCTACTAGACCTACTAGGTTCATACGCGCACGTGTGTGTGTGTGTGTGTGTGTGCGTGTGTGTGTGTGTGTGTGTTTTGTGCGTGTGTGTATGCGTGCCTCCGTGTGTGTGTGTGTATACCGCGCGTCCGTGTGTGTGCTTGTGTGTTTGCACATGTGAGTATGTGTGCGTGTTTATGTGTGAGTGCGTGTGGGTGCGTGCGTGTGTGCATGTGTGTGTGTGTTTGTGTGTGCGAATATGTTTTGTGTGTGTGTGTGTGTGCGTGTTCATGTGCGTGTTTTTGTGCCTATCCACCTTATTCCCACCTCCCATGATCCCTTGTGCGAATTCCGGGAGCAACTTCCGCTGCATCCTGTCACTGAACTGTTTACTATGGTACCGGCTCACGCGAATCCTCTTTTTTTAAGCGAATGGAAAATAATATATGAGGGAACATCACCTTTTAGCCCTCAGACAGGATAAAGTTACGGTACCGCTGCCTTCTACTATTGAAGAATGGAAGAACGACCTGAAGCAGTGGCCACACTAGTGCATTTAGCTACATTAGCAACTCCGTTGCACATATTTCATTCTCGGTTATGAACAATCTACAAAGCTCTAAAGCGTATGCAGTACTTCCACAGCAACAAGGTCAGTCATTTCCAAAGCATTTTTATTAAAGGAGGTAGTATACGACCTTATGTACCTTAAAACAGATACACAAGTACTTTCTGAGAATATTTATGAAGGAAACACTATATTTCAGCGGTAAATATTGCTCTACATATGAAACGTAATGGATTGTTATACAGAGTAAATTAAGCCATCCGACAGTACGAGTCAAATTAGCTCTACTCCAGCCAACTACATTATACGGTATTAAGTTTCCTTCTAAAAATTCATCTGGGATTTGCTAGCTAATCCAATACTATAACGTGTACAACACAGTGAATCCATTTTTCCCATACTTTTAATTTTAGTGAAATGAGGTTTGGAGTGCAAGACTATTGTTTGGAACAGAGTAGGCTATTTTCAAATTGTAGTAGACTATTGCTACTTCTACAGCCTCATCTTAAACTGTACAGGATGAAACGTTAGTTACACTGACTGGCATTACCGGACGAATACAACAATTTTCTGTCCTCCCTACACGTGAAATCATACCTTGTGCTCCCCTGGCACTGTTGTCAAAATGCTTCTGAGGATCCGGCGTCTCCTCTGCGGCGGTCTGTCTGAGCCTAGCCATAAAGCAGGAATCGTTGTTTGTCGACATAATGAAATGAGCACCTAATGTTTTCGGGGGTCTTTTCAAATTCAGGTTTTTCAGCCAAATTCTGGCTTCCTCTTCTGTAGGTAGGCGATGAAAACCGTTTCGCTGATTACAAGGACAATCCCCTATGTTCTGGGTGCGCGTTCAAAACATTGTTGATCAAACCATAAATTTAGCTTCCTCTGGTTGTTAGTCCAGCCTCAAACAGCACAATAGGTGCCGGAGCTCTGAAGGGACATTTTAAGAAAAGCAAGTTAATTTGTTAAAAAAACGAGCTGTAATCACTAAGTTAAATGAAAGAAACGCTGCTGTTCTTGACTAGCCACTCGCTAAAAACTACTTCCGCCGGAAGTTGAACCCAACATCATATCTACAGTAGCGCCCTCAGGAATAAGGTTGATAAGTGTATATATATATGTGTGTGTGCGCATGTGTTAGCATGTGTGCTTGTGTGTGTGCGTTTGTTTGTGTGCTTGTGGTGATTGCATATGTGTGTGCGTGCGTTAGTGTGCCTGTGTGATTGTGGTGATTGCATATGTGTGTGTGTGCGTTGGTGTGCCTGTGTGTGTCTGTGTGTGTGTGTGTGTGTGCGTGCGTGTGTGAACGTGTGTGTGTGTGTGTTTGTGTGCATATGCACGTGCATGTGCGAACGTGTGTGTGTACCTGTGTGTGCGCACCCACTTACTGTCACTGTATTCACACTTTGTGCATAAGGGTGCTACTGCGTGTGTTATGAAGTGCTGGTAATGACAGAAATATTAATTTCTCTGGTGTACTTACTTTACCTCAGTTTCACCTACATGCATGAATGCTCAATTGCATTCAGCTTCTGATATAAGAGATCTTAGGTGAGCTGAGCCCAGCACCATCGGAAACTATCTTGTACTGTACAGTACATATTTCTGAGTTTCGTTCCCTCGGGTAAAAGAGGAATGAGGCAATCAAACAAGTATGCTCAGTACGCTCACTTTACCTCGGGTAAAAGCTGAGAAGTGTGCAGATGAGTGATGCCTGTGGTTCCCTGTTCGAAGTATGACATAAATGATCTATTTCAGCACTGTTAAACGCTCTGAATTATGCTGGGGTAGCCCCCTGCACACCACATGATTTAAGGCTGTTTGAGTTTTTAAGGAGTCTGATGCTTTAACTTGCCAAAAAAAAAAAAAAAAAGAAGAAAACTGCATATATAGTGTGCTCCAAAATTACTGGCACCTCTGACTGGCAATCCACAAACAATACTTAAAAAAATTCTAAAATATAAATTTATTGAGAAGTCAAAATGACAACGTGAGAAATACTGTACAATATTAATAATATTAATGGTCCAATGGAGCCAACCAAAATTACATACTGAATTAATTAAAAATCAGTTTCCTCCAAATCAAGGTTTCACAATCAATGGCACCCTTAAGATTACCGTAAATAACATCTACCGAAATTGAATCAGGTATTAAATTCCAGTTATTTAAATTTTATCTAAGTGTTTAGGAACTCTATTAAGCCATTACATCACTTCCTGTTTTACTAGGGTATACAAATAAGGTAACACACATGTAGTATCCCTTTGTCATCCAACACCATGAAGACAACAAAACAAATGTGAGTTCAAAAGAGGCATATGGTCATAGACCTTCATAAAGCTTATAATGGCAACAAGAAGATTCACAAATGATTGAATATGCCACTGAACACTGTCAGGGCAATTATTAAAAAAATCCAAAGATATGGAACTTCTGAAAACCTCATAAGTAGAGGACGAAACTGCATCTTGCCCCCCAGGATACTGAGGAGGAAGGTGAGAGAAGCGACAAAATCTCCAAGAATCACTATGAAAGAATCGAAGACCTTGCTGGCATCTTGGGGTCACCAGATTTCAAAAAGCACCATCAGGCCACCCCACATCCACAGGCTCTTTGGAAGGGTTGCCGGAAGAAAGCCTTTTCTGACCATAAAACACAGAAGCAAGCACTTGGAGTTTGCCAAACATCATTTAAATTATAAGTGGAACAAGGTGCTTTGATCAGATGAGACCAAAATTTCACGTTTCGTTCAGATACATCATCGGCATGTTTGGCGTTGAAACAAAGATGCATACAAGGAGAACCACCTCATACCCATGAAATATGATGGTGGGTCAGTCATGTTTTGAGGCTGTTTTAATTCGAGAGGTCCAAGGGCACCAGTTAAGATTAATGGCATAATGAAGTAACCAATTATCAGGATATTTTGGCTGGTTGAAGGCTGGGACTTGGCCATAGGTGGACTTTCCAACAAGAGGATGACCCAAGGCATACTTCAAGATCCACACAAAAATGGTTCTGTGACAACAAAATCAACATTCTGCAATGGCCATCTCAGTCACCAGATCTCAATCCAATTGAAAACCTGTGAGCTGAGTTGAAGAGAGCAGTTGATAAATGCAAACCTAAGAATGGGAAGGATCTTGAAAGGATCTGCTCAAAGGAATGGTCCAAAATCCCCCTAAATGTATGCTTTAACCTTATCAAAAAATTACAGGAAAAGACTCCATGCTGTTATCCGAACCAGAAGTGGTTGTATTGAGTACTAAATGAAGGGAGCCAATATTTGCGAAACCTTGATTTTGTTAAGATCTTTTTTTAATTAAATGATTGTTATGATTTTGTTGTTTCCACCAAAACATCAATAAAGTATTTCAGATGTTGGTATATTCCTTTTCTCTATAATTATATTTTTGTATTGTTTATGCATTGCCAGTCAGGGACGCCAGCAATTTTGGGGCCCACTGTAGCCTAGTTTAAAATGATAACATGATCTTCATGCCAAATTTTTGATTAACATCTCTAAAATAAACTCATAACCTGTCTGGCAGAAATGCAAATCATGTTGTGTCATTGTCTCAGCACAGATAACTACGTACTCCAGGGGCCTGCCCTGTAAAGCAAGATTGCTCAGCTAGCTGAATAATTGCTCGGAGAAACACCTGGAAACCCCTTTAACTGGAACGTGGACTGAAATAAAAAGAGCTGTTCCTGGTTTTACTTTGAACAGTTATCAGGCTAACACTGCAACCTTCCTTTGTGCGGCAGGCCCATGTTGAAAATGCACACTGACATTGACACAAATGTCTAATAAAACCACCTCAGGCCAAGCTTAGGAAATACATAGTATCATAGTGTAAGCCTGTTTTGTATAGTGACAATATTTTGGTTAAACAGTATGAGTTATGAGTTGGGTTCCGGGGCAACAGACTTGGGGGGAAGATTAAAAAGGGAACACCAGGGGGGTGTGCGGGGTCGAGCTTGGTAAAGAGATATGCGGGACCTGTCCGTGAGTGAACAGAAAAATAAAGGTATTCTTAAAGATTAACAAGACCCTGTAACCCGTTGTTTATCCACGCCTCATCTACACTGGAGACAGGACTCAGTCACACAGTTTTGAGGGGTTACAATAGTAATAATTCAAGCTATTGCACAGTGATGTTGTGGTGAGTAATATTCTGTTGGAACTTTAAAAAAAAAAAGGACTTTATTTCTCATCATGTCAAAGCGCAATGTTCCGGCTATGGTTTGCTGATGTTTACGGGTCTCTGTTTGTTTGCATTTATTGTGTTTCCTAGAAATATTTCTGTGAAGCTGCTAGAATACGGGTCCAAATGGATGTGGCAGCCAAGCATTTTGCTATCAACAAAACAAAATTCCGGTTTATTGAACCACGAATCATAACAGCTGAGGGAGCAGCTGAATTATCTGCATTCTTGAAAGAAACAGAAACACCCGCGGAAATCAACAAGGTAGTTTTGCACCATGGACACCCCACCCAACCCCAGCCCCCCCCCCCCATCCACTCCCATGAGTCTCTGTCTATTTCCAACTTTCTTCCACTGTTTTTATACACTGTTCTGTCTCTCTGAATATTGCCTCTCCCTCACACTCCCTCTCTTTATCACAGCAGGCTCATAATCACGCCATGTGAACAGTCTCTGTCGCATCCAGCCCTGTGCTACAATAGGGTTTTGACACAGAACGGCTCAGCAGCTCTGCAGTCCTCTGTATCGCCTGGGGCGAAAAACTTTAATAAGCCGATTAGAAATTTCCCAAGCTAAATGGGCACTACTGAATTCATCTGCAGATAAATGCATTTGATTTTCAAAAATACTTGAGATCTGTCAAATGCAGTTGGCGGAGTAGATTCGAAAATTGGACATTCAAAGAATTTCATCTGAAAATGCTAACCTTGGCTAACGACGTCCTGATATTTAGTGGCAATAGGACCGATTATATGTTTCAGTTAATCACATGAAAACTCAGCTTTGACTGAAATGTTAACATTTGCTGAAAGACCCAAAAGACAGGAAATTAAGTTCATCAGCTTCAATTCAAATGTAATTTTGTACTTTATCCAGGAGTTTGATGTAATAATGTCAATACATGCTCATTTGAAAATTATATTCATAATGCTCTCTCTACCAGGGATCTGAAATTCAAATTTAGAGGGCCACTGTGTCTGCTTTTGTGTGTTCCTGTACTTAATTGCTTAATTTAAACCACTGATTGGGGAAATAGTCTGCACACCTTGTCTTTGGGGCCTTAATTATTTTTGGAAATCACAGAAACCAGCCCTCCAGGAGTGGAGTTTGTGACCCCTGGGGCCTCATTTATCATTGTGGATACACCTTTTTTTATACCCTTTTTCCCCCGTTTTGTGCGTATGCACTTTTCTCCGCCAAATTTGGGATCTATCAAACCCAAACCTGACGAGAAAAAGTGCGGTCATTTACACCCATTTTGACCATGGCGTACCGTGATTTACACCCTTTTTGAAGAACAGGAGGAATTGGCGACGCAGCTGCTGAGTAAGAGAATTGCAGTGTGTGAGGGAGAGAGGAGCGTGGATTATAGCTTATTTAAAAGAACAATCAAAGCTGCGGCAATGTCCGATTTTCCTAATGTAATTGGAGCCATTGACTGCACTCACATCATGATTAGGGCACCATCGGTGAATGAATTTGTATATGTGAGTCGCAAAAATGTGCATACGATCAATACCCAAATCATATGTGACGCCGACATGCTCAAAACGAATGTAGTGGCACGGTGGCCTGGCTCTACACATGATTCATTCATTCTGATGCACAGCAGTGTGGGGCGAGACTGGGGGCAGGCGCTGCGCATGACGGCTGGCTTCTTGGTGAGTGCATATACACAGTATACTCATTCATTGAAAGCTGCTGCTTATAATCATCAATTCAAGGCTGATACTCACCCCATCTTTGTGACTTACAGGTGATAGTGGCTACTTCCTGAGGGAGTGGCTTTTAGTTCCCATCCCGGACCCACAGGGTGGCCAGGAAACCCAGTATAATGAGGTCCACGCCCGTGCGCGCTGCGTCGTGGAGCGCGCCATCGAGCTCCTGAAAGGCCGTTGGCGCTGCCTAGGTGCGTTGGGTGTTAGGCTCCTCTACCACCCGAAAAAGGTCTACAGGATCATCTGGGCCTGTGCCATCCTGCACAATGTGGCAGTGAGGCGTGGGGTTGCGCTGCCGCCGGGTCTCCTTCCACCCCAGCATGTAGACCCGGACCCACAGCCCCCTCCCCGTCATGAGGGTTTTCAGCGGGGACTAAGGACACGAGCTGTGGTGATGCAGCGGTTGTGAAGCCGCCCCCCCCACCTCTCACCCCTCATGTTGAGCTAATGAATGTGTGTATATAGCCTACGAGTTTCTCAGTTTCAGTCTTGCAAAGTTGTGTTTAGTTTTCAGTATTGCAAGAACCTCACATTTCATTCCTCGTACATTTGATGTCCACAAGTTGAGACAGAAATAAATTCATGTATATCAAACACGACATTGTAATTTTTGTCCCTCTATGCAACTGAAACAAAACACACACCTACTGCATTTGACAAAAAGATTCGACAAGAAGGTTTTTTTTTTTTTTTTTTTGCTCTGTAAGACTTGTGACTGCAGCACTCGGCGGTTTTACGCTTGTTGGTGAGGCCG
The DNA here is from genome assembly GCA_029692085.1 of Gymnothorax javanicus. Taxonomy (NCBI): domain Eukaryota; kingdom Metazoa; phylum Chordata; class Actinopteri; order Anguilliformes; family Muraenidae; genus Gymnothorax; species Gymnothorax javanicus. The sequence goes on from CM056194.1 coordinate 125,452,717, forward strand.
GGGCTGTGGCTGATTAGATGTGATTGTTTTAATTTCCGGAGGAGAAATTGTTTGGTCCAACATTATGTGTTCATTTCTGTTGTGATTCTCTACGTGTTCTTAGTTATATGTTCTTGTTCCTAAATAAACCACAAGACTAAGTGATCATACAGAATTACTGGAAATACCTGCCGAAGAGGACTTTTTTCCTCGCCTGCACCTCACTAACAAGCATGTGTATCTCAGTGTCGGAGAAGTTTTGCTTTTTTCTGCGTTTCCCATCCATGTTTCACCGTCTTCCACTGACGTCACTCCACAAATCCCCAGAGCACACATGGCTACTTCATATGCAGGTGCTCATTTGCATTGAACATATATGGTTGTGTCTGGCGTGTAGAGGGCGGGATATGAGGCACGTTCACGTCTGCACTTTTCTTGGGTTCGGTGTGATTTATCAATGGAAATTGCGGAGAGCTGTGCGTACGCACAGTTTGATAGATCTGAAAAGGGTGTAAATATTTTGGGTGTACGCCATTTTTGGCTTTTCGCCGTACGTGAAAATTTAGTAGCACTTTTACACCCTTTTTGATAAATGAGGCCCCTGCTCTGGATTGTACTCCATGCTCTGTGGACTCAATGACAATTTATTGTTAAGTGCTGCTAAAAGACAAATACAAAATGTCCTCCCAAACAGGATATAGCCTGCGGTCAAGTTGTAAATGTATCAAGCTAATAAAAGTGTGAAATCTAAAAGTATGTTGCCATGCATTTCACTTCCAAGAAAGTAGCTGATACATGTTTATGAAGGGTAGTTCATGTTCACAGTGGAGATAATTACATTAATGACCTATTTCCAAGGGTTTCTGCAAATGCAAATATTTCACCCAGATTTTCACCTCACCCGCTACGGAAATATGGAAATGCCAAAATCATAAATAACAAAATAGGCGGAATATACCTTTTGAAATAAAGTAGCTGCAGTCTGAAACCTCTAAAAATTACAGCACAAAATCTCACCATTATCTGTGCCGAAGTTCATTCTAATCAAGTAAATCAGAGCAAAATTAGAGAGGTTTTAGTTCAACAATGTGTAGGTGGCTTTTCCAAATTGGCAATTTGGGCATCTTTTTGGGTATTGTGTGCCATTTGAGATTTCTCAGGTGCCAAACTGTGAAACTCACTTATTTGTCACTACAGGCATACATTACAACTAATTACTACCATTTTTTTTTTTTAAATATTTTTTTAATTGCAACCAGTCTGGTATACATTTTCCCATTCAAAGAAAATGCATTCAATGAAAATGAAGTTTGACTCCACTGGAGCAGATGTATTTTCAATAAAACAAGCAAATAAACAAAATTATAAATACAAAGATAAGGTCAAAAATGGTAAAAAGTAAAAGCAACAAACACCCCAGCAATTATTTACATAAGAACTATGTATCCACTACTCACAAAATTCTGACGTGCTACCGAGGTTTGTACCCAGATCTCCTAATGCATAACACAGCTCTTAAACCACTGAGCCCGTTGGCTGGACAAGTTGCAAAGGACTTCATTGCAGATTCAAGCAAGCAAAGCACGACATGCACCCTAACGGCCGCATTGTACTGCTGCAAAAAAAAGACTACTTTTCGAAAGACTTCTTCGAAAATGACTGTTGAATATTCAGTGGACAATTAAAGTGATAATACCAAAAAGAAACCATTTTTAGCGACTGTATTGCTACATTTATTGCGGGGCTTTTTGCGTCTTTGTGCGTAACATCACCTGGTAGCCGGAACGCAGAAAAAGTAAAAACAGCAATCACAACAAATACCCTAGCAATTATGTAGCACCCCTCTGCTCTACCTGACAAAATTAACCTTTAAGTAGAAGGAGGTGTTTCTACGATTATGGTGAAGGTCTAGGCCAGTTCTAGGTTCGGCATTAAGGGGGGGAATAAGTGGACAAAGACACTGTTTAAATGTAGTAGAAGACAATAGACATTTATTTATAATAATATTCTGGAAATATTTCCTTTCTCGGGATACAGAGAATATTCAATCAATATTTATAAATATCAAGAATAGTAAATACCAATAAATAAATACATAAATAAAATAATAATAAAATACCCCAAAGTATCAAATAAAAGCAAAGTTTCAAATAAAATGTTTCACAGAAAAGAAATAATCCGTTACCCAGGTATGTAAGGTGTAATATCAATGTATGTGTGAAGGCTTATCTGTGTCCAGGGAACAGAACAAGGGTTGGTCCAAGGGGGTTGAGTTTAAGGGGGTTGGGAATCCAGTTCAGTCAGGGCAGAACAGTTCGATCGGGATCCAAGGGGACTGATTCGCCATCCAATGGAATCCAAAATCCAGAGTACATAAAAAACCAATTTGCATGCAGCAGTTTGAGAATAATAATCAATATCTAATATCAAATATCAAATATCAAAGTTATGAGATCTCATCATGTTCCAATTCTAAAATATATACAGGGGTTCCGTATAATTACTGTAACCAAATAAATATATACAAGCAAGGGAGGTTACTTGTAACCACAGTTAAACAATACTGTGTCAATTAGATCTGGCACAAAATACGACGTCAGCGTCATTGGTAGTGAGAGAGAAGAGGTCACACACACAGGCTACTGTGTGCGCACCTCAAAACATTCGATTTTTAACGTCTCCTAACTCGGAGTTCGTTACCATCAACGGTTAAAATCATATAATTCGATATATTCATTAATAACACTTATATTCTCCAATAACACACATAAATACAATATTAATTCAATAACAATATTTGGAAAACAGTACACTAAAAGTCAATCTCCGATTGGTTTTTAAATAGTTTGCTCAGTTACCCTCGGTTGCTAGTTATCCCATTCAAACTAATGAACTAGAAGCCAACAGTGCCGAAACTCGCCAGCGGATGCCAGCAAAATAGTTCACTCACCGGAGTTCAAATCATACACAAACACAAGGGTCTTCTACCTTCAGAAAAGGGTGAAAAAAGATGTAGAATGGAAAAAGAAGATGATTCGATAAAAAGGGCTTTGAAGAGAAAAGTGATTTTAAGTTTTACGAGTATTTGTACAGGACAGAGATGAATAGCGTTCATTCAAGTGATTTCAAGTCGTTCAAGTGAAGTCTAAAAAACCAAACCCGTCACCTAGGAGATGGCTATACATCAAAATAGAAGTCTTTGACAGTACATTCACTTTCAACCAGATTAAGAGGATGATGAAAAGAAAATAAATATAATCATGTAAACTCAGCTTCTTGTTATTTCTATTTAAGACATATTTATTCTATTTATTCATATTTATATATTTATCTATTTATTGGGCACTGACCATTACTAAATTTATGGTCCTAGTAACAAACTTTAAGGTGGGTTACAACTACATATACAAATACTGTGTAGCAGTGGTGTATGCTCAAATGCGAGCGTATACGACCGTCACCCGCTCAATAGCTCAATGATACTGAACTATTTCCAATGATGCATCTAGTAATGCTACATGTGAAGAGTCAGCTGGCAAGCTGTAAAAATAACTTTGATGGCATCTGTCAAATATTTAGCGGATAATTATAGCAAAATTGCCACAAACAAGCCAGTTTAATGATTATATTATGTTGCTCTTTCAGTACATGTGGGTAATGGCGCATGAACTCTGTTAGACGGACCGGGAACGCAAGGCTCTATTCAGGCTAGGTTTGTGTGATTACGGTGGTTGAGGGCTCGTTAGAAACGTCAGAGCCCATAGAATCAAATGGCCACCCCCAAAATCAAACTGACAGCATCAAAAGCCGATCACAGTGAAGACAATACATTACGTGCAAGCGGAATGCTCAGGGCCGGTCATCATTGGAAGCAGTGCCCCGGAAACAAACGTGCATGGAGACTAGCAGATCCAGTTTCAATATAACACGGACACATTGGATTAACATTATTCAGTGCAGATTAAGCCTCGAACACAGTTTTTATTACAAAATAGCAAAGGTAAGAAAAAACATTTTCCTCATTGTTGTAGAATGTTAAGTGTATGCCTGCTGTTCTTTGAGTATGGTGTTGGATGAAAATGACAAGGCTTATATCATTGGATTCTGTGGATTTTCCTCTTTCGTTTGAGGTATCGTTTGTATGCATAGCATGAATTCAGTAGAAACGCTAGCTATCGAGCACAGATATTATTTCATCTCATGTTTTGCTTCAGGCTTATTTACTTACTTGGTGCTTGAAACGTGTTCGGTTGAGGTAAAAATGGTCAACATAAGCTTCTTGCCGAGTTTCTTCCCATTAAGTGGATATTTATTGATTGCCCTCGGTACAGGGGGTGTTTGGGCTTACGAAGCTAATTAAAAACCTGCTGGAATACTCCCACTATGTTTTACAGCTTAAGACATCTATCCATCCATTTTCTGCTAGTTATCCGTTCCCAAGTCAAGGGTGTGGTAGACTCAACAAAGCGGCCCAGGCATCTATATGGAATTATATTTGTGTCACAATCCTGAGTGAGCAATTGGAAATTTTGAGCGCAGAAAAATATATTTCGCAAGCACACAAATCTTGTTTTGAGGAAAGATTATTAGTGAGCAAACAAACCTTCCAAGTGAGCGAACAAAACTCTATTCTGTGCTCAACAAATGTCTTTGCATGTTTGCTATGATCAATATGAACGTGCAATATTAACTCCTCTCACTCAGTTTCACTGTATGCCCTCTCGCAAACTCATGTTCTGCATGCTGGCAGACCGCAGCATGTTCGCTCAAAGCATGTCTCTCCCTCTCTCTCAGTCTTCCCTCTCTGTGCACGCTCAACTTCACCTGCGCGCTCGCTCGAGCTGTGCATAGTGTTACAAATGTGCCACGACTCTGATTGGCTGCTTCGGTCGCCAATTAGATGCATTATGCCCAACCAACCAAAGAAAAGGGGGAAAAGTAATGACAAAATTCGTCTGCGACTGGATAATAATGCTGCCCTTGTTTGGGACGGGTTAAGGTTAACGTTAAATCTCTATGTATCTTGAGACATCGACTGTTGTGTGACTGTGACTCTTGACTCATATCCCTCTTTAGCAACTCTGGCTGGTGCTAACTATAGCATTGGATGAATTCTTCTGAACATCAAAACCAAAATGTCACACCACAGCCACCAGCACCACGTTTCATGGACCTTTATGAAATTTTTTTGGTTAGTCTGTACACCTGCGGCTTGCGAACCAAGTTAGCTATTGATGTGGGTGAACGACCTCAGTCTGGGCCCTTAGACTGAGGGGTCTCCACACCTGTAGTTTTCCGCCAAAGAATAGACGCAATCTCCAGAGTCTGATGCAAGTGGGTTAATTGTATCTTTCTCAAAGTGAAGTACAACATCCCGGGCTGGTATGCGCATACCAAGAAGCATTCATATCCCATCAATCGCCCCACACCGACTGACCACTGATTGTCTGACCACTTAATTTATAGGGCCTTTGGACCTTCCCATAAGGTGGGGTAAAACATGATACTTTCTACCTCATCATACAATTATCATTTTCTGATTGGTAATTGTCACATGGTAACACTCCACCCTTAGTAACAAATTTGCCATTACATCATGGTGTAAATTCATTTTTTGCCGCCAGGGATGCTCGAAGACAATGTTTGAGCCTCCCAAACCTAGGGGTTACCTGAGGGTCATCTTTGGGTACCCAAGAAGACTGGATCTCTGGATTCATCTAGCATAAACTGGTGTGCGCCGGTTCCTATGAAGGGACTTCTTATTGGTTGATTACCAATATGGTCATTCCGGAAGATTAGCTCATCTTAGCCAGCCAGCTATAGGTTGCTATCTGATTCTTTTAACAGATTTATGAGTTTTTGTTTCATTCCCTCTACTTTTTCTACAGCAGTAAGCAGGCCACATGAGCCTGGCTCAGTTCTCTTTGGAGAGTGGTAATCATGTTTATTCTTTGACTTTAAACGTTTACCCCCCACACTATACAGAAGTATTGTGGCTCATTTATATGGCTCAAGATTAAGGGAACACTCATGACCTCAAGTCATTTAAACCTTAGGCACTCAATCGGCCCAAGTGGTTGTGGATCAGTTTCACTTGTTTTGATGCAGGCAACACTGACAACAGGTGCAATGGAAAGGCAAGAAGAAGAGAAACACAAACAAACCAGTTACACATATAGTCTTGAGTTGCACTAGTGCCCTTGTCACACCTTGAGGCATGAGACGGTATTTATGGCCCAGTCAGGTTGCAATATATTTCCCACCACACTATCTAGTTAGGTTGCTAGCGTCATGTCAGCTAACTAATGTCGGGGAGAAAAGCAGAAGATTACTGACATTAACGTTACTTCCATGATAGCTGGCAAACTTGACAGTCTTAAAAAAAGAATAGTTTTGGCACCTTTCTCCGGCTGATTTATTTCAACATATAACGCTGAAGAAGGCACTTTGCCGATATGTCTGTCGCCATGAAAGTTTGCCTGGAAGTTCATTCACAAATGAACCAACCGGAATAATGACCTCTACCGTGACGAGTGCTTCGAACTATGGGACCGCTGGTGCCAGCGTCGGCTCAGCTCACCAGTATCACCTGGCGCTAATGTTCGTGAGAGCGGGCGTTCGGTGGTGCAACGCCGGGCTTTGATGCGTGTGTCCCCGCTGGCAGCTATGAAGGCCGGCATTGCACCGCTGGGCGCCCGCTCCCTGGCTCCGGACTGATTGGCCTCTTCAGCCGCACATCGTGTGTTACTACCGTGATCTGTTTCTGCATATTTCATGAACATTAGCGCCAGATGACACTGGTGAGCTGAGCCGATGCTGGCACCGGCGTTCCCGTAGTTCAAAGCACTCGCCGCGTTAGAGGTCATTTTTCCGGTTGGTTCATTTGTGAATGAACTTCCAGGTTTTTCCAAATGCATTCCAGGTAGGTTTAGGTTATGCTTTCAGGTTATTTGTCTAAAGCAGTCCCCCAAATATCACTAAACAATCGCAACTGCTGTAATTTGACACCACAATATCTTTCGCTCTGTTTATGCATCCATGCTCCAGTAAGCCAGCACAGCAACACCAACACTGGGAACGGTAGCAGCACCCTGGTTTTGTTAGCTACACCAAAATGGAATATTACCTTTAATTAATATCGTTCATCACACCTGCACTTGCCCTGCTATTTCAAGTAAAACTGATTGCTAATAGTGTCTAAGCATTAGAATGAGATGTCAATCACTGCATTAAACACGTTTCTTTGCTTTTACAAAAGTAATCACGGATGATCGTGTGCTTCAGTTGTGGATGTGTAACGTTAGGTGATCAGACTTGATATGCAGGTTATAGGTGTATTTCAGTTTATGACGACAGACATATCGGCAAAGTTCCTTCTTCAGGGATGTAGAAAAAAATCAGCAGGAGAAAGGTGCCAAAACTATTCTTTTTTTAAGACTGTCAAGTTCGCCAGCCATCATGGAAGTAACGTTTAATGTCTGTAAGCTTCTGCTTTTCTCCCCGACATTAGTTAGCTGACCTGACGCTAGCAACCTAACTAGATAGCTAACTTGGTTCGCAAGCCGAAGGTATACAGACTAACCAACAAAATTTCATAAAGGTCCATAAAACATGGTGCTCGTGGCTGCAGTGTGACATTTTGGTTTTGATGTTCAGAAGACATCGTCCAATGCTATAATTAGCACCAGCCAGAGTTGCTAAAGAGGGATATGGGTCAAGAGTCACACAACAGTCGAAGTCTCAAGATACATAGAGATTTAACATTAACCTTAACCCGTCCCAAACAAGGGCAGCACTGCTATTATTCAGTCGCAGACGAATTTCATCATTACCTTTCCCCCTTTTCTTTGGTGGTTGGGCATAATGCATCTAATTGGAGACTGAAGCAGCCAATCAAAATTGTGGCACATTTGTAACACTCAGTACAGCTCAAGCGAGCGCGCAGGTGAAGTTGAGCGTGCACAGAGAGGGCAGACTGAGAGAGAGGGAGAGACATGCTTTGAGCGAACATGCTGCGGTCTGCCAGCATGCAGAACATGAGTTTGCGAGAGGGCATACAGTGAAACTGAGTGAGAGGAGTTAATATTGCACGTTCATATTGATCATAGCAAACATGCAAAGACATTTGTTGAGCACAGAATAGAGTTTTGTTCACTCAATCGGAAGGTTTTGTTTGCTCACTAATAATTTTTCCTCAAAACAAGTTTTGTGTGCTTGCAAAATATATTTTTCTGCGCTCAAAATTTCCAATTGCTCACTTAGGATTGTGGCACAAATATAATTACATAGGCATCTACCCTCCCGAGCTGCCTCCTCTAATTCTTCCTGGAGAACCCCCTTCCCAGGCCAGCCAGGAGATATAATCCCTCCAGCATGTCCTGGGCCTGCCTCGAGGCCTCCCACCAGTTGGACATGCCCGGAAAACCTCTAAAGGGAGGTCTTCAGGAGGCATCCAAACTAGATGCCCGAACCACCTCAACTGACTCCTCTCAATGCAGAGGAGAAGCTGTTCTACTCTGAGCCTTTCCTGGATATCCAAGCTCCTCACCCATGAACAAAACTCATTTTGGTTGCTTGTGTCCAGGGTCTTGTCCTTTCTGTCTCTACCCAAAGCTCATAATCATAGGTGAGGGCAGGAAAGTAGACTGACAGGTAAATTGTGAGCTTTGCTTCGAAGCTCAGTTCTTTCTTCACCACGACAGACCAGTACAACACCCACATCACTGCAGATGCCACACGGACCTACGATCGATCTCCTGCTAAACCCTACCCTCACTCTTGAACAAGACCCCGAGATACTCAAGCTCCTCCACTCGGGGCAGCAACTCATCCCCCCACTCAGAGGCTCAATCTACCTTTTTCCAGCCAGGAACCATGGCTCCTGATTTCTCTTGTTAGAATAATAAAAATAATAATAATAAAAAAAACATACACTGACAAGGTTAAAAAGCTTAAAAGGGTTAAAAACTTGATTTTAATTGGAGGGGGTGTTAAACTGTAGTTTTTTTTTTGTGCTGCTTTCAACTAAATGTAGGTAGATGATCATTTACAAATCGCTTAATTATGTTTTTGTTTGCATTTTTCATGCTGTCCCAGTTCTTATGAAATTGAGGTTGTAAATAAAATATTAAATGTTGCCTTCTTAAATTTAACTTATTTTGCATTCATACCCTCTACCACCCAGAATTGAAAGCAAAGCAATAACTCCTGGGTGCTCTCATCACTCTGAAGAAAAATAATATATTGAAGTATTCTGTTTTTCAAATGCAACTGGTTACATTTTCCCTCTTTAATTTAAATTGGTGCAGATGCTGGTAGAAATTTGGTGTTTTCATTCATCCTGTAATGCAAAAATGAATATCTGTCCTCATCAGGCAGTACACTATTCATCCCTAGTTTTTGACATTATTAACATTTTAACCCAATTTTAATTCAGTGTTTGCAGCAAGCATGTTTTCATCAGACAAGCTGGCTGAGATGGAGTGTTGAGAGCTCACCTGCGGTTAAAGAGTTATGGCAATATTATAGTGACTGAATATTGGGCTTAATATGCATGTACCAATGTGTAAAATACGTTTTGCATTTGCCTCATCAAGATTCCAGGCTCCTGTGACAATGAGGACATGTTTGAAAGTTATCTCCCCCTTAGCTTGCATCGCACCCACAAATATTGCACAAAATAAGATTTCTATGTTTTAAAACACTTATCCAATACCAGGTGTTTCTTACATTATTTTTTCTTTGAAATGATTTGTTACATTTTACCGAAAAGTGTTTGATTAGTTCAGTTCTATGACTGTTTTGCTGAGCAGCTCAAAGTTGTGCTAGCAAGCTGTGGCTACATAATCTCACTCTGGAACTGAGTTTCTTTACTCGGAACAGACTCGCCCCATTAAGTGGTCTGTCCAATGGGAGAACATCAAGTAGCACACTGAGGTCATGATCGAGGTCAAATGAATTCCCATCCGAAAGAACGGATCTTCTTGTGTTAAAAACGATTTCAAAATTATAGTTATACAAAAAAAATCAAGCACGAAAATGATTAACAGAAGCTGACCCTTTTATTATTGGGCGTATAAATATCCTGATATGTTGGAATCTTCAGATTCAAAACACGTTATTTATATTTATGTGAGCTAGCAGCTTTTTCAGTGCAAGTGAACGAGGAAGTAAATTTCAAACACCTCTTCATCACAGAGGCATGGAATCTTGGGGAGTCTATTGCAAAATGTATTGTTCACATTGGTGACTGCATATTAAGCCCTACATTCAAAGCTGTGAAAATATTGCTTTAATGTCATTCCAAATTCTGTGCAGTGCATGACTTACCAACTGCTTTTGAGAGATAAAAGTAATGATGCAGTGTCTCTGCATTCAGGAAACAGCATTTCTGCTGTTAGTGCCTCTACGGTTGGTACACTGTAAAGCCAGATAGTGTGGTGCACTCAATTGTTTTGTGGAAACTGATTAACTCAAAAAAAAATGGGTAAGCCAACTTCATGATCTTGTGTTCACAGCACTTAAAAACATGGTAAGAATAAATTTTCAAAGCTTTTACCTTATTTTCGTTAAGTAACGTCCACACGATGCAATTAATTTGGCTTACTTTTTTTTTTTTTTTTTTGAGGTAATAGGTTTCCACAAAACATTTGATTTTGCTACACTATCTCGGTTTACAGTGTACTGCATTACTGCTAGTATTACCTCTATGCTTAAAACTGCTAATTCAAAGGATACTGCAACATGTCAGTGGTAAGGATTGAGGATAAACACTATCCTTGCAGATTCTCTTCAGACTGAGAAAACTTGTGCTTCAATGACAGCTCATCATGTAATTCACGCACAAAAACAAGTAATCATCAAATAGAGAAATCAGCTAAGGCCCCAGTCATCTAACTCGCCCACAGTTTTTCTGTGATCCTGGGAATTCAGCCATTTATCAAGCCTTTTTCAACACTGCACGCTGCATTAAATCTACCTTGAATTATTTACATTTTCCATCTTCATATTTAGTGCAAATTTCCCATCTTTAATGTTAGATATAAATCAAACTAATTTCCCCAACTGTGATCAGATATCAATCTTAATATTAATATGCAATGTGTGTGCCGATGATGGAAATTGAAAATATTAAAAGAAAGCTTTGAAAAGCTTTCAGGATAACCAACAGAGGAGATGGGGAATCTGTTTGAATTTCCAGAATGTTCTGTCACGCATGATCTACATGGAACATCTGCCTTGTCAAATTTCTTTCTACAAACCTTTCATCTTATATTCAAAGAGACAGTAAATCTATTTGCGTGTGTAGTGTTTCTTTGAGTATTGGTGAAAGCAAACAGCACCTCTCTCCCTTTTTCTCTCTGTTTCTGTCTAACTCACATACATGCACACAAGCACACACACACTACCACACACAAACACGCACACACCTATACGTACACACACACACACACACATACATGCACAAAAGCACACACACACTTAAAGTACACACAGTACACATACACCCACAAACCCACACAAACACACACACACAAACACATGCTGACACTCAGAAATACACACACACGTACACACTCACGCACTCACACACACACACACACACAAGAAACAGCAGATTAGACAGCAGGCAGATGTATCAGAAACTCTTTATTGCCATGAATGTCCTTACTTGTCCTTTTATTTAAAATTAGCTTACAACTGAGACACAAGTAAAAAAATAAAACTAGTTTACATGGTTGGACCGTATTTGTAGCTATTCATTTTGAAAAATCCACAGCCGATGAGGAGGCTCCAATACTTGATCAAACAATCGTGTAACTTCCTCACTCAGGACCAACCAATGGTGTAACTTCATCATTCACTCAGTCACAAAATTTTGCATGCATAGGTCTGGCTCCAGCTTTGCTGCGGTCTAGCCAAAAAACAAGATTGAAGACTCGAGGCATCTTCAGCCATTCATGAATAATTTAGCCGAAAAAAAAAAAAAAAAAAAATCAGGTTGCTGGGATACACAATACCATGGAAGCAGGCAGGAGCTTGCATTTCTTTCCTGACCAGAAATGCATCATGTGGAGCAAGATTTTTGAGTGACAGCTGGTTGAATAGCACAAACACTGAGCAATTTTACAATCAATTTAAGACCTCAGCTAAGTCTCAATGTCCTGCTGTAACCATTTCTTTGATGAAAGAGTTCAAGCGATCGGCCTGGAGCATTAAATGACCCAGAGAGCTTCATGCAGAATCTCCAGTCTACTTACGCCACCCTGACACTTGCACGATTTTTGTTCCCGAAATGCCACGCAATGCGTCGTGGCAGTGATTAAAGTCTTCAGGAACGAGCGTAAGGAATGTGTGAAGGGTGCGGTGGTGCGTGCCATGTCGTAGAGAGAATTTTAAAATTCAAAATTGAAGTTCAAAAATTCAGCACGCATTCGGCACACAATGTTCGTGCCATGTGCGTGCCACTTGCGTGAACCATGCGTGAACACTACACAAACTCGGCACGAACACTGCCGACGGTGCATGTCAATGCGTGCCGTGTTAGGGTGTTGTCACGAGTTGTTCATGTGATCATGGCACGCCCAGGTCACGCATAGTTTGCGCACGTCACGAACCATTCGCGCACGGCAGGAACTTCTCACAAAGTGTTCATGGATTGTTCGCACATAGTTCAAATTTTTGGCTGCGCATTGCTTAGACAGTGCGTAACTTATGCGTGTACATTGCGCGAACAGGGCGCAAACAAGGCTTCGCTGCGTACCACCGAAATTGCACGCCTTGCCACGACGCATTGCGCAGCATTGCGGGGACAAAAATCGTGCAAGTGTCAGGGTGGCATTAGATGAGAGGTAACCAACCCTGTTCTTGCAGATCTTGTCAGTTTTCACACCAACGCTACCAAAGCACACCTCATTCCCACAGCTAGAGATCCTGTTGGATGTCTAATTAGTAGAGTATGGTGTGCTAAATTAGGGTTGAATTGAAAACCTACAGGATGGTAGATTTCCAGGAGCAGGCGTGGTTACCACAGACTTAAAGGACACCCATTGCGCTTTGAGGACCTGGAAATCAAGCCATACGTTCATTTTTTACATGTGCTCTTTCTGATCCAGTGAATGCTCAGGCTCTTACTCCTGTGCGTGCTACATGCTATAGCTGGTGTTAAATATCATTTGGAGATTTACAGGTGTTAGATTGCAGCAAATCACCAAAGTCAATAAATATAAAATATAAAAATCAAAAAAAAAAAAAAAACTTACTCTGTGTTTTGCAAGTTGAGAGCAAATTAATCTTTAAAACAAAACAGACTCTGGAAAGGTTGGTCCCTCTTTACTGCGATATAGTTTAATTGGCAACATTGCAGTAGTTGACATTGATAACACAGACACAACTTTGATTAATCCTGGATTCCAAGTCCACAAGACTTTAGTTGAATCCATATTCGTGAAACAGCTGTGATCTTACATTCTTTATCTTTATATTCCCATATTGCTTGCAGCCATTAACCCCTTTGTGCAAATGTAGACGTCAACATCTATGGAACTGCAAATTTAAGCACGCAGTTACAGTACTCGATCACTAGATGACACCCCTGGATCAGTTATTGAATATTCACAAGCAAGTAGAGTTCACACGCGGTTTAGAATATGGAGAAGTTCACTTCAATCCATGTTTTTCAACAGTTGCATGAATTAAACTCCTCAGCTAAGCCTGATGTGCAAACTGGTCAATATCCTTGCCCATAGTATCGACCCAGCAGTTTAAAAAAATGATCTCTTGTGACAGAAAAAATCGTTGTCCTCTGTAGCAACCACTTTAGCTACAGTGAGCCAATGGTATTCCAATTAGTGGTTCAGAAAAATCAGTTTTCTGAAGCAAAAAATTCAACGTGGTATTGATTCTCTCACATTCTACTGTCAATTACAGTCATCACATACAAAAAATGCGTAGATCCCTACCGGGGATTTATGTGTAGATTCCTTCATTGACAAATTCAGTGCTTCCTTATATCCACCCAAGTACTGGTGTTGATAGCCAATCACTCAATGATACACTGAGGCTCTTCGCGTAACTGCACAGTTATAGTTCATGCCCTCGTGAAACTCCCCCGGTAACACTGTATTGATTGGCTCGTTTCTTATCCAACTCCCGAGTGTTTAAACTTTCCACAGTAACTGAAAGACATTGATTGGACAAACATAAGAGCATACAAGCCTATGCGTACCAGCAAGGTAGGTTGTACCCGTTCAACATTGAGCACGATTGCGCAGCTGAAAATGATGCGATTTATAGAAAAAAAAGTCCCTAAACCGGCCTGAAGCGTTCAGTTACATTTACAGGATTTAAATGAGGTAAGGACATGGTCAATGGGAATTATTTCGAATGAAACAGGACCGGAGGGTTCCTTCTACTGGATACATCGGTCTCTGGCGGAGGGATTCAGTGAAAAAGGTTAGGCTGCTACTTTTGCTTTTTGTTTTGGAATGTATACCGTATTCAACAAAATCGAATGCCAAGCTTTTTTTTCATGTTTAAAACGTGAACTGGTCATGCATTTTGGTGGATCCCCTGGTACGTTCATTGCACCTTTCTGTTGAATCTAGGGAGGCATATATTGTTTGATTTTCCCTGATAGTGGAATGTCTGTTCTGTTAAAATAAGGTACCGGTATATTTCAGAAATCAGATATCACTGAGTTAGTGAATTGTACTTGTTCCTTATAAGTGTTGAAATAAGGTTGTGAGCTTGGAAGTCGGAACTGTTAGCTTTCATTGCAGGGTGAATGTTCTGATCGTTTAATCAGCAGTTTATTTCATGGGTATGTGTGCTGGCTTGGGGGACTTTGAAGAAAAATGGACAAAACTCTAAACTTTATTATGGAGAAAAGGAATGTTTTGTGTTTGGAGAGGTTACTGGTGACCACTGATGTTCAACTGCACTGATATTGATAAATTTATGCTAAACTCAACCAGAAAATCATTAGTTCATATTAAATTTCATGCCTCAAAACTTTATTTGTGTTAAAGGAGCAGTATGTAAGAAATGTATGTTGATTTATCATGAAATGGCCCTGATATATCACCAGACATTAAGGAATGATGTTAATTTCAAATACTTACATCACTGACAACAGTAGTCGAGCCAGAATATTCTCATTACAAAAGCGAAGTTGCAGCCCACAACTGATGTCGATGTTGTCATTTTGTGTTTTGGCCTGTTGCGCTGCCCTCCACCTATCTCCCAATCAAGAAGTCAGTACCATTTCGGCATCCAGGTTGCCAGTTATCACTAAGCTGCAGCTACCAGTGTTTCGGAGCACAAATATCTGACGTTACTAAACCTAAAAGGCCTCGTTATGATTCCAAAATACATCGTGACTAAGTCAGAAACAAAACAAGGATCTGTATAGGACATGCCTTTGAAAGATGGAGACGGCTGAAAGCAGAGAAGAATTTGAAGACCGACGCCGAAGTTGCTAATTTTCTCCTGGACTGGTAAAATTCAGCTAAGTTTGGCTAACTTAATTCTATTTAATGTAGGCATGGACATTTCAAATTATCTCTACAGTCGAATAACGTTATGTATGTTTGTTCATGGTACGTTAGTGCGTATGCAGGTGGGTCATCGAATTGACTAGGTAACAAATTGTTTGAGAAATAAAAACCGTGACTCGTCATTGCCAACATTAGCAATGCATTATTAGAGTCCGTTTCTCTGGCATTATGCTGAGACGCTGTGGAAACCGTTCCAACATTAGCACAGCAATTATGGCAATATGAAATGTGATTGAGACAGTACATCGGTCAAATGAGTACTCATTCATTCTTTACGCATATTATAGTATGGACTTTAGTGGGCTATCCACACAGAAGAGTGACGAGCAAGTTGAACAATATGACCATTGCTGAAGTTAGTTAGTCATTAGTCTCCATCTTTTCTGAACTGAACTGAACACAACCCTGTGAGAGCAAATCATTGGTGATATTGAAACGTAGCCATGGTAGCTCCTTGTAATAGACGTTCTTGCTGGATCCGGCATACTAGCTGGCAACCTCTTCTCTGGGGGAGAGGGGGAGGGGATACTGCGCTCTGCATATTTTGAATGTGATTGCAGTACCAGTTTTGGCCACAAACTTACATACGGCTCAATTAAATATATGATTATTTTATGATCTGGCAGTGCACCATTTTCAGGGAGCTCAGACTTTGGGGAGCCACCTGGATAGCTGTTTAATTTGGCTCATAGCAAGTAGGTAATCTAGAATGCAATGTTCAAGATAAATTATACTTGTGGTAAAGGAGTTTATGATCCCAGAAATGTATAAATATAAGCCCCAGCAGTTTTTCAATTCTCAGGATAATTTTTTTTTGCAATTTCAATGTTGAATTTTCATGAAGATGTTTTGCGTTTGCAGCCCCTTTTCTCTACCAAAATCATGAAAATAAACTGAAATACGATGTGAGTCTAAATGCTTCAAGTGTCTAGACTCAGTTCAGCCACTCTTTTCCTGTCTGTGAAGCTGCAATCTTGAATTACAAAGCCTTAAATAAGGTAACCCCCCAAATAGCCAGAATTGGCTTCTGCGCAAAGGGGTTAATCAATTTGGCAACAATCCCAATGAGACTCATGATTTTTCACAATAAAAGGTTGAGGGTGAGAAAGAGATGAATGAGTAGCTAAACCGAATTCTTACACGAAGTCAGATTGGAGGCAAATGTTGTGTTCTGATCCAGACGATGAGCCAGATGCAGGTGCATAGTGCAATCCAATAGCAGGGTTTATTGGTAAGAATATGATGATGACAGACAGGAACAGAGCCAGGAGCAGGATGGCACAGTTCAGTTCAGGTGGTATAATTGCGTGGGTAAGGGCATGTCTCCGCCCGGCCACTGGCTTTGCTGGGCAGCAGCCAGGTGGAGATCACCCTTACCAGAGCTGAACAGTCAGATGGCAGCAGAGGCGCCACCAGGGAGATTGGCCTCATGTTCTAATATTTTTCTGGGACCCTTGTCAGTCATGGGCCCTTGGAATCCTCCTAGCTCCCCCCCTGCAATATGGCACCCCTGGATGGCGGGTTCAAAAAGTCTAGTAGGAACATGGTCCCAATCCTGGACACCGCTGAAGGCTTGGGAGATATTCCTAATAAACTGGGCAGAGGAATCGACTGGTGTCTAGTTAACAGGAACGCAACCCCATTCCTGGTGACAGAGAAAAAGGTTTGGGAGCTTATTTCTATTTATAAGACTACGAAGAGTACTTCTGTATTTTACTATCATTAAAGGTTATGAATAATTTCTGAAGACAATAAACTCTAAACTAGGAAATACTGACTGGTGGCTAAAGGGGATATAACAAGTGACAATCCAGCAACTTGCACACTCAAAACGATGAGTTGCATCTCGACACACACACACAAGGGAACGGGGAATACCAATGCATCACACCTGACGGGGGAAGCATGTAATGTACTAAACCAATAAAAAGAGACTATGTATCTAAAAATTTGCAAGTATCTGGATGGGAGGAAGAACAATGAGGGTTATGACATGCAGACCAACCAGTAGGTCACGCACTGACTTAGACGATGAGTAAAACAATGTATAACTGTGTTTTCAAGTAAATTCAATGCATTTTATTATTCTTGTTATTATGTGAATTGCATGCAGTAACAACTGAAATGAAAATATGATTGTATACCCGCCAGTGGCATAGAAAATAGCAGTACCTCCATTATGGTCTAAGGCAGGGATGGCCAGCCTTCGCCCTGAAATGCAGCTGTCTGTTGGTTTTTGTTGTTACTTGGTATTTAATCGATCAATTAAATCAGTTAATAACACAATTAACTCACCTCACAGAGTTTATTGGGTCTAACAAATCTGGCAAAAATAAAACCCCACATAATCTTTGATTCTCCAGGATTAGGTTTGGCCACTTCAATCAACGGGGAAATTCACATTTACAGTGACCTGCATACAGTATATGATTCTGCACCTTTGCTAGCTGAAGGAGGCAGTGAGGTCTGTTTCATATCACTCATTTCAGTGGACAGAACCCATCTCTGGTTGCACCAGGTACAGGTAGTTTATCAACCTTTCAACCAGTGGTCTATTTTAATAATAGAGTGATTTTAGCAGAGACGCATTGCAGAAGACATTACATTACAATATTAGCTTTACTCAAGGATGTATTCTTAAGCACAATTTTCTTCAAAAATGTTTCATTCTCATCGCCTTTCAGAGAAAACATTCATCTTCAATGGAATGTAAGTTATGTAAGCATTGGACCTTAGCTTGCTCCTTTCACTTTACCGAAATAGAATATGGGCTATTCAGTGGTCTCTCCCTTTTTTCTTAGGCAAAAAGCAATGAGTTTAAGTCCAGCTGCAAAATTTTAAGAACAAATCTGCATTGCACTGGTGCACATGCAAGTGAGTGAAGAAACATAGATATTCAAAAAACAAAAAAATCACACATCTTGCAATTCCTTCTTGAGCAGTATTATGGTTAGGTCATCTACATGCAAGCTGTGTGAAGCAATGCATATAGGGATAAAAATTGTGGAGTTTGTCTTTACATCATTTTCATTGTTCTTCTGCATAAATACACAACATTTTTCACAGATTTAACACACAAATGAATAAAGTATATACGTTGTATAAATACAGGACTACATGGGCACAATGAGCTATATTTACCGTACAGAGTACAAGCTGAGTTTTATTTATTTTTTTAAAATAAATATGAGGCGGCGTATAGTGTCTGGACATCACGTGTTGAACTGGCATCCTTATTTTGGATGTCCAATAAACTTTTCGCATCGCCAGCCATTTTCACCCAGTGTTGATTCAGGAGAGTTGAGATAACTCACTCTCCACTGAAATGCATGATGTTGTCAGCTACCAATTTTCACATTGCAGTTAACAGCCTAGGGCCCATAGAGTGGATTTGAAGAAAGACCTGTAACATTAATTTTTGTCCTGCGGTCCATTGGCGCCATATGGACCATTGGGGGGCGGCTTGTGGTCAATGAAATGTGCAGTGCGAAGAATATTGTCTTATCGTGCCCTTACCTGGAGAGAGGCTTTCACTAATTGCACATTTCCCTGTGGCACTACTGGTCACAATTGTTACTGGCACAGTCCTGATAGGGGGCTTATCCAGGCACACAGTGTGGTCTATCCATCTACCCCAGGGGTAACCAACCAGGGTCCTGCTGACCATAGGACTGGCTGATTTTAGTCCTCACTGCCAACTTTAGACCCAAGAAACCTGGTGAAGTGTGTTCACATTGAAATAGACTGCTTTAATTAATCAATTAATTTCAAATAAAATCAAAGGCTGAGATGTGATTGTGACAAACAGTCGCTTGGTTGAACCACTGAAAGACATTTGTCCCTATTTTAAAACAGATTTGCGAGCATCTCTCTCCACACCAAAGCTGGCAATTGGCAGTGCTCGCACAAGACCAGTCTGCTCGTTCCAGACAGAATGAGAATCCGGACAATTATTGCATGAAGAAAGCGAGCATAAATCTTGAGATATTTGTTTTAGTCTGCCTCTGCCTGTCTGCGTGCTTCACATAATTTCACGGCGTCTCAAACCTGACATTTTTCATATCTGGGCGCCTTGCAACGGCTGTCAGTAAGAGGCAAATCTTCAGCAAATATGCTTTTCGAGGCCATTCCCGGAGTTCAAATTAATGCGATGCGAGGCTTCTCTGGTGTGTGCACCTATACACCCGAAAGCAAAATGGGCTGTCAGGAGGTATTTGAGGAGGGAATGGGGGTGGGTTTGTGAGCACAGAGGTATAGCGGAGCAGGAAGGCCATCAGCCCGCCTCTGTCTCCTGTGCCAATCAAATCGCTTCACTGTGACTCCTCCATTTCCATAAGCTTCCCTGCTAAAAACGGTGGGTTTCATGTCCTCAACTTACCTTTTTCTCACCCTCTCCCCCTCCTGTCAGTCACCACCCCTACACCCATCTTACGCCTCCCTTCAGCCTTAAGAATGTCCTGTTTTCTCTCATAATCGAGGTGGACCAGCAGCGTCTTGGGAGGATTGCTGAGTCATACTGTATATTTGGGAGTATCTCCGCGAATAACGTAAACCTGACACAAAAATAATGTAAAAATATATCTGATAGATTACACCCTGCATTGGCTTTGTCTTGGATTAGAGTGCTGAAAATTAAAAATGACAAACGATCATTTCTCTAAATCTTTTGCTACTGCCTTTTCTTGTTACATTTTTGACTGAGTTAAAGTTTTAAAATTTTTCTTAATTATTTTTAAATTTGTTCCTAAAAACATAATAACTAAATGAAAGTTTGGAATGACATTATTTGCCCTGAATTCCTCATTATTATCCGAATAGCTAGTCATATGGCAACACATACAGGACACCAACTGAGGGTGTATTGATTCTCCTTCGTCTTCAATTTGATCAGTTGCTCTTTTCACTATTTTTCTATACAACCATTTGTAACATAGCCCATTAATATGGCATGTTTATGGGACTTTAATTCTTTGCGGCATGCATCACAATTTCTCAAGTAATGTGGCTTAAGAGCGCAAATTAATCCCTGAACACATGAAAAGTGTAATAAAGAAAAATTACCAGCCTGTTAAAATTCTAAGATTGCATTTCTGGTTGCATACACTGAGGTCTCTCAGGACAAAATTTGAAATACACTACTATAAATAATTAATTGCTGTAATTATTTATTTATTTCCTTATTTTTTTATCCTGAACTGGTCACAGACTGGAATCTGGAAAAAGCACTTTCTTTGGCGCTCAGCTGAGACTGTGGGCACTTGATCGATCGCGGTTACTTGTGCCTGATGAGACGCTGATTCTGGCTGACAGAAGCCCTCTCTTGGCCTCTCTTGGCACTGTGGGTATGTTCAGTTAGGCCTAAACCATGCATGGAGCTGGAGTGGCCTAAATGCCAAACCATGAGTAGGGCAGTAAAACAAAGCAATCCAGCAGGTTCAGCGATTTTAAATAATGACACGTCACCACAAAAACAAGCAATAAATGGTAAATGGACTGCATTTATATAGCGCTTCCTAGTCACATGATATGACCCCAAAGTGCTTTACAACTATACGTCACATTCACCCTGATGGCAGAGGCTGCCATGCAAGGCACCACCCTGCACATCAGGAGCAGTGCAGGGTTCAGTGTCTTGCACAAAGACACTTCAACACATTGTCTGGAGGAGCCAGGGATCGAACTGGGAACCTTCTGATTCCTGGGCCGCCCGCTCTACCTCCTGAGCCATGCCGCCCCCATGCTAGTGTTTTTTGTTACATCATTTAAAACCCCCTGCTCTAAATTCTGATTGTCTTCCTGGCCGTGGTATGCAATCTGACCAGTTCACAGATGGCTGAATGGAATTTTAAAGAGAACAGCAAATCTTAGTTTTCTTTCCATGACATTGAAAACCAGAAGAGACTATTTGAAACTCAGAAAACAAATTATACTCCACCACAGAAGATCCAGTTGAGATAGGCCGGTGAGCAGAAATGACCCACTGGCTATGATAAGGTAGAATTTAGCCGACTTTCATTTCCTGTGCGGAAGGTCATAGCACAGCAGCACAACAGTGCAAGAGCGCAGACAAATAGCAAAATAAAAACGTGCACTCTTCAAGACCACTTATGCACACTGCCTCCACAAAGAGGTTATGCCGGTGTGAATAAGGGCAATTCTAAAAAAAAAAAAAAGTGAACATTTTATAAATAAAATACCAAATTAAGATAAAAGTTGTGGTATTTCTTTGTAATTAATGAGCAGTGAGATTAAATGGCAGATAAACGGTCTTCTGTGTTCGGTATATCTGCCCGAGGATGTGTGCAGGTGTGAAAAGTTTTGGTGAGCAGGGCTGCATTACCTTAGTTCAATGGAGATCAGAGTGACAGTATAATACCCCCCCAAGGCACAATAAGAATATTGTCCACTAGCCTCTGTCAGAGGCTTTCAATCACCAGACTTCAGTGGAGTCTTCACCTGCTTGTCTTCAATTGCCTGTCTTCAAATGTTCGTCTTCAACTGTCTGTCAACAATGAGCAGTCTTCAACTGCCAGTCGTCCGCCACTTTATTATAACTTTTTTATCAGTACTTTTTTTTTTTGATAAGGTACATTCTAGATTGTTTTACAAGGATTGAGTAGGTCGTTACGGCAGTGGTCACCAACCCTGTTTATGGAGATCTACCATCCTGAAGGTTTTCACTCCAACCAAAGCAAAGCTCACCTCATTCCACCGCAAGAGATCTGCATTGAGCTACAGAAATTTTTTGCTGACATACTTTAGTATATAATTTCATATTTAGTTATTGTTTTTTAATCAAGTGATGATAAGCAAATGGGAAAACTGAGGTGATATTTGAAGCAAAAGAAAAACAAAATTATGGGTAACATTTGGGTTTCATGCATTAGCTTGACCATATCAACCATACACTCCAAAGCAAACAGTTGCTCAACTAATCTGGCGCACAATATGGAAACTTCAGAAAATGCACAGAAGTGTCTACCCTATAACATAGCAAAATTAAAGAATGGAAGTTCACATATTTTTCACTCATTAAGGTTTAAGTCAAAATATTGCTCAATATTTTCATATTGAACTTCTAAGGACCAAAAGTACGTAAACTGCAGATGACCTGGTTTGTGAGGTTTCCAATAACAAACAACTCAGACCACACTGTCTTAACCTGAGGAAGATATTTGCGTCATTAGATAGGTGGGGGAGAACATCTTTTAAAATTTGAGGGATACTGTCTCCTGAATGGTTGATCATTCTGGTAAATACAAACTAAATCTAACACTCTTAAATGACATCGAAAAAAAAAATGGTAAAAAAGTCAAAAAGTTTGCCTATGCCAAAACTGATTGTAGATCTGTACATCGGCCTAAGATATGAACATTTTGAATGTGCAGTATGTCTACTTTATCTAATATAAAATATTTTAGTCATAAATTATTTACAGTTGATAAAAATGCATCATAGAAAGATGCAAAGGATCCCATAGTAAAGATAAATTGTATGGTAAAACACACACAAACATGCACACACACACACACACACACACACTTATGCACTCACAGGAGCACAAATACACTATTTCTAGCTCTTGGTGATAAAAAGTGAAGTTGTATTAAGAATATAATGTCCTATTCAGGATAGTGTCACACACTGCTGCAGTGGGTTACAGAGCATTTTCTGAAAGGATAAACGCGGGCAGTGCAAACGATTGCACTGCGGCTATTGTCACAGCGATCCAAAGGACACTTGAATGGGGGCTTATTTTCGGCTATTTTCGGTAGCTTTCCGCAGATAACCCTCGGCGAGGTGGCCGCCCATTGCAGCGTACTTTAATGCCTGTCCTAACAGAGAGAAGCCTCTGTAATCCACCCATCCCTGTGAAACTCTGCCATCTCTAACAAGGCAGCCCAACAGCCAGGAGGAAGTAGCCAGACTTGCCGTGCAAATCCTACAAATCTTCCTCGTCTTTGTGTCGTACCAAGGATTTGAGCATCAATCCCCACTGATCCAGAAGCCTTTGTCTTCAGAGGAAACCACATGAAATGTCAGACCAATAATGCAGTAAACTGCAGACGAGCAGGATTTACAGGCACAGCCCTTTACGATGGGAGGCTTAACTCCTGAGATGAGATGAGAGGGATTCACCCTTGCCCACCCTCGCCCACAAATTTATTTCTGACCCACTGCACTGGTGCCAGAAATGATAACGCCGCAGTGCCAAAAATGCTGCATTATGCTCTCAATATTGGGCTTAGACAGTGTCTTGTGAGAAGCGTCAAAAACAGACTTCAGAGTCCGCAGCAGATGCATGAAAATGTCGACTAAATGTTTCTGAAGCTGCCCCACAACCAGCTCTGTGGAGCGTCCGTTTGCTTCCTTGTCGCACAGGCTTATGATGTGTTACCATCTTCATTATTCTCCAATAATTACAATAAATCGTGCCGCTCAATTTATTGCTGAGCAATCAGATCTCTGCCAAAAGAGAAGAGCTGAACAGTCATGTGCCACTTCCTGTCTTACACTCAGCAGACCACAAGAGGGACGGGCTTAACTCATTTTTATGTCAGCTGGTCTCCTGCGATGGCCAGGCATCTCATCAGGCAGAAGTACTGCATTAGTAATGCAGGGAAACCTGCTGCGGGGGTATTCAAAATCTGGGTCCAACTGCCAGCGAACTGGACTGAATAAATAAGAGATGTGCTGTGTATAATTCTTATTTTATTAAACTGTAAGAGATCTTTTCTTTGTCTATCTTCTTTTTTTATTCTGCCCATGTTCTTATACAATATTCTTGCTTTTGTTCATAAGCAAGCTGAGCATTTTTTTTGAATGTGTATATTTTCTAAAATAATGATTGATAAGTGTGTGAGGGTCTTATTTACCTTGTTGGACAGTGTGTCAGGTCTTGGTGTCAAATGCAGTTGTAATTTTAAAGTTTCAGGGAAGAAGAGAGTGTGTGTTTGAAATAACTATACAGGTTATGAACAGTACACACTGTGGTGTCTGTGACCAGCTGTACCACAGATAGCGTTGTTGAGCCTGCAGTATCTAGTCTGTAAAGGCACAGCTTATGAGCACATTGAGCTCAATTACCAGAGCTCTGAGCTTCTTGAAAGCTCCACTAGTACACAATCTCTGTATTCTTCCCCTCCTTAATGCACTCACAGAGCTACAGAGCAGAACACTCACTGCTACATTGGCTACAATCAGTTTAAACCAGTCTGAGCCAAAATTACCTTAATCAAAGAATGAATAAAACAGTGCACTCTGGTTTTCTTTAAAAATAATAAAATAACAAAAATAGGTTTAGTTGTATTCCCTTTCCTAAACTGCCCGGAAATTATTTGCAGAGCAATATTACAATCTATTTTTCCGTTGATTGGACTACTATCCCCATAAGTAGCGAGTGTAATTTGCTGATAGGTAATGCTTTTTAAATTATAGGAGATAATGCTTACAGTGTTGCTCCAGGCCTCTAAGTGGAGCACACTTTTTTTTTGATTATTTTTAAGTCCACTGGTACTTTGAGCCAAATACTACTAATAGTTTCTAATTTACTTCCCGGGAAGTTCAGCAGGCTCATCTATAGAGAATAATTTTTAAAGGTTTTTTTTCACCTGAATTGACAGCTTCAGAATTAAAAATGAGGTTGTTGGGGTGGTGGATTAAATAAACAGAAGTTATTTGTCTGAATAATTCCCTCTGGAGGATGACTGAGCTAAGACCCTACAGTGTAAGAAAGTTTCTAAACTATCAAGTTAGTTTACCAATTGTAAGACCCAACTAGGTTACCATATTATCAACACTGAGGGTTTTGTTATTTGTTTATTGGAATCGATGAGCTTGATTTTTCTGCCTGCATTAGGTAGATGATGCATGCATAGACAGAACATCACCTCTATTCCGATTTTCCACCAGCTACAAGGACTAACTGGACTAAATAACGACCGTTTTAATCGGTTAGCTCTAATTAGAAGGTTTGTTTCCATGTGAGACAGCACCAGTGGGAGTGCCATTTAGGTGAGGTTGCATAAAGCGAAAATTGATATTTACTGTGTCTACTGTGTTACTGGCTATCTGCATAATATTTGTGAGAACCATGTCTCACCTGAGCTGCATCCTATTTCCAATTCCACCCGCAGGTGCCCACAAACAAATGGCCAAAAACAAACAAAAACAAAAGTCTGAGATGCAAATTGTTTGGTCATGCAAGAGACTTGTGAGAACCTAATCTAATCTGAAGCACAACATATTTCTGATCCTACCACTAGATAGTGCCCAAATGGGCAGCAGCAATGCCTACTGTGGGAAACGGAATAATGTGTCAGGTATATGAAAAGAATTAATATAAGTCCCTTAACCATGATTGTATTGTGTATCACTGTATCATTATCAGTGTAAAATTAGTGTTGTTACTCACAAGCATATATTGATAACCTCATTACTGTGGAGCCTGTACTGTATTACTCACAGCTAGCTCCACCCTTCTAAAGTTGCATATTACAGCATAGTAATACTCCAAACATGTCATTTGTGACACAAGGTGAGACTAAAAAGTTATATTAAATGGTTTTGATCTGATTCTATCCGCTTAATTTGAAGCTTTTCAGAAAATAAATATCGCAATTAAATAAAATGCTTTGTTAATTTCTTCAAAATATAGATGAGTGCCCAAACAAAAATGAACTGAGAAAAGTAATTGATGTGAACCTTCCTCTTGTGTGTGTACCAGGGCCCGACACAGGGGGCAGTATTTATCCTGGTTCTGGCTGTGTGTGTACCAGGGCCCGACACAGGGGGCAGTATTTATCCTGGTTCTGGCTGTGTGTGTACCAGGTTCTGGCTGTGTGTGTACCAGAGGCCCACAGGGGGGGCAGTATTTATCCTGGTTCTGGCTGTGTGTGTACCAGGGTTCTGGCTGTGTGTGTACAGGGGGGCAGGGGGCAGTATTTATCCTGGTTCTGGCTGTGTGTGGCCCGACCAGAGGGTTCCTGACACAGGGGGCACAGGGGGCAGTATTTATCCTGGTTCTGGCTGTGTGTGTACCAGAGGCCCGACACAGGGGGCAGTATTTGTCCTGGTTCTGGCTGTGTGTGTACCAGAGGCCCGACACAGGGGGCAGTATTTATCATGGTTCTGGCTGTGTGTGTACCAGAGGCCCGACACAGGGGGCAGTATTTATCATGGTTCTGGCTGTGTGTGGTTTTAGACTTTCTTTGTGGCTCGTATCTGGACCACGTCTGTTTCTTTAACTATCAGATTCTTTCCCAGCTGTTTCGTCAGGAGTGGGCGGTACCTTCACCTAAGGCTATATAAGCCGGATGTCCACCACGCCTCCTTTGCTGGAGTGTCTGATTTTAGTTATCACTACAGCCAGAAGATATCTCTAGTTAGGGATTTTTGGCGAATTTCTTTGCAGTATATTTGTGGTTCATTTCTTCAGGGAAGTTTCCTTTCACTTTCCCTATTTGTTTGTCCCTCACTTGCTCTGCTTCCTGGTTCGTATTGGTGGGCGTTCATTTTGGAAGCGCGAGAGCTGTTCTGTTTCTTCGTTTATATTTCTCCCTGTGGGTATTTTAAGTCCTTGCTGGTCCTGTTTTCTCCTAGCCACTGCAATTGGCCTCTCCCTATTCCTTCGGCCATTACAGCACACTCCAGCCAAACATGGAGTCACCAGCAACGGCTACGCTGGAGAAAGTGATTGCCAATCAACAATCGGTTCTTGTTGGTTATGGCAAGGGCCTCGCTAGCTTAAGCAATCAGCAAGCTGAGCTGGCGGAAAGGATTCGCCTGCAGGAGAATGCTATGCAGGGGCAGGAAAATGTCTTATTAAGCCTCAGCGAGAGTATTAGAGCATTGACCGCTCAGATCACCCAAAATGTTTCACAAGCACAATCCACACACTTTCCCCGAGAGCCTAAACTTCAGTTACCCCCATGATATGGAGGCGAGGCAGGGAAATGCAAAGACTTCATCGCTCAATGTGAAATATTTTTTAAAACACAACCCTCACGGTTCTCTAATGACGAATCACGGGTTTCGTTTTTTTATCCCTGTTAGCTGGTACAGCTCTTACTTGGGTGGGGCCACTCATTCGCTCTAGATCGCCGGTTGTTAATTCGGTAGATACTCTCGTGAGGGAGATGATTTCAGTTTTTGTTCAGGACGTGTGTGGTCAGGACGCGGCTACGCGTCTAATGCATTTGAGGCAGGGCTCTGAGAGTGTTGCAGAGTTTTCTATATCTTTCCGCTCCCTGGCCACAGAGACAGGGTGGCCAGAGGCACCTCTTATGACAGTTTTTATTCAGGCTTTGGCGGAGGAGGTAAAGGATGCTCTGGCGACATTAGAGCCTTGTGTTTCTTTAGATTCGTTGGTTCGTACTGCTGTGCGAATTGATAATCGTATCCGCGAACAAAACAAGGAGAAACGTACTGCACTGGCTCTTGCTAGCAAAGGGGTTAATTCTCCTTACAACAAGCACACAGCCCCAACTCCGCCCACTGAAATTCCCACTCCTAGTGAGCCCATGCAGGTTGATGGCTCATATGAGAGCCGGGCTCGTAAGCCCGTTCACAGACGAATAATTTGTTATCATTGTAACAAACTGGGACATATCTGTCCACGTTGCCCTGAGCTTAAGGGAAACGGGAAGTCCCTCTGGTGGTAGGGGGGGGCGCTAGAGGGACAGACCCAATCTCCCTTTCGAACATTTATTGCAGTAGAATTGACTGTGGGGAAACAGAGAATATTTGCTGAGGCCTTTTTGGACTCGGGGGCTGTAGATTGTTTATGGATTCGGGGTGGGCTAGGAAACAGTCCATTCCCATCCGCCCTCTCTTACATTCACGCATGGTCAGATCTTTGGATGGTTGCCCGTTGGGAACCGGGCTTATAACTTAGGCCTCTGAATTATTGACTATGTTCGTCCCATTTGGTGGTCATTCGGAGGAAGTTCGGTTTTTCCTGATCAATTCCCGGTTTTCCCTGAGGTTTTAGGACATTCTTGGCTGCTTGAACATAGGCCACACATCTTTTGAGGCAGTCAAAATAACCCTGCTGTCCAGTGGGGCACTGATTGTAGGTCTCACTGTAGTGAGATTCTGGCGTGTCGTCCCAGACGTCAACCTATGGGGGAGGCTGACGCCTGGAGTAATGACGAGGAAGTTGTCTCATTTAACTCACCCGATTTAGATAATGGGGCGGAGGAAGGGTTGGAGTGGGATCCTCAATTTGACTGGCAGCAGCCAGAAGAGGATTTCGAGACGGAGGATTTTTCTGATTTTGAGTCGGTTGTTGATACATCGGGCTCTGAACAGGATCAGAGTTTGGGGGCTGCTCTGAACTTTTGTTTACCTCCCAACGTTCCTCATGACTATGTTGATCTCGCTGAGGTTTTTAGCAAACAACGGGCTTCGTCCTTGCCTCCGCATCATGCTTACGATTGCAAGATCAAGCTTTTTCCTGGTACTACTCCCCCCAGGGGTTCCTTATAATTGCTGTCAGGGCCAGAGCGCAAGGCTATGCAAGAGTATATTCAGGAGGCTCTAGCTAATGGATTTATTCGACCTTCCACGTCTCCTGCTGGAGCTAGAGCACTGGAAAAGAGAGTAATGACACGCATTGGTCAAGTGGAAACACCTTCTGGTGGCGGAATATGGGTATTGCAAAAGTGCCCAAGGACTGACATCTCTGTATTGTTGGTGAACGAGTAAGTGCGGTATTTTCAATAATTTAATGAAGTTTCTAGATCACCCACGTTAATAGCATCATCGTGGACCCTTTTACAGATAAATATTAACATATAGTGGCCATTAATTGCTGTGTCACGAATGCCTGCTGTTTTAAATTATAAAGATAAGTCCACTAAAGTGATGCCATACTGTAAGTTTGCGCGCTAAATTCAACTGTGTTAACTGTTAGCCACTTAAGCCACTGTGTTTTCTTTAGTATTGCCCTTCATCTGAATATTAGTTCATTGTTTTGATAACATTACTCATAGTTGCATGAAGGTTATCTCTTTCCCCCTTCATTCACCCATACCGGTAGACTGAGTACAGTTGAGACACTTTTTGCGTCTCCATTTTTGAACAGAAGGGTTAGGGTTAGGGGTTAAAACAAAACTATACACTGAAAATAAATGATTTCATATGCTGTTTAATTTGTTTGTATACGAAGTTATTATTGATGAATATCATTTGTTATTTGTTTTTTCCACAATCAGGTCATAAACATGAGGTGAATTTTACCATGGTACCGTCTCAACCATACCCCATATACATATGGGGTACTATACACATGTGTACAGTTGAGACAGTACCATGGTACAGTTGAGACACCTATTGAAACCCATTGATGATGACTGAACATCAATTGTAAATGCAATGAACTTTTTTAAAATGACAATTTGACAAGATATTACAATATAAATTAATTCCTCTTTATTGAAATTAAAAACAATGGAATATTATTGTATTATTAATATAAATATTATTATTATAATTATATAACATGACATTATGACATTAACAGTATATAGTAATATTACACTGTTCAAGTATGACAAATATAAAATTTTATTTTCATTTTCTTTGTTTTTTTGGTGTTATTATGACTTATAACATGTTATTGTTAGCCTACACTGCACAACTTAACAGCATGTGATGTAATAGAACTGTCAGGGTACAGTTGAGACATTGTGTCGCAACTGTACCCTGCTAACCACTTTGTATATTTCTCTAGATTGTGCAGTGACCTAACATGCTAGGATAGCATGAAATATGTGTGTTTTTAGGGCACAAAATAACATTTGCAATGATGTAAGTTATGTTTGATGGTCACAAAAGGATAATAAACTATTCATTGTGGAAGTGACATGCTAAAGTGAAATTCTTACATTAGTAAAAAGACTTTTGCTGATATCTTTGGACTGGAGACGCTACAACTCTTCAAATTTCCCACAACCAAAGAGGATGCTAATATGCATGTGCTGAGTGAAAATGGTGGCTCAGCCTTGCAGCGCAGGCAAGATATTGGGTGTTTCAACTGTACACATGTCTCAACTATAATCACTCCACCCTACATACATGCATACATACATACATGAAGTCAAGTCAAGAAACTGGAGGCGGATGTTCAGGAGAATATCATGGACTGGGTGCTGTACAGAAGAAGCTGCAGGGGTGCTGACAGTGCATGAGAACTACTGAGAGAACTACGAAAATAATTAAAAACTGGAAAATTTGTACAGATTTGTGCTGTTTGCTCATACTACTTGTGTTGGACTGGTTAAAACATTTTCAAATGTGTTCATCTGCAAGAAATTATTGTCAAACCTACTATATTACAACAACTTCAGTATCTAAGTTACTGAATGTTTCACTTATTTCAGCTTCATTGTTTGTGAAGCAAGTTTTTTTATTGGAGAAGGCCAGTGAGATTATTAGCCTGCCTGTAAAGTAAGTAACATGAAACTGGAGAGGTTATTCTCTGTCTCTTAAACTATAAGAATACTTCAGGACACTTTATTTAAATAAATGCAGTAATACATCAAATGAATTTGTTTTTTTTTTTTAATATACAGATGTGCTATACTGTGCAGCACATGTCTGTGTAGCTTGATGGGCTCTATGCACAGCTCCACTACTTCCTGAACTTAAGGCAGGTCTTTTATTTCCTGTCTAACATTTTTGGACAAACTGATTAATCCAGGTGTGTCTGAGTAGTCACAATGGTCAGACACACCTGGATTAATCAGTTTGTCCAACAAAGTAAGACAAGAAATAGAGGAGCTGCTATAAGTTCAGGAAGTAGTGGAGCTGTGCATAGAGCCTATACATCAAATTCAATATAGCAGGGCCAATCACTTGTTAGATTAAAAAAAAACAGTTGTTTACATTAATGTTACAATCTACATTTTGAAATAAACAAATTATAAGCATAACTTAATATGACTAAGACACCTAAAAGCAAAAACACAGCAGTTTTCATCAATCTACAAGCAAGTGGGCAACACGCATAATTGTAGTGAATGGGTTTTCTGGGCACTTTTGCAATACCCATATACCGCCACTAGGGGGCGAATACGGTTTACCACTTAGCTCAATAGGAGTGTCGTTACTCTCTTTTCCAGTGCTCTAGCTGGAGCGGGGTTCTTTTTTGTTGGGAAAAAGAATGGCGGTTTGAGGCCCTGTATTGATTACAGGGGCTTGAATAACATAACTAATAAGAACCGATAACCTCTTCCCTTAACCCTTGTATTCTGTTCGGGTCAAACTGACCCGTTTCAAGTTTTTACAAAAAGAAAAATGATACAAGGCAGGGGCTGCGCTAGCAGCTCGCCACGTTCGCCAATGCGAACAAAATAACATTGCGGCGAAGAAATTTGCGGTGAATGAGCCACGCTGGCGAAGGCCGAATTTTTGAAGAAGAGCCAATATAATCCTATGTTAAGCCTCGATCACAACCGGACGCACGGATTTTTTAATCGTGCGTTCTCTGCGTTTTTTGCTGTAGGTGAGAGTCATAGAGGACGTGGAGGTTAAAAAAAAAAAAGTAGCAGTCAACTCATAAGGCAGGAGTAATCGTGCCGTGCAGCCCTTGAGGGTGACGAAAGAAGTTTGCAGCAACACTCTTGCAATTTGGCACGTGCATGCTTCGTAGAGGTAGCAAGGAGGACGTGTGGCAGTCTTGCAACAGCTGTGCACTTCTTCCTATATCCCAGCCGTGCTCGGAAGTTCTATTTATTTCGTAGTTGTGTGTGCGCTCCTCTTATTTCACACCCGCGAGAAACTTGCAGTCGACTTGCGTCTTGGACAAACGGTTTTATTTCCACAACCAGCAAAAAAAAACGCACGTCTGACCTGCGTGCTCCTTGCATCGGGAGCAAGTGAAACTTGCATCCTTGGCCCTTCTCTGGAAATCGTGGAGTCTTTTGTGCATGATCAAAATCCATCTTACGTGCTTACAGGCAGTCTGCAGGCTCAAAATTTTGCAAGAAGACCCTGCGTGGCCCGTGAGTTCCTTGGCATTTTTTGCTGTAGATATGCCGTGGAGTGGAAGTACGGCCGGTTGTGACCAAGGCTTTACGGCAATCTTCTAAATTCTGTCGGAAACGAAATGCATGAAACATCCCTGCTGCTATCACGCACAACTAATTACCCTGAGATCCTCGCACTGCACCATGGACTACTAATGTATCATTAAAATTTATTATGAGCAGCGCGCTTAGTGAATCACAGACAGCGAGAAGCCAAAATTTTACTCTTCGCGGGAACGGAGCGAACTGAGGCCAAGAGCAGCAGTATTTTAGTTCTACATTGCGATGCTGAAATGGCTGCTCAGCTAAATCAAGATGGAGAACAGCGATCACTTCATGATTTTGTTGTGGGGAATCCCCCCCAATCAAAACTAGACTAAAGTTTCACCCACACAACAGAAACGAAAGCAGGGCTATTCAGCTCAAATGGTTCCAGGATTTTCCATGCCTGGAGCAATCCGAGAATGCCGACAGGCCACGGAAGCGCTGCTGCGTTTGGTGTAAAGAAGCTGGCAAGAAAAGTACATTTGCCTCGGGGAAGACCAGCATTCCGAAAAGGGATGATATTGCGAAATACAAGCGTGTTAACGTCCACAAGTAAGTTACTCTCTCTTTAATGAAACCTGCTCATTAAATATCATGACAATAATCAATGAGCCTACAAGAGGTATTGAAGTAGACTTGGTCAGTTGGCCGGTGTTTGACAGTGCATTATGTTCAGAACGGTATGCACTTATTTGGGTAATTCAGTCATAATAGTAACTGATAAAATTTTGCAAATGGTTTATGAACGAATTTCTGCGTACCATTGTTTATAAAATAGCTGCTGGTAGGTGCCATATGGTGTTTGGATGATGAAGCCTGACTAAATAACCACAAATTAATTTTCAATTAAGACCTCCTCTTTCCCCGACAGAATTATTCACCCCGCCTTTTCTAAGCTGTTCTTTCATTTTTACACGGCCCTTCTTTATTTCTGGCTGAAAAACTAAGTAATGGTCTAGGAAACTGTCCTGACAATAACATGCATTTCAGCAAATGTCCCGCCTGAGTTAAAAATCTTGCAAATGGTAAACGGTCGATTTCGTTGGTTTCATTCTCATGTTCAGAAATGTGACCGAAGCAAGAAACAACCCCCCACCCCACCCCCAAAAAAAATGTTTTTGAACAGGCCACAAAAACAAAAGCGCACGACAACGTGAAGGACGCAGTCACCGAACAGATGCGGACAGTGCATTGGATGGCGCAGAAGTAGAAATTCAGAAGTGCAATCAAACTGCAATGCAGCAATGTAAGTTAAACGGTGTCAGTACCAAACCTTTGATAGTTTATTCTCCTAAACCAAAATTGGCCCTCCTTAACTTACAGTATCAGTCAAAAGTTTGGACACACTTTGCTAATGTCACAGCACTGTGTTTAGAGTAATTTAAATAGCTTAACTTCTCTACATACTCGCAAATGGAATCTTGTCAAAGGTTAACAGTCAGAAGTGAAGAGAATAATTTACTTCTTTAGTGTCCAAAATTTTGGAATTCTCAAAGAAGCCATATTTTGCAAAGTAAACTGACAAATAAGCTCCTTCTATTTTCCAACGGCCGAAATTAAAGTCAAGCGGTTTAGAGACTTATTGGGCAAAAAGGTTGATGAAAAGCACATCTTAAGTGCAGCACGTCTTTACAAAGTTAGACAGTCGTGCAGCTGCAAATTCACTATAGTCATATGACTGCCCTTGTTAAAAAAAGGAAGTGTGAGAATGCTCTGCAGATACACTGCCCGTCCAAAAAAAAAAAAAAAAAGTCATAGACTCAAATATTTAGTTGGAACCCCTGTAGCTTCGATTATAGTGCAAATTCGTCTTGTCACTGTTTTGACAGCCATATGCAATGCCAGAACATTTATTTTCGATCAGAAATGCCATAATTTTTGGCTCGAGATCTTGGTTGAACCACTCAGTGGTCTTTCTTGAGCACATCCCAATAACTTTCAATGTGGTTAAGGTCAGGATTTGTGGTGGCAAATTTGTCTTTGAAAATGATTCCTCATACTTGTTTTTCTCATTCATTGTTTTCTTTGCTAAATACAGGCCAATAACTTGCCCCTTCTGAAATACTGTAAAATATTTTCCACCATCAAGGGATGCGTCTTCCGATGAGATTTTTTTAAGAAATGAGCAGCAACGCGCTTCATCAGTCAGGGTTAAAATGATTACTGCCTGCTGAAACATGTTAATAACCGCAATAATGATCCAATCATAGAATTTGTTAATTTATTTCCAAAAGGTGACTTTTTTTGGACGGGCAGTGTATGACAACAAATGGTGGTTAGTTCGATGGACTTAAGAATTAGAATTTTTTTTTTTTTGCAAAATAAAGACCGCTTATTTTTTATTTAACATGTTTGGTAAGATAAATGTGGGTGTATCCAAACTTTTGACTGGTATGTCTGCATTTTTAATCCGAAGTTTTACTATGCATGTGGCTAAAATTTTTTTATGTGGCTAAAGAAATTTGAGCCGAGTTAGCCACGTTGGCTAAAAAAAATTTTCTCCTAGTGCAGCCCCTGCGAGGATAATTTTTTTTAACCTGAAATTCTTTGTCTTTGGCTCATTTTCTTTGAAGAACATATTAAAGAAAAAAAATCATTCAGTATACATGCTACAATGCCCCCACACATTTATATATCCTTCATATGATGTTCGGGTCAGATTGACCCGGATACACACAGAGACACAGACACAGAGAGAGAGCACACACACACACACACTCTCTCTCTCTCTCTCTCTCTCTCTCACACACACATACAAACACACATACATATACATACAGGGGCTCCAAAAATCTGGCAGGTCTTGATGCCCGGTCATCAAACCTGATGACCATCGACAATATGTGAAAGCTTCTTATGTTAGCAGCTGAGCGGGGAGGCTCTCTCATTGGGGATGAGAGAGATTCAAGTATGACCTCTGGCTTACACTCCCAGCCACTCATCCCTCCATCCCTTTGTACACATAGGTAGAGAGAGAGAGAGACGTACGCACTCACACACCTGCAAATTGTGACAATCCCAACACTGTGAGGCTATCTGCACCTATTTTCCTGCACTCTTTACTTTCTGTACTGTGGGAACCTACACAATGTGACAACATTTAAAATTTTCTCACGCTATACCCCTCATGCCTGCACATTGGGGGAGGGGCAAAGCAGATAAATAATGCATAATAATTTATACAGGGAAGCCAGAGGGGGGATCCCCTGATAAAAACCAGGGGACATGGGTGGTGCTGGATATGACACAGGGCCTGAGTGGCCACAACATCACATCTGCTAATACAACCTGGGACAGGAACTTCTCAAAAGAATGCTGACAATGATTGGAACAATTAAAAAAAAACAAGACAGAGCACCCACCTCAGCTTCTAACAGTAAAGAACAGGCCAGTCCATTCCTCCAACTTTCTGTTAATGACTAACACTGCCCTGGTATCCTACATCCCCAAAAAGGGCAAAAATGTGGTGCTCATGAGCACTCTTCATAGGGATGGAAGGATCAGTGACCAGGAAGACTGTAAGCCAGAGGTCATACTTGATTATAACGCTACAAAAGGAGGGGTAGACAACAGTAGGCCTGGTACAGCTGTCAATGAAGAACTTTACGGTGGACCCTCGTGATCTTTTACAATATTCTGAATGTGTCAGCCTATAATGCATTTGTAATCTGGATGGCAATCAACCCAGACTGGAACCAAAGGAAGCTCCAAAGAAGACGGCTTTTTCTAGAGGTGCTAGGCAAGGCACTGGTGACACCGCACATACAGAGGAGACAATATCAATTCAAATAAAAAAAAAATTATTATTCATTGAAACAATGTTTCATTTCATTTTTTCATAGATAAGCATTATTTATGCCACCTTCAGTTATGCCAGTCTTTATTATAGTGGATTTTTTAGATGAACAATAAATTCACTATCACAAAAACGCCTGATACGTCCATTGTTAAATGTGATAAATCAGAGATTAATAGCAAATACTCATGATATATGTTATCTATATTTTTTGGAATTGAGATAAAGACAATACGTGATAAGTATTTTGATAAACATTTTTATTTCTGTATTGCTTTTAAAATCCCAAAAAATGTCCCAGGTCAGATTGACCCGAACAGTACATGAGGTACATAAAAGTGAACCTAACACAAGGTTTAATGAAATCTGCATTTGAATGCCTGCAGGAGGCGTCATTTTTCACTAAACTAGACCTCCGTAAAACATACAATCTGGTCCGGATCAGGGAGGGGGACGAATGGAAAACGGCATTTAATACCGATGATGGGCACTACGAATATTTGGTCATGCCGTTCGGTTTGGTTAACGCCCCTTCTGTGTTCCAGGCACTCGTTAATGATGTCCTCTAAGAAATGTTGGAGAGATTCATCTTTATCTACCTTGATGATATTCTGATTTTTTCTTCAACTCTCTTGCAGCATAAACAACACATCAGATAAAGACTCTCTCCATAAAAGGAATCTGAAAGTGAGTGGAAGAAAGGATGAGCTTGTCACTCTTGTCTTCTCTGCAAAGAAGATGCCTGGGCTCGCAGCACCGACCGCATCACAGGCTGACATGGAGCAGGAGAAGCGTCTTCATTGTGATGATCTTCTGACCACCCCATCAGGAAGACTGCCAGATCCGAAGCTGCTGAGCGATTATGAATCACTCTGCATCTATTGCTTTGTGTTGGTGCGAGGTAAGTGCTTGTTTCCATATAACAAAAGGCACTGACCGAATTTGATTAATGATGTCTGATCACATTCGGAGTGTTTTTTGATCCAAGACCACATGGGGAAAGGGGAGAGGGGAATGGGCATCTGTTATGATAAACTAATCTCTCATATCTTCAGTAACACAATAATGAGTAATTCACAAGAACCCTTTAGATATTGAAACAAGCATTTACCATATAGCGAATCCTTGTTTTGGTCACATTGACCCTACCCTGGAAGTGCTCCAACAATAATCGCGCATGCGTAAATCGTAATTGCAAACTCACTTATTTACAGAGAAGAACCACTCCCATTGATGGATCTTGGAAAAGTCTGCAATAGTCCCTGTGTGCATTGCATATGAGAGGGACAGTCGGGCCAGATATACAATCAGATATGCAGTATACAGGATTGTTCATTGGTGCGGAATCATTGAGAATTCACTTAGGTAGCATTATTAGGTAGTTTTACTATGTGTTATTAGATGGCAGGCAGGACTTGAAAAATGCAGCAGATAACTGTTACGGTTTGAAATAATCATTTGTTTGATTCAGTCTTTACAAGTGAGTGCATAGCCCCATTTTCAGCAGCAATGACTTCAGTGCTCTTGGAGCATGCTATGCCTCCTCATCTGTAAGTAATCATACTCATGTCCTAGCCTGGCACAAGGGGAAGCACTCCCATATCAAGCAGAGCAGACGCTAAAAACATCTTTATTGCAGTTCCTAAACTGTGTAGTACAATCAAATACAATTTCATTTTGATTAAAACAGATTCCTTAGAGATGCGTCAGTCAGTTGTTGTTTTTGATCATGTAGGCTATTACATGCAGAAACAACCACACACTAACCAGAGACTAACGACTTTATACAAAGAAGCATACTACTGTTTTGAAAGAAAGGTACAAACTGGGTCTAAACAGCACAAAAAAGGTAAAGGCTTAGATGAGGAGGCCCAAATGCACAAGTTTATGCACGAGTATACATAATAAAAGTGTCCAGTTTGTGAATCAGACCCCTCACAGTTTCTTGGCTGTTAGCTTCAGTTCCCATGAAATATCACAACCTCCAAAAACGTGCAAAAAATTATCATCACAAAAACTTCTGAACTGAGAAGAAAATATTTAAAGGTGCAAAAGAGTGCAATTATTAGACCACTATCAAGCCAATGATGCTTTTAAAGGCCAGAATCGTGGTGATTCCAATCTTTTGAACAACAGTATGTAATATGCAAATCTGTCAGTGAGTTAGAAAAAAAAAAAAATTGTTTACACCCAGCAGGTTTTGCTTCATGATGACATTTCTGTGGATATAAATAAAATACTGTTGTCAATTAAGCGCAATGATGGTTTCCTCCAGTGATGAAAATTAAATCTACTCTCCCAGGAGGCTTCCAACCCAGAGCAAGAAGAGTCATACCTCTCCTAACCCAACCTGCATTTCTCACACAAACAGCCTGTAATTGGTGTCTGGTCCCCTGTGGATTCACTTGCTGCTTATCTTTTTTTGATTAGTATTTTTGTTTGTTTTTGTTCTGCATACTTGTCAAGATAATGAAGTACTGATTCCCTAATTGAAATTTGAACCTAAAAGACCCAAATGCTCAAGACAGGTACAGCCCTGCTGGGTGTGTATACATGTAATGCATTGAGGTGCCTAAAATGTAAAGATATTTGCTTACACCTGGACACACTGAAAGACACACGGACATGCTAGCACTCACTTGCACAAACATGGACACACCAGAACACACTGGGAAACACCAAGATACAACCAGACCCACAGGGACACCATCAAACAAAACTGCGCACATTATAGCATTCCTTTACACACACCTGGAAGGACGCAAGCTCGAACAGTATTGCAGATCAAAACTGGGTGTTTCCAACTTAGTTCTGGTAATTTAGTGACGGAAGACTATAGTGCATCTGCGGCCCTGTTGTCAATAAGGTTAGTCTAAGATGAATTAATTTCCCGCCCATGTGGCGTAGATTTGGCTCGACTAAAGCCAATCAGATCAGCTGCTCTTATACTCTTTGAAACCAGTGTGTTAATGCAATAGTGAAACACAAATTTCATCATGTCAAGTCCAAACTTTCCCAAGCTCTACCAGGAACTGTTCTGTCAAGAGGAAACAGATCTACTTGTTTGGGGGATGGAGGACAATTCACCAGGTAGCCTGATGTGTTTAAATGAAAAGATGGAGGCCATTTAAACTATATGCAAGCCTAAACTCATGGTTTGAAAACAAGGATGAAACTGAAGTTAATTATTTTTAATCAAAAAACTGCAGTACTTTTCTCATAGGCCAGCTGATGGCATATTTTGATATTACCCTTGGGTAATATCACTTTTGTGAAAATTTAATTGGCTGAGAGCATGGGAAAAAAAAATCGCTCCACGTTATGTCATGCTGTTAATATTTAGCCAAACTAAATTCTAAGTGTAACGTTGGTTAAATCGGTATGGCTCAGCACTGTTACTAAGCTCACGTTACTTCGCTAACTAGCTAGTGTGTACACAGTACGATTTCATAACCATTATGTAACATTACTTTGTTTGCTAGATAGCTAATGTTAGCTAGCTACTTAGTTAACTGAATTAACAAACTGTTGCTAGTTCAGCCACAAATGTCCGACTCAGTGATTGACTTTGTTAGCAGAGTGATTGAATTAGCTCAGCGCTAACAAACAATGGGCAGCAATGGCATTTATTTTCTATTAACTAACTGAATTCAGTTATGCGATAAACAGAATCTTATACTCTTGGTCGTGTCATTAGGAAGTTATGGAATTGGTTGAGTAAATTTTGGGTTGGTTAACTCAAAAATTTACTCAACTCGTTTCATAACTTTTTGATATGACATGCCCACTCGTATAAGATCCCCTATGTATTTCTCCCCACATTATTCAGTGTTTCCTCTACATTCATTTAAGAGTGGCGGGCCGCCATTCCTAAATCCCAGCCGCCGCTCCTTTAAATTTCTTTTTTTTTTTTTTATCGTCGCAAATACATCACCGCCGCATGTCTCCACCTTCACAGCAGAGTCCTGCACTGGGTCGGGTACTCGCGAGTACTAAGGTAAACTACATATAACTATCTTGCTTATTATCTACTCCATGGGGAGTTAATACGACTTTAATTACTCGCGAGAGCGCGGCCTTGAAAGTGACATCACGTCACCCACCCAGACACCAGGTCAGAGAGTCAGAGGAGTGTCCTCCTGGAAAATAGGGCAGCGACGTACCGAAGAAAAGGTAGACTTATGAGCTTAAGATAACTCATAATAGATTTTACAAGTTAAACAGACATTCACAAAATATTGATGGCCAGATAACGTTTCGTAACATATCGGTAGCTTAAGTTAATTGGGCCCAGTTCCAACTCAGTGTCGCTAACGTGAGTAAGCTAATTGACAGCATTACCAGTGGCGTGCCGTCAGATGTCAGGAAGGCCTTCAGTAACATCACCCTTTCCCGCATAAATGCTCTTAAACTGTTTGCGATCAGGTTTGCCTGATTAACAATCAAACAGTTAATTAACTGAACAGCCACCACCAATGCGTGACACGTAATGATTAAGAAATGCTAATGACAAAGCGATTACTATTGGCTATGTTGATATAATTGATGTGACTCCACAAGGATGACACTCTGCAAAAAATCCGAAACTTTCGCTGACTTCGCTGCAATTATCATTCAGCTGTGCATCCTACCTAACAACACACTTTAGCTGTCACTACATTAAGACTATAGAACGGATTCTCATGGCTTATTGCTCAATGAACCTCGCAAACTAATTTACGCAAATCCTGAAATTATAAAGACGTAGGCTATTGATATTTTCCGTAGTCATTGATGTGCGGAAGTAAACACCGTATAATTTAAAGGCGCAAATGTATAACAAGGCTTTCAAAAATAAATTAGATTCTCGTCGGTTCCTCCAATAAGTCTGAGCAACTGTTTCTAATCGGGGAGGTAAACTGCAAGAAGTGTCTGTCATTAAGAAGTGAAAGGTGAGGTGATTGCTGGCTCTGTGTTTCTGCCGACGGACCGTCACTGGCATTAAGCTAATATCTACACGCCGTGATGTAACTGCTGACTGCATTTTCAGATGAGCTTGTTCAAATATTTCTCGAAGAAGAGAAAGACACCTGATGAAGATGACGCTAGTGAGGTATCATTAGCCTTTTACTAACTCATAAATGATGATGGTTAGGTAAAAAAATGTATTCACATTTGTAATCAGATGTGATGTGAGTGTAAATTATCCAACGTTGATGTTTTCTGTAATCGTATAAGACAAGTAACATTAGACAGGGAGCAGCAGTGGAACAAAGTGAAGGAGAGCAGAGTACAGCAGGGGGAGAACCGAAGGAGCAGGAGAGCAAAGTGATGGTGCAGGAGACAGAGAATAGAGGAGAAAAACCTAAAGGGAGGCACAGGCTAGCAGGCTGGGACCCTAAATGGGTTGAAAAAAATAGCCGGTTCCACTCATGGCTCTACCACACTGAGAATGGTGACTGTTGATGACCCTTTTTTTCCTTTTTTTTTTTTTTTTGCATAATATACATGTCAATATTTCTGTTAAATAAATAAAAATAAAATAATAAATAAATTCAGTGTATTTCCATTGTAAGAGCAATGATCAATATTTAATTTTATTGCTTTATTTATTTATTTATTATTTTCACATTCAGCCTTTAAAAAGCCATTTTCAACTGGCCATTCAATAAATAGGTTGTAAAAGTAAAATCTGGAGTCAAGTGTCATTTGTTTACGCCGCCACGGCTCCCCGAAGAGCCTGCCCCCGCTGCTGAAAAAAATCCTAGAGGAAACACTGTTATTCATTTGCCAAAATATCCCTTCACCCTCCCCTTCTCATCAAAACCCCAGTACCATTTTGAAGGCATTATTTTTCAGGTACCATTCGAAAGTGAAAATTAAAAAGGAAAGAAAATTATATGAACAATATGCATTTATATGAGAATAGCTCTGCTGGCTGGGATGCAGTCCCATGAAATTACCACAGAGAAACAATGTTTAGTGGTCAGGCGAGAATGTACAGAGCCGGGGTGTAGTTTATGGGGGGGACACGGGGACATGTCACAGTCCTAAAACTAATGTTAAAAAAAAAGGAAAAAACTGCACGCATTAAGACCTCGGGAAAATAATACCCGCTCAAGCTGCCAGTGGCCAATCCTGTTCAACTTTCCGTCCCTTCTTCTCCCCAAGTCCTGCCTTTCATTCAAACAGACAAGTAGCCTTTGCCAGCATGTAAGAAAAAACGCTGGCAAATCGCAATGTGTAAACCCCCTAGCCAGCGAAGAACGATTACATAAGATTTTATTTGAAGAAAAAACTGTGTGAATCGCATTAAACCCAATTTACGTATGCATATTTTGCGGGGAACTGCTTGTTTTCCTCTTTTATACCTAGCCACGTAGATAAACAGTATGAGGAACTTCTTTAAACGACGTAGTTGAGTTGGGCGATTGATTGTTAAAGCGAGCAGCTTAGCAAACAAATACCAATATTGTTTCATCCCCGGCCATGACATGACAATTCAGATCCAGTGAGGTGCCGCTGGAGGTCAGTTAGGGAAGGCAGAATCCTCACCGTTAAACTAACGATAACTCACTATTACTTTGCTTGATTAGCAATCTGAGGATTGATTAACTAATTTACGAGACTAAACGGCAGAATGACATGCCAGTTCCATCCACGACATTCTTGCTCAGTGCATCAAACTTAAAATGCTCACGAGACAGCAAGTTTGTTCTTATTTGCTTTCAGGAAGCAAACGCGATGCCATAAACAAATATTAAAACCTTTCTTATGCGGCGTTCAATGTGTGGTCAATATGTTTATGATTATGTTTTCCCCCTTAAAAACGCACTTTTAAATGCCATACAAAAAATGGGGAGTTCATTTCCAGTCTTCTTTCATAAAACGATAAACAAAAGGTCAAAACGATACATGGAATTACCGAGGGAGTTGAGGTTTTTTCTAATTAATTATTAAGATTTACATACTTGCAGTCTCGAATCAAAGCGTAGACGTGGATGTTTTTTTTTTTGTCACTACCACCTCTTAATCATTATAGGCAACATAAAGCCTATGCTAGTTCTTAATTGTTTGGTAAAGGAAAAA
Source organism: Gymnothorax javanicus (assembly GCA_029692085.1). Classification (NCBI taxonomy): domain Eukaryota; kingdom Metazoa; phylum Chordata; class Actinopteri; order Anguilliformes; family Muraenidae; genus Gymnothorax; species Gymnothorax javanicus. Next base: position 125,496,192 of record CM056194.1, read on the forward strand.
ATTTAAAATTGACTGATTGTCAATCAGGCATAGTACGTGGAAACAGGCTGACAAAATCTACCGATAAAAAGAAGTCACTGCCTCCCCTGACCGCACGTCTCTGTTCAGATCTGACCTGGGACTGCACTACGAAGAAGGATTTGATATTTTCGAGGTGTCTTGAGGTTTAATCTGGTTTTCAGGACCGCTTAAGTGGTTCATTTCTTACCAGGGTAAATCAGCATGTTGACCTATGCCAGTGGTTCTCAAACTCGGTCCTGACCTGGCGCCCCACTGAGTATGCTGGTTTTTGTTCCAAACACAATTGCAATTGTAAGACTGTTTATTTGTCTTAATTAGCTGCATTCCATGTTAAGAGCAGTTATTTACCATCTTAACCCGCGTTTTCATGGACATATCCATTGTGCCATGAAGAATAAAAACCCTTGAACATATTGTGCTTATTTTCTATAATGTGAGGATTTTCAGGTGAAAATATTATTAAACAGATCAAATTAGACTGATAAAATCCGTAAGCTCCAAATTGGTGCTCACAGTGGTGTTTTGAGTTCTCGTGAAATAATTTGCCTGAACTTAATAAACATGACACAAAACTGGTGCGACTCTATTGTTTGCCAGTAAATAATTAGTGTTTGCAACCATGTGTCAACAGCTTCACTGATAAGAACCTATTGTTTGTTGATTAACCAATTGTTTACATTGATTAAATAAATGGTTAAATTGTTTCCCTCAGCAGTTATTATATCCCCGAAATACAAGTTTCGGGGATATCGTGGTTTCGCCCCACCCGCCACCGCGTCTGCAGATTTTAGCCGTTAGCGCGATAACTCACAAAATACTTTACATTGGCTTCTCATTTTTAGCACATGGGTAGATATGTTAGAGAGGATGAACTGATTAGATTTTGGGAAGGTATGCACTCCTAGGTTTGCCACCAGGTGGCGCTATATTTTGAAAAAATTGGTTGTTTAACCATATCTCTGGAACAATTACTTATACAGACCTCAAATTTGCCTCATATTGTAGGTCTAGTAAAGGGGAATCTATTAAGGGGGCTTCGAGGATTGGGGAATTTCTGGGATATACTCCTTGCTGTCGGCCGCCAACAGCGTAGGCCTAGTTTGTACTAGTTTTTAATATATCTCAACTTGGATATGGAATTTTCATTCTTCATGGCATGTATAGATTTGTCAAATGTGGATGAAGAGGATAAAGAACTGCTGTAAACGTAAATTTGCCTAACTAAGACAAATCAGCAGCTTTTTAAAATCCAAAGATTGCAATTATGGTTGGAACAAAAACCAGCATACATAGTGGGGCGCCAGGACCGAGTTTGAGAACCACTGATTGCTGAACGTTTAACCTGTACCGAAGCTCGTATGTGTGATTCCCAAACAAGATAGGTAGGGGAGAAGTTTTGACAACTCTAATTGGCTTAAAACAAGTTAAAGCCAACTTTGCAGGCAATAAGCTTCTCGGGAGGGCATACACACTGGTAGGGGGAGGCACTAGCCCTCTTATGATTGGTTGCTTTCAACGCGATCATGCCCACACAACCTCTAACAGCTTCTTGTTAGCTGAACACAGCAAGCATGCACTTTGGCTCGAGACATTATCATTAGCTGCCTTATGTTGTTCCGTATACAATTGCGAATTACATTATTTTTGAGATTGTATATCCATCTAGCGAGCTAACGTTAGTTAAGAAAAATCTTTGGGAATAATCATCATATTTAAGGGATGTGCTGTGGTTTTTGCCCTAAGTAACAAGCTTCAACAGTTATTACTGTGGCGTTTACTGTTTTCCTGGGGGGTTTGGAGGTGAAGTGTGTGACTTACAACAGTGGTCTAGCACGTAGAACCTGAGGGGTCGCGGTTTTGAAAAAATTCCAATTCCCACATAATGTGGCTTTAAAAGCCGCTGGGCTCAGGTTCTAAGATAAATACATATTTTGATATTCATATTGCTTTGATGGCAGCAATCAGAGTACTGTTATTGCAAATTCTTACTAAATTTCAGCAATGGGTGAAAAATTACGTGAGATTAAGTAGTCACACCCATAACCCTGCACCCACCTCGATACAGGGTGGTTTTACTGTGCTCTTTTCCACCTTATGGGGTACACAAATATTTTGATCAATTTCATTACTCTCTGATGTATTTTGCATTAAATTTATTTTATTTAACAATCAAAAAACATGGTTATTTTGTTCTACTTCAGAACTAAAGCCCTTTTGAGAATTTGCACCGGAAATGTGTCCCCCCCACCTTTAAAATCAAAACTACGCCCATGGTACAGGGCCAGCTGCTTTCATTGCCACACCCCCTAATGCATCTTTCAACCCATAATGATGCAAATGCCCTTATTGCAGACAAAACTACCATAGTGAGCTACCGTGATAAATACTCCCTTTCCAACTGATGAATAATTGTGAATAATATTACTGCCACATGCATTGCCATTTGTGAAGGCATAGAACCAGAAATTTCAGACAGACTCAAACATATTTGAATGCATTCAGATTAGAACTGTTCATACTCAGGCAACTTAAACACGCTCAAACACACTTGAATGCACTCAAACACTCAGAGACAAACATGAAAGCTGTCACAGATAAACAGGGACACATTCAAACACGCCTGAACACATTTGGAGAAACCAAAAACTAACATGGACACTCTTGTATTCTCACAGGTACACCTGAACACACTTCAAAATTCTTTGTCGATTAATAGAGGTATGTAGGCATGCATGCACACAATCACACAGGCCCAAACCACCCACAAATACAGCGAGACTGGCACGAGCATGCACTGGAATGCAGAAACAGAGAGCTGTCTGTCTCAGTCGGACCACATCTCACACCCTGAATAATTTCTTACCTTCACTGCATGCAAATATTCCATTTTCCATGTAAGGACAGGTTCTGCATTGATTGGGCACAAGCCATTTAGAAATACTCATGTATTCCTCACAGGTCTTAAAAGAGAACCTAACATTTCTCAGTAGTGATTAAGGCAGTCAGACATACGAGATATGGAGATATCTCACTTTTGCAGTTTGGCAGAAAGAATTCCCTCAACCCCTTATATTGTTTGAGATTTTCAAAACGAAGTGTATCTATATACAGAGGAATTGATCACTGAATCACTGATAAATTCACAGCATGTCATGTATCAGTTGTGGCTGAAAGCAAGGCTAACCTCCCCACTCACCTCCCTCTTTCAAGATTCTTATGTGATCACAGAAGACTGGTTCTGTTGGTGCTGGATATCAGAATTGATTGATGTTCCTTCTTCTATATCACACTGGCCCTGGAGCGAGACAGGGTCCTCCCAGCATGGTCGTGTGGCTGCGTTGGGTTTGCTGGAATGAGTCAGGGAGATCTGAGAGCCACATTCACAATCTTACTGTACTTTCAATTGGTTTGATTCCATTTTCACCTCAGGGTTTCAATGTGAAAAACTCTCAATCATCTCACTTGCCAAATTCTTCCCCTTAGGCACAAGAGAATATCCTTAAATACAAAGTACAAAACTCTTAAATAAAAGTCCCAAACAATGTGTGCAGCCACTTGAAGGAGTGGGGTTGCAGCCCGAGACCCTGTGCATGGACCATGCAAAACACTGCGTTCACTGAACTTTCTGTATGGTCTGCACGGCCATCTTGTACAAAGTGTTGGTGATTACCTGGGACAATGTCAATTTCCACCATGCTTTGGTTCCATGAGACAGGTTTGCAGCACATCTGAAGTTCAGATCTATTTTTCTTCCACCTTACTCCTCTTCCCTAAAGCCAATAAAGGAGCTCTTGACTGCCTGAAGGTGGAGGGTGTACCACCGTATGAGCACGCTAAACTCCTTCGGGCCATGGATGAGGTGTGTGATGACATCACAGCCCAGCAGCTCCAGAAGTTTACAAGGCACTCAAGAGAGTTTTACCAGTGCTGCCTTGCAAATGAAGACATTAGATGTGATGTGGATGAAATTTTGTGGCCAAATGTAGCAGAGAGGTGAAGTGTTGTGTGATCACTGCCTGGCTTGGATTAATGCTCAGGCTGGCCCAGACTAAAGCCGAGGAGACCCTTGTTTGCAAGGGCCCTGGATTGGCCTGAGTATTTTAACCCTTAAACTGCTTAATTTTTACTCACCCTATCCCTCCAAAATTTAATCATTCATTATTTAGCTGACAAATGACCTTCAGAAGGACTCACAGCTACGTGCAAACCCTTCTGTAGGTCATTGCCAACTAAAAATTGACAAAATTGTTGACCTTTTGAAGACTGAAATTTGAAATTTAGCTTTGTATATTTTGCACTATAGCAGTAACTAGCACTTTAAGGGTTATTTTTTAAATTTATTTCAGACAAAAAAAAAAACCTTACCTGCAATTGGCCAATAAGAAACATCTAAAAAATAAAGCAGCGGAATCAGTAGATGTCAGACGCTGCCACATCAACCCAGTTGGGTTCATAAGGTCAATTTAATTTTTCAATAATACATTGCCATTAGCCTCCAGGACAGCATTGCGGAAAAAATGCAAGACATAAGTATGACAGCAGAACACAAAAATGAAAAGCACTATGGCTGAAAGCACAGCTTCACAAAGATCTACGGAAGAAAATCCCTAAATTTAATAGGTAGTTTAAAGTTGCTGAATGTTCCTTTGTGTTTCCTTGAGGATGTAGTAATTTTCCCTCCATGAAACAGGATGTGCTGCACTGCTGCAGATGTTCAACCTGTTGGTTTTAAAGGCTGCACGCAGTTACCAGCGAGCAGAAGCACTGTGAATACCTTTTTTCCTGCAGCATTGCTGTTTATAGTTAAGGCTCTCACAATGTGTGTGTGCTCTGAGTGTGTGCGTGTGTGTGTGTGTGCATGTGTACACGTGTGGCAGTGGTTTGCAGTCGGTGGTATGACCTATGTTAACCTCACCTTTCAATGCTTAATTACTCTTGTTTTTGTCTGCCTGATTAACAATCAGGCAATTTATTTGTGATCAAAACCAGTATGAAGCCTGTAATGATTAAGAAATCATACTGATGAAGTGATTGCCGATTGGCCACATTTATATAATGCAGTGGTCCTAAATACCGGTCCTGGGGGTCCATTGTATATATTGGTTTTAGTTGCAACAAAAATTGCAATCAGAGAATTTTAATGAGTTGTTAATTTGGCACATTTCATGCTTAGAGCAGTTAAGTACCCTCTCAAATCTAATTTTGACCAAAATATCCATGCATGCCCTGAAGAATAAAAGTTCCGTATCCACATGGCGATATACTGAGAAACAACTGGATTAGAACACAGGAAATATAACCATTCATCCATTATCTATACTTCATCTTCCTCACTAGGGTCGTGGGAGAGTGGGAGCCTATCCCAGCTGACTATGGACGACGGGCAGGCACCCACCCTGGACAGCTCACCAATCCATCACAGGGCGCGCACACCATTCATTCACTCACTCATACCTATGGGCAATTTAGAGTCTCCAATTAGCTTGATGTGCATGTCTGGACTGTGAGAGGAAACCGAAGTACCCTGAGGAACCAGAGGAAACCAACGTGAACATGCAAACTCCACACAGAAAGGCCCCAGGCCGGATTCCAACCTACAACCTTCTTGCTGTGAGGTGGTCCAGACCAGGAATTAAGCGCAGAGTCAGAAGCACAATCCAACTGGTATTATTGAGAGCAATACAGTAGAGATTGAGGTTAGAATCCCAGAATAGGATACCGTGGACGGAAACCCACAGAGGATAGACAGTTCAGCACAGTTGTAATAAGCTAAGTTTGACCTGTAATCGCCGGCCAGGCTTCCAGGATGCTGCCCGGTGTTTCACAGGCTCCGCCAGCACTGAACTGCTTCAGAGGATGGAGAGGCTGTTTGACAGGAATGCGGTCCCAGTCCTGGCTCTAGTTCAGGATTGGAAGCTTGTTCCTAACAAACTGGACAAGGAGAGCAAACTGGACGTGTTAGCAAGAATGTGGTCCCAGTCTTGGACCCTGATTAGGATTGGAAGCTTGTTCTTGAAAACTTGAGTAGAAGAACAGGAACAGACTTGAATAAACTAAACTTGAACTCAGTCCCAAACCTGGACTCTGATTAGGATCGGAAGCCTGTTCAAGTCATATAAATGATTAGAATGATTTCTAGGGAAAAGTTTGTCGTTAAAGTACAAGCTGCATAAGACAAAGACAAAAAAGTTTTAGGACTAAACACTGACTAGGATAACTTCCATGAAAGCGAGTTTACGATCCAGCAACTTGCACATGAACTAGAGGGCTTAAATACTTGTTATGCCGTCGTTAAGCGCACAACCGCATAATGAGATTCCACCAAGGGGAAGAAACGCACAGGATGTAAACAAATCACAGCACACATACACTTATAGACACGCAAGCTGCTGAATTGTAAAAAGACACACAAGGGATTGGGGTCACCATTTATGATTGAAGCAAACGATAGAGTCTAACCTGCTCTGCGCTATGTTTCTTAAACTAAGTTTAAGCCAAGTATTTTGAGAGACCTTAGAACATCTGTGTGCAGCCAGTGTTCTGCTTGATCTTACTGATTGTCCCAGTGTGTAATTTGATCTGCGTGAATCTATCATTATGAGAAAGAATTTGCTATACACAAAAAACACAGCGTCTTCAAGGATCCTGTATCCTTCATGGGATATGCAGATATTCCTGTCAAAATGCTGCTTAAAGGGATAGTTCACTTTTTTTGAAGTGGGGTTGTATGAGCTACAAATGGCCACTACTTACATTAGATGCAGTAGAAAGCTCTCTGATCTCCTCCAGGTAGCCGCACCAGTACATAGTGCTGGGTGGAAATTTAAGCGATACACTGTTGTGAACGGGACCAGGGAAACAGCGTATTTTTGTGGCCTATAAGAGGTCCTACCTGAAAATAATACACCATTTCAATTGTATGCTATATTAAAAAAATTACAGCGCTTTATCTGCTCGGAAAAAAACACAGTCGCTCTTGAACTAACCAACTGACGTATTCCATCGGAGTAAACTGCGCGCTGTAGCGATCAGCTGTTTGGGTCAGACTCTGAGCAGTTTGTGGCAGAGACAGCATTTCAATGACATAGAATTACGTCTCAAATTAAAAAAAATAAATAAATAACCAGCACAGCAGATACACAGTATGTGGCTGCGTAGACCCTATGCGATATCAGTATGTGCTGCAATGTTACATTAGACTTTTTCACAGGTGTTTCACTCTTTAACCTGATGCATGGGTACAGCAATGCTCTTCAGCGTGCACCGTTGAGATTTCCCTGAATGTAGCCCCACAAAATCCTCTTCGGAAAAATGAATACTGCAAACACGGAGCTCTTTTAAGGATACGGATGGCGTATCAATATCCATGTTGAGCGCAGCTAGCCACAGCTGCCGAAGTCCATCCCGCAGAGGAATGCGACGGAAGCTGTAAGTGCACCAGGATACAGCTTTGCTTTCACGTTCAGGAAAGCAACACACACGGACCATTTTCGAAGTATTTGCAGAAGTTTAACAACCGTCCGACCTCGCAACCGCAGTTAAGCTGCTTGCACACTGGACGCGAAATGAATTTTTCGCAAGACAGATTACATTCAAAGTCAATGCGAAGACGCGAATACATGCGGGGAGGACTACTTCAGTTGGTTAGTTCAAGAGCAACTGTGTTTTTGGGCGGCACGGTGGCATAGTGGTTAGCACTATTGTCTCACATCAAGAAGGTTGTGGGTTCGATTCCGGTCTGGGGCCTTTCTGTGTGGAGTTTGCATGTTCTCCCTGTGTTTGCATGGGTTTTCTCCAGGTACTCCGGTTTCCTCCCACAGTCCAAAGACATGCATGTAAGGTTAACTGGAGACACTACATTGCCCATAGGTATGAGTGTGAGAGTGAATGGTGAGAAGATTTGAATAGTATCTTGTAATGAATTGTGGAGGGCATTATTATGCCATACGGTATACAGCCTGCCGGAATCTCAGAAGAAGAAGACCGTGTATTTTTCCGAGCAGGTAAATCGCTGTAATTTTTTAATATACCGTGCAATTGAAATGGTGTATTATTTTCAGGTAGGACCTCTTTTAGACCGCAAAAATTCCCTGGTCCCGTTCACAACAGTGTATCCCCTAAATTTCCACCCAGCACTATGCGCTGGTCCGGCTACCTGGAGATCAGACAGCTTTCTACAGCATCTAATGTAAGTAGTGGCAATTTGTAGCTCATACAACCCCACTTCAAAAAAAGTGAACTATCCCTTTAAGAGAGTAAAAAAAAAAAACAGGAAATGCACCAAATTAAAGCACATTAATCCTGTAAGACCCACTGTTGCAGAATTACAACAATTTTTGTTATCCCCAAAAAACCTGTAATTTTTTTTTTTTTTTTTTTTGGTTCAACCACATTAACACTGGGCAAAACACCTTGGAATCCGGAGATATCCTGACCCCGTATATTTCGTGACAGGCCGCGTATTCGGAGGTTTCTGGCTTTATCCTGATCATTGACGAATCTGGGGGAATCCGGGTGTGTTTTCAGTCAAGATTTGTTTATCACGTATCCGGACCGTATTTACGGTAACACTTTTTAAGGCACATAGGGTGTAAGTACCATAATACAACATTTCCAGAGCAAATAATAAGTTTCCTTTTAAAAGTTTTGCCTATACAAGCCGTCTCTAGAGCGTTTACTGTCTTTGCCCCAGTATGAATTTAAAGTGCTATTCCATCAACAACAAAATATTTGGCATTGTATTTGTTCCGTTTATTACGAATATCTGTCCAATTCCAAAGGATGCTTGACGCTATTACAGTCTGCGTCAAAGCATGCCAGTTTGATTAAGCCTATTTAACTGGTAAACGGACGGTTTAAAGAATGCAACAGCACATTAATGTGACACCACCACTAAATGAAATGGACTTAACAAAATACCTCGGAATCCGGAGGTATCCTGACGCCGTATATTTCATGACACGCTGTGCATTCGGACCGTATCCGGCAGTATCCTGATTTCTGATTTTCCGGGGGTGTTTTGACTTTGAGTCAAAATTTGTTTATCACGTATCCGACTGTATACGGAAACACATTTTAAGGCAAATGGAGTGTGAGTACCTTAATGCAACAGGGCATAATTGCATGAAGAAATGTTCCCCGCGTTTTCCCCTTTTACGACCTTTTAAATGTCTATTCAAGGGGCGTCACCTTTTTAACTGCCCGTGCCCCAGTATGAATTTAAAGTGTAATTCACTTTCATCGCCAACAAAAAATTTGGCATTGTATTTGTTTGGTTTATCACGAATATCTGTCCTATTCAGACGGATGTTTCACTCCAAATAAAAATTACGTGCAAAATGGCCTGCGTAGATGGGACTGAACTCGTCAATATGTGTTCAAGCTTGGCTTGCTGGTGAATATTCAATAAGTGATCCGGGTTCGCCATCTAGTGAGGGAATAGTGTAACTGCGTGCATAAATAGAGCAGCTCCATGTCCGCTGGAATCAATATGCGCACACGGGTTATGGATCGGATCGGAATGTATGTAAGAAAAAAATAAAGAAAATAAAAAAGCCCACTCGCACGTACGAACTCGCGCCATCAAAAGCATCGTTGAAACCAATGACCACTAAAATCGCGAAACAGTTCAAATCGTATTTCAATAAAATGACTTCTGTTCATTTATTCATTAACTCATTCATTCTTCGTAAACTATCTACGGTGCGATAGACTATTTGATTTGTTTAAATGGTTTTTTTCTTTTTTACAAGAACAGAACACAGTTAACAAAACGTACAATATGAGGCAGTTGTGAAGGACTGAGAATATTTTCAATATTCATTTGACTAAATTAACAGACTAAAAGGGACCACTGGCAGCCTACATCTAACTACCAGTTATTGTGCTGTCAGCGCTTTGTTTTCGGCAAGTTGCGTTTGTCCTCAATTAAGTTTTATTATTATTATTATTATTATTATTATCATCATTTTGCATCTTTTGCCAGGAAAACTCAACGGAAACACTTCAAACGCTCAAACACGGTTAATTAACTGATAGGGAAACCTTCATTGGCGAGGATAAACTTTTGTTTTGAACTGCTGTATTAGCCACACCGCCAGGTACTCCTTATAATATTTTCCATAGGGATTACGTTCATTTTAAGATGCACTGTTGACAATTAAATGATCTACAACATTTGTTTTAAAAGCATGGCACATTTATTATTGCATTTGGGGACATAGACATTGCGACCAAAATTTGACTTTTTTTTTGTTTGTTTGTTTGTTTGTTTTTGCCTCCAATCGCCAAAAAAAAAAAAATTATATATATATATATATATATATATATATATATATATATATATATGTTATTATTATTATTATTATTATTATTATTATTGCCTACCGACCTACCCTTTTTTTTTCATTGAAATGTTATGGGAAACAAACATATTTAAGGATGGCCTGGGCGGGATGCGGGTGGTAGAAAATATACGGAGATATCATGAGCCCAGATATGGATGGCATTTCCTGGGACGTATCCGGAGTTCGTATATGCTCCAGATACTGACGGGTATACGGAGATATTTTCCCCAAGATACCACAAACATGTCTGGTATCCGGGTGCGTGTACGGAGCCCGGATATGACGCATATCAGAACAGTCCCAATCCCGGATACGAGCTCGTGCATAAACCGGTATCCGGAGCGTATCAATCCGTGCTGCAGGGTGAAGTTGCCTTCAGACGTCGACTTCTAGGCTGCTCAGCCTCTCAGGCTGCGTAAACACCGCCCCCAAGTAAAACCAATCAGATCGCGAGCTAGAGTACAACCAATCCGCTCACGAGGCAGCCAATTCAATTCAAAGCCTTTTACTCATTAAGCGGGCTTAAGAACATTAAATTGTTAAAAACGAATAAATTTAATCATGACAGCTCATTAAAGAAACTATTCGGGAGGTAACGACCCTATTATTTGCTATTTTGATCATATTAACCAATGCAAACAAGTCCTTTTTTTTTTTAACCTGTCTTACAGTGAACTTATAGACCTAACTAAACAGGTCATACTTGTTAACTTAAACACTTCTACAATATAACTTTAAGTATAACTCTGTTTGAAACATAAAATTGGCCTACTTGTGAGATATTGTTCAATAAGCTGTCTAGTTGAGCTTCTTAAAACTTCAACTGCAAGTTGTTGTAACGTTAACTGCCTTCAAGGCTGATTGTAGAGACTAATGCCTTGCAGGCTGGTTAGAAGGGTAATGTTGATTTGATACTGTATAATCTTCAATAGTATTGCCTTAGATGCCTTCAAGGCTGATTGTAGAGAAGTTTTAGTGCCTTCAAGGCTGATTGTAGAGACTGCCTTAAGCTGGTTGCACACTGGATTGATTTGATATTGAATAAACTTCAATCGTAGACAGATGCCATTCAAAGCTGATTGTAGAGCACTAATACATTCAAGGGATTAGACTACCTTGCAGTTGGTTGGTTCAAGAGCAACTGTTGTTTTGATATTGTATAATCTTCAATAGCCTCAGATGCCTTCAAGGCTGGCATTGTGGTTAGACTATTGCCTTCAATCAAGAAGGTTAGTGCCTTCGATTCCTGATTGGGGCCTTTCTGTGTTGGTTAAAGGCTAATGTTGATTTGATATTGTATAATCTTCAATAGTATTGCCTCAGATGCCTTCAAGGCTGATTGTAAGAAATGCTAGTGCCTTCAAGGCTGATTGGAGAGACTAGTTGCCTTGCAGGCTGGTTAGAAGGCTAATGTTGATTTGATATTGTATAATCTTCAATAGTATTGCCTCAGATGCCTTCAAGGCTGATTGTAGAGCACACTAGTGCCTTCAAGGCTGATTGAAGAAAGACTAGTGCCTTGCAGGCTGGTTAGAAGGCTAACGTTGATTTGATATTGTATAATCTTCAATAGTATTGCCTCAGATATTTTCAAGGCCTGATTTAGACCATTGTAAAAATTCCTAGTGCCTTCACAGGCTGATTGTATTTCCAGTGCACTATGCGCTGGTCCTTCTAGGCTAAGATTTGATATTAGTCCTAAAGGCTAATGTAAGTAGTGCCTTTGTAGATACAACCCCACTTCAAAAAAAAAGTGAACTAATTTAATAGTAGAGTAAAAAAAAAAAAAACTAAATGCACCAAATTAAAGAACATTATTCCCTTCAAGACTGAGTTGCCCCTACAACAATTTTTGTTAGAAGGCTAATGTTGATTTTTTTTTTTTTAAACTTCAATAGTATTGCCTCAACATGCCTTCAAAACTGATTGTAGAGAATCCTAGTGCCTTCCTGATTGTATAGTTACCTTGACAGGCTGGTTAGAAGGCTAATGTTGATTTGATATTGTATAATCTTCAATAGTATTGCCTCAGATGCCTTCAAGGCTGATTATCACGATCACCGTATGCCTTCAAGGCTGATTGTAGAGACTAGTGCCTTGCAGGTGGTTAGAAGGCAATGTTGACAACATTTCCATAATCTTCAATAGTAAGTTTCCTTTTAAAGGTTTTGCCTATACAAGCCGTCTCAAGGCTGTTTGTAGAGTCTTTGCCTTTCAGGCTATGAATTTAAAGTGCTATTCCATCAACAACAAAATATTTGGCATTGTATTTGTTCCGTTTATTTGATATTGTATAATTCAATAGGATGCTTCAGATGCTATTACAGTCTGATTGTAAAGCATGCTAGTGCCTTCAAGGCTGATTTAACTAGTGCCTTGCAGGCTGGTTTAAAGAATGCAATGTTGATTTGATATTGTATAAAATTCAATAGATTGCCTCAAATGCCTTCAAGGCTGATTGTATCCTAGTGCCTTCAAGGCTGATTGTAGAGACTAGTGCCTTGCAGACTGGTTAGAAGGCTCCTGATTTCTGATTTTCGGGGGTGTTTGATAATATTGAGATGCCTTCAAGGCTGATTGTCCGACTAGTGCCCGACTGTATGACAGTAGACACTATTTTAAGGCTGGTTAGTGAGCTATGATTTCAATGCAACAGGGGTAATTGCATGAAGAAATGTTCCCCAGTGTTTTCCCCTTTGATGCCTTTTTAAATGTCTATTCAAGGGCGTCACCTTTTAACTGCCGTGCCCCAGTATGAATTTAAAGTGTAATTCACTTTTTCATCGCCAACAAAAATTTGGCATTGTATTTGTTTGGTTTATCACGAATATCTGTCCTATTCAGGCGGATGTTTCACTCCAAATAAAAATTACGTGCAAAAATACACCTCTTTTTAGGCCCTGGGACTGAACTGTCAATATGTGTTCATGGAGCCCTTGCTGGTGAATATTCAAAAAGTATTCCGGGTTCGCCATCTGGTGACCAATAGTGTAACTGATGCATAAATAGACAGGTCCATGTCCCTGGAATCAATATTCCCCTGATGCCTATGGAAGGCATCTGACTGTATGTATGAAAAAATAAAAAAATAAAAAAGCCCCGTTTAGCCTTCTAACCAGCCATCAAAACTAGTTCTACGGTCAGCCTACCACTAAAATCTTCTAATCAGTTCAAATCCTATTTCAATAAAATGAAAGATCATTTATTCAATAACTTTCCTTCATTCTTAAGTAAAACTATCTTCGGTCAGCCTGGAAGACTAGTTTGAATTGTTTAAATGGTTTTTTGAATACTTTTTTATCAAGAACAGAAATCAGTTAACAAACCAGCCTGCAAGGAATATGAAGGCAGTTGTGAAGGACTGAGAATATTTTTAAATATTCATTTTGACTAAATTAAATCAACTAAAGGGACCACTAACCAGCCTGCAAGGAACTAGTCAGTTATTGTGCTGTCAGGCACTAGTTTTCTACAATCAGCCTTTGTCCTCATCTAAGTTTTATTACTATTGAAGATTATACAATATTAAATCAACATTTTGCATCTTTTGCCTGCAAAACTCAAGGAAACCACTGTCAGCGGCTCAAAAGGCAATTAACTGATAAAATCTTCATTGGCGAGGCATAAACTTTTGTTTTTGAACTGCTGTATTAGCCATCTGACTGAATACTATTAAATATTTTACGAGATGAAATTAACGTTCATTTAAGATGCACTGTTGACAATTAAATGATCTACAACATTTGTTTTTTAAAAGCATAGCATTATTTACAGTTTTTGGGGACATAGACGCATTGCGACCAAAAATTTGACTTTTTTATTGTTTGTTTGTTTGTTTTTTTGTTAAACAGAGTTAAAAAAAAAAAAAAAAATTATATATATATATATATATATATATATATATATATATATATTTATGCTATTATTATTATTCTATTATTTAACTATAAGACCTAAAAAAAAACCCTTTTTTTTTTCATTGGTTAACATAATCAAAATAGCTGAAATATCCAAGGATACCTCCGAGCAGTTTCTTTAATGAGAAAAATATCTATTAAATGCATTCGTTTTTAATAATATGGATGTTCTTAAGCCCGTTCCGCTTTGAGGAGATGCTTTGAATTGAATTGGCTGCCTCGTGGCGGATTATTTTCCCCTAGATACCTAATCTGATTGGCTGTATCCGGGGGCGGTGTTTATGCAGCCTGACAGGCTGAGCAGCCTGGAAATCCCGATCTGGCTGAAGGCAACTTCACCCTGCAGCTCAATCCGTATACCCCCGGATACAGATAATATACGGACGTATCCGAGTCGCGATATCTCCGAAAACCAGTGTTTTTGCCCAGTGTAACATACTCATTGGGCCCTATTGTTCGGTTTCACAATGCTATTGGTAGGGATGCACCGATACCACTTTTTTAAAAACTGATACGAGTACGAGTATTTTATCTTGAGTACTTGTCGATACCGAGTACCGATACCAATATTTCTGAAATGTTTTCCAGGAAAATACAATGACAATTCTTGGAGTGCAGGTTTTATTTCCTTTTTATAACAAGCCTAAAGGAGGCCAATATCAAATAATTCACACATGGCTCTTTCAAAAAAATAAAAATAAAAAAATAAAAAAGAGTAGGCCTAACTGCTAAACATCTTTCTGTATTTAGGGCTGACAAAAAGTCTTTTAAGCACTGCCATCAAATGACGCAAAACATTAATGAAGCTTGATAAATGAAATTAAACTCGCTGCGTAGGCAAGGTAACACACCCAACTTCATAAAAAGTAGAACTATTAATTGGCACAGATAGTTTCAACACACATTCATGGGCACTCAATCCAACTAAAGTCAATTGCTTGTAAATATTCAATAACTGATCCTGGTGTCCCATCTAGTGATAGAATGTTGTAACTGCGTGCATAAATTTGCAGCTCCATGTCCGCTGGCCGTCACATCGACACAAATACCCTGCCGAGCACCGTTGTTCTTCTCGAACACGCCAAATCCAGATAATCCGTAAATGATGAATTAAATTCATATTTTAATTGGAAACGAGTAACTAAGTTGCCAGTGTCAAAGTAACAACGTAAAAGTACTGGCCTGCTTTTTATCTTTTAAATGCAGTAGAGTAAAAGCCCCGGTTTAAAAAAAAAAAAAAAAAACTCTAAGTACTGTAACGAAGTACATGTACTTCGTTACTATACACCTCTGGTGTGTATGCTTGTATGCCTGCATGTGATGTGATGACTATAAAGCTCTCTTTCTCATATTATTTCTAACTCGCTGTCTCCCCGTAGACATAGAAGTCAGATAGTACAACATACTGTAGCCTTTGCGACCGTAAGCAGGCAGTTACCTAGCGTCTTACATTAAGTGGTATCGGTGAGTGGTATCGGCAGATGTCAACGAGTACGAGTACGAGTATATTAACGAGGTATCGGGCAGATACCCGATACTGGTATCGGTATCGTCACAACTCTAATATTGGGTCATACATTTGTATATAAGGCCTGCCCTCAGGTCAAGAAGTCACACAACCTCCAGATTTTTTATTGAGCATCATCCTTTCGATTTACTGGACTGGATTTATCTGATTGAAGTAAGTAAAATGCTTTAATTTTTTTTGTGTTTATTACAGTGTCTAGAACATGTACATATGTAGTTATTGTGGAAAATGTGCCCTACATTTTGTCTAGAGCTTGTTTTGTAATTGTTGCAATATTACAACGTTGGGTGATTGTGGTAGTCAAAACAACCCTGTTTTTGAGAGGAATGTCTTGAGAGGAACTTCAATTAAAATTTTCCCAATATAACTTTAAACTACACATGATTTACACATTCTAGCCCTTAGCCTTATATTGGATTACATATATTATTGTATTAGAAACTAATGTGCAAAGATATGTTGCCACATCTAATCATTCTCACTTACTTATAATGATTTCTAACCACCTTCAACACTCAGTATTTTCCCCTTATCACAGAAAGCAGGAAATTCTGTTTCTGCATGTCTGCCCTTTGTCTTGGCTATTGATAAGAAAATATTCCCATCAATTCATAATCAAAGCAGTTGTGGGGGATGCTTGGAGGGGCATTTGTTGCATTGTTCTGGAACAGGTGTTAATGTTCATGAATGTAAGGTGTGGTTGTAAGTTGGAGGCTACATGCATTCCTATTAGGATGATAATCAGAGTTTACAATTGGTCAGCCATACAGTATTGTGTGACCAGTGAAATGTGTGAATAGGTTACTTCAGTGCAATGTGTGCCATTTATATATACATCTGTTTCAATTTTATTTTTTCCATTTCAGAATGCCACCAGCAAGGAGAGATCCTCGGTACAGTGGGCAGGATGTAATTGCAATCGTCCAAAATGGAGAGAGTGATGTGGACAAACAATTCGACGACACTGTCATGTGAGTGACGAGGAGTCAGATAACGATGACTGTGTGGACAAAAAAATTCAAGAACCTACTGATTGCTCAGCCAATGTGAACATTGACCCCCAATCAAACAAACATATAATGCCCCGTGACAGATATCGCTGGCAAAAAAAGGATTTTATCAGTCCCAATACTGATTCTTCTGGTCCAGCTGTCACAGACGATGTACCTTCCCTCCACACACCACTACAATTCTTCCAAAAGTTTGTGTCAAAAGACATGATTCAAGGTCTGGCGACAAATACAAATGAGTACAGTGTTCAAAATAATGGAAGATTTGTTAACACTAATACAAAGGAAATACAGAAAGTATTGGGCATGTACCTGAGGATGGGCTTGGTACAAATGGCTTGAACCCGTATGTATTGGGAGACAGATACACGGCACCCCCCTGTTGCTGATGTGATGTCACGCAACAGATTCCAATCTCTGTTGACAACATTACATTTTGTGAACAATTTGGCAGTGTCAGAGATTGAAAAGAGGGACAAACTCTGGAAACTCAGACCATGGCTTGAATCATTCAGAGAGAAATGCCTGCAGGCGGTACCAGAAGAGCCTAATTCTGTGGATGAGACAATGATTCCTTTCAAGGGGAAGTTCAGCAGCATCAAGCAGTATATGCGAGGCAAGCCACACCCATGGGGGTTCAAAGTATGGGTGAGAGCTGGAATCTCTGGCATGATGCTTGACTTTGATGTTTACCAAGGGAGCAACAATGGAATACGAGTCAAATCTGAACTTGGATTGTCAGGTGATGTTGTGATGAACAACAAATACATGGGAGGTGTGGATTTGTTGGACTCGTTTACAGCGAAATACAAGTTCGCCCTGAAATCCCGGCGTTGGTACATGTACATCTTCTGGCACACCATCACCCTCGCTGTGGTTAACGCCTGGCTCCTCTACAAGCAGCACTGCCAAGCTCTCAAGATGCCAAAGAAGGAGATACTGAGCATGAGAAAGTTCCAGGCACAGCTAGCATCCTCTGTCATTCTGGTAAGAATCTATTTCTGCTATTTGCCATGTTTGTGATATCTTTGACTTGTATCTTCATGCATTTTTGACATGTACTTGAATTGATTATTAATATTAATATTGATTCTTCTCTTTTCAAATCAGGTGGACACAACACGTGAAACTCCGAAGAGAGGACGACCATCTTCAGGCAACGGGAGCCCAGTCGCAGCAGGGAGTCCATTGAATGCTGGGAAGAGACCATCCTCAGGTGACGGGAGTCCAAACGGTCCCTCTTCCAAGAAATCATGTGCACACCCCCCACTGGATGTGCGCAAGGACCTAACTGGACATTTCCCAATGAAGGTGAAGAGAGGACGCTGCAGACATTGCAGTAAAGGGTATACTAATACCCAGTGCAGCAAGTGCGATGTTCGCCTCTGTTTTTCAGAGGACAAGAACTGTTTCTGGGACTATCATTGTAAATAAATGTCAAAGTTCTTGTGGTTGGAATAAATGACTGTTCATAAAAACATGACTGAGATTATTTTCCATGTTTTACTGTTCTGGGACAAAAGCAAAACCCTGCAAATGAATCCTTAGTTCTGTATTGTTGTTCAGACAATGGGTACAAATACAGGAGATTCTGCTCCCCGTTTAGCCCAATGTTGCAATATTACAACACTTCTTTAAAAACTTACAAAAACATAAAATTTTTTGAAAACACTTCATTTTCAGCCCCCTAAACATCTGGCCTTTTTCTATATTTGGGTTTTACAGGGTTACAATCATTCTGAATGGTTGAAAAACTGTTATTTTTTATGTTCGTGTTTTTTTTGTATTTTGCTGTTAATTTTTGCCATATTTGGGTTTTTTTGTTCATTTGCCCTGCATTGGGTTAAGTTTACAGCTTCTCCCCAGTCCTGGAGTCACATGTTTTGTCAAGGTTGTCTTTCCTGTTGGAAACAAAAACCAGCATACCTAATCATAGCATGTGGTGTATTTAAGCTGTCTTCCCCAGTTCCCTGTCAGAATGGACTGATTTATCTTCTGAGAACCATTGATATAATGGATGTGAGATGCTTTTGGCTTTTTTATTCTGGATGGCAAAATTGACTAATTAAAAAAAAAAAAAAAAAATTTTTAAGCATACACAGTTTTCTTTGTCCAAAACTGATTTTTCATTTTAGCATTTTTCAAAAGATGTCTCCTTATTTTTTCAGAATGTTATACGGATCCAAAAGATTATATCTGAAGAGGGAGAAATCTAAGGTGTATCAAACTATACTGAACTTTGGGGTGAAAGGCTTTAATTACAAAAAGCCCAGCAAACAAATTGGGCAAATGTTCCATTTCATGAGCTACATGAGTTCAGAATCTTTGGAAGATATGGCAGTGTTATATGTAGTCATTAAGTTGTACAGCAAAATACCTCAAAATGTTGTGATGCTCTAATGCTGTGGACACTTACAGTCTTGCTTTTTTTTTTTTTTTTTTTTTTTTTTTTTTTTTTTTTTTGCATTCAATTTTGCCTAGTACAACAGAATTACTGCAGATCCAAAAGTCAGCATATATATTATATTTTTTCAGTGATTGTGTAAATTCAATGCATAAATTTCAGAAAATCACAGGGAATCCTTATTGCACATCATTTGAAATGCAATGGTGTCATTGCAAATTGCAAACTTTTTTCTTATTGCTATTTGTGGAATCTAAATAAGAGGAAAAGACTAATGGAAACTCTGTTTTTTAAGCATTAATGTTTGTTTAACAGGATGACTTGACAATGACCTTGTTATTTTTAAACGAAACAATAATTAAAACTCACAAATGAACATGTACGTTGTACAAAGTCCTGAGGTTATAGACAACACACTGCACCATGCGCTTTCTCATTTGATATAGTTTGGTTTATTTTGGATGTGACAGCATATGCCATTTTGAGCCCAATATTATGAGATGGACACTATGTATTAACCCTTTGAAACCTGCATTATGAACTATTCAAAATAAATTAAGGGTCAAAGGAAATTTTTTGATCATTTTTTTGTATGTCTTTTTAAGCCAGATAGGGTTAGAATATCCCCCTTTGGTTTGTCATTTGGTCTACAGACATCATGTTATTATGGGGCATGCAATCATTGTACTTATGTGTAAAAACTATTTAGGTTAACACAGATTCCCTTTTCATGGATTTGAAGCACAAACTTAGACTAACCTGACATAGTGCCTTGAAACACCCATTGTGACACCTCATGCACCACTTGCATGTGTTTTGCATGAGGTGCCATTTCACACATGCCAATTTTAGCAATAAAAGGGCTGAGCATTTCCATTCATCATCAATTGAAATGTGAAGATGGTTCGGCGACAACTCAGCATCCAAGAGAGGGGAAGAGCCATTGGCTGGCAACAAGGTGGACAAACATAGAAATGCAGCTCACTGTCTAAATGTAAGCCAAAGCGTTATCAGCAGACTCTGGCAGAGGTTCAGGACAACTAATGATATTAAGACTCGCCCCCGCTCTGGAAGTCCCCAATCAACCACCGCACGCCAAGACCGCTTCCTGATGGTGACAGCATTGGTGACGCTGTATGCCTGCGCAACATCTTTGGGATCAACTCGGAGCTGCCAGAGGCATCAATATGTCTGACCAAACCGTTACAAATCATCTGCAAGACAGAGGTTTGTGATGTCGGTGTCCAGCAGTCTGACCACTGCTACTTGACTGTCATACAAGGGCTCGCTGAGATATGCACAGACGTCATGTCCGATGAAACCGTGGTCAGTAGGCAGAGACAATGTTCGCAGATGAGTCACGCTTCTCGCTCCAGTTCAATGATTGCAGGGCTCATGTTTATTGTCGCCAAGGAGAGAAACTTGCTGATGTCAATGTTGCTCAACGTCTACCATTTAGAGGAGGAAGTGTGATGGCATGGGTTGGGGATATTTATGAACCACAGAACTGCTCTGTACGTTGTCAGCTGAAATTTGACTAGTCAGTGTTATCTCAGTGAGATTGTTCATCCTCTGGTAATGCACTCCGATTGGACCAGGAGTGTGGCTCCAGGACAACAACGCAAGACCTTATTGTGCCACGGTGGTGGCTGGCTTCTTACGACAGCAGAACAGCGCATGGATCGGTCTGCGTATTCACCCAACTTGTCACCCAATGGGCACGTGTGGGACGAACTAGGGCGGCGAGCAGTGTTGGGCAGTAACGCGTTACTGTAAGGCTGTTACTTTTGACGGTAACTAATACTCTAACGCATTACTTTTTAAATAAATAAACTCAGTTACCGTAACAATATGGTGCGTTTGTCCATTACTCTGTAAATTAATTCATAGAGTATGTCATGCCGATTACATCCAATGGGTGGCAATGTTGTAAAGAGACATCCTTGTCTGAAAGCTCCGTGAAAACCGGAAGTTGATCAGTGAGATGGTAACCCCAAGTTTTGGCTTCAGGTGACGGTGAAACTGAGGTCGTTGCAAGTTACGTAGGTGGTCACATGATCCCCGAAGCAAAATGTACACAAAGGTTGATCGCAGCACAGTGAAAATGGGGAAATCTTGTGCTGCTGTTGCTTGCACCAATAATAATGCCATTCAGTCGTCTGGAAAATACGGCAAAATAAGTTTCCATCAATTTCCACGAAATAATGAAGCCCTTTTGAAAGAGTGGGTTGTTAAATTAAGAAGAATTGACCGTGGAAAGCCTTACAAACCAACAAAACATTCAGTTCTTTGCTCAGAGCACTTCGAGAAAAGCTGCTTCACGTACCAGAAGTTCACAAGTAAGTCAACGGTTTTGTTGCAAGGAAAACTGGTTTTAAAGTGAAGATTTAAAGAAATTAGTGGAAAATATATATTCAATACAAATATTAACCTTAAGCCTGAACACCCCCGTCACGGGGGCAATGAATTTGCATAATAAATACAGCATGTTTCCTAATAGCAACCTCGTCAAGCGGCATATCCTCTTAAAGCGAAGAAACTCAGCGAAAAGTTTGTGATGACCGTTTTTACCTAAACCGAACACAATTCAAGTACGAAGCAAGTAAATAAGCATCTAGCAAAACATTAAATAAAATAAGATCAGTGCTCTATCGCAAGCATTTCTACTGAATTTGTGCTATGCATACGAACGATACCTCAAATGAGAAAGGACAGTCCACAGATTCCAACGATATAAGCCTTGTCATTTTAAATTGACACCACACTCAAAGAACAGCAAGCATACACTTTAAATGCTACAGAGATGAGCAAAAAATTTTCTTACCTTTGATATTTTGTCATAAAAGCTGTTTGTGGGTAAATCAGCACTCGCTATTGTTTTAGCCAGTCTATCTGAGAGTCCTCTCGCCATTATGCTATGCACTGGAAGACCTCAGCAGAATAATCACTTAAATGGTTTGTTTTTTGTATTTTTGCTATAATTAACCGCTAAATATTCAACTGTTGTTTTCAAAGCTGGTTTATGACTGAGAATCCTTGTGCTGATATTCTCAAGTTCAAACACAGCACAGCTATACAAGTGCTAAATCGACCAGTGAATATATAGTCTGTTGAGCTAGTGTCGTGGATAAGGCGGAGCATTTGGACCTGAGGTTCAATATCCGGTTATACATTCTTATGACTTGAAAATCACAACAAAGAAAACCAGCAATGACGACTTAAACAAATTTATTCTTCACTGATAAAAAAAATACTTCTACAAATAATCCACTGTTTAATCTTATAATAACACTCTAATGCCACTATGTAACTCTGTTGCCAAAACAAAAAACTCTGCCCCTACTGACCAAAATCACAGCATTTATATAGACTAGCAACATTCTGGAGAGATCTACAGGATTCCTGGGTAATCCCGCCCCCTCCAGGCAGGAAGATGCCAGAAGCTTCTAGAAAGTACTAGTCTATTACATTACAAAGAAGTGATATTGCATCAGATCATGTTTTGCTACAGACACACCACCAGAGGTTGCTGATGAACAAAATAAATAGCTGACCAGCAAGGCAGCAAAAACAGCATGTAACAAATCTCCATTTACAAATGATATACAGTGCTGTACACAAAATACTCATACATAACACCTCCCCTCTTTAAGAAAAGAAAGGTTTGCTAAAAGCTTTCTTTTGTTGAAATTAACACAGCTTTATAATCAGTATAATGTTGAACTTTACACATAAAGTATCATTGATCATTATAACAATCATATACATAACAACCAGTGCAATTTTCACAATCAAATAGAAAAGTAAAATTACATGCGAGAAAGTGTTATTCCAGATGCATCTTTTCCCCTGATGTGAGAAATATCCAAATCATACTCTTGCAAAAGTAAACTCCATCTTAGTAATCTTTGATTCTTGTTTTTGATCTTATGCGAGAATGTGAGGGGATTGTGATCACTGAAGACCTAGATGGAAGAAGCTGAACAAGTCAAATAGACTTCAAAATGTTGTAAAGCCAAAACAAGTGCCAAACATTCTTTTTCAATTGTTGAATAGTTTTTCTGATGTTTATCAAACTTTTTGGAAAAGTAACAAACAGGATGATCTACTCCTTCAGTGTCTTCTTGCAGTAAAACTACGCCTGCACCAATATCATTGGCATCAACAGCCAACTTGAACTCCTTTTTGAAATTAGGAGATAAGAGAACTGGTGCATTTTTGAGGATAGCTTTCAGTTGGTTAAATTAATTTTGACAATTTTCATCCCAAACAAATTTTGCATTTTTCTTCAGTAAATTTGTCAAAGGTTCAGAAATGATAGAAATTTTTACAGAATTTTCTGTAGTGGCCAGCCATCCCTAGAAATCTCATTAGTTGTCTTTTAGTTGTACGCTCAGGAAATTCAGTGATAACTTTTACTTTTGCATCAATTGGTTTGACTTGACCCTGTCCTACAATATGACCTCAGTAAACAACTGTAGCTTTACAAAAGTCACTTTTACTTAGTTCAACAAAGTCATCTTCAAGCAGGTATTTGACTTCTTGTTTAAGGTATTTCTGCTTCTCTGGATTCATTCTGTAAGGATGCTGTTTTACAGGCTTGGCATCATCTTGTAGGATGACATCATGGTAAACCATATCAGCCCTTGCTGGAACATCAGGGAATATGTGACTATATTCAAATATGAGCTGCTTTTGCTGTTGTTGATGAAAAGGGTCCAGGTGGGACAACTTGCTGTCAATATTTTGAAGAATGTCTGAATTTTCAAGTTTGGCTGGACCAGGTTCATTTTCCAAGGGGCAGTCACAATCTTCTTCAGAATTTTCCAGTTCAATTTTATTTACCACGTTGACTGGCTTTTGCTGAGTGTCTCTGTCAATGTATTCTATCAGCATGTTGATGTGACACATTTGTTTTTGTTTCCTCCTTCCAGGGGTTAAAATGATGTAATTTAGATCACTGACCTTTTTGAGGACAGTGTAAGGGCCGAATTATCGGGCTCTTAGAGGGTTTCCAGGAACTGGCAAAAGAAGAACTTTGTCACCAGTTTTAAAACTTCTATCTTGGGAATGAAGGTCATATCTGGCTTTGGTTTTTCCCTGAGCCTCTTTGAGATTAGATTTAGCAAAGTCACAAGCCTTAGAGAGACGATTACGGAAGTCAGAGACATACTGAAGCAAGTTCATTGGGACATCATCTTCGGCCAGCAACTTTTCCTTCAGAAGCTTCAGAGGTCCAAGGACTGTATGCCCAAAAACAAGCTCAAAAGGACTGAACCCAAGAGACTCTTGAACAGCTTCACAGGCAGCAAACAGAAGAAGATGGAAACCTTCATCCCAGTCTTTCTCTATGTCAAGGCAGTAGGTCCTCATCATGTTCTTCAGGGTTTGATGGAACCTCTCTAAAGCACCTTGACTCTCAGGATGGTAAGCTGATGACCTGTATTGTTTAATACTAAGCTCATGCATAACTTGTTGAAATATGCTAGACATGAAATTTGACCCTTGATCAGACTGAATAGACTTAGGAAGACCAACAAAGCAGAAAAACTTGGTAAGAGCCTTGATGATAGTCTTCGCCTTGATATTACGAAATAGAATTGCCTCAGGAAACCGGGTGGAAGCACACAATAGTCAGTAGGTACTCACAACCAGATCTAGTCTTCGGCAATGGTCCAACACAGTTAATGATGATTCGACTGAAAGGTTCTTCAAAAGCGGGAATGGGCTTAATTCGAGCCTTTGGAATATTCTGGTTCGGCTTCCCAACCATTTGACAAGTATGACAGGATTTGCAGTACTCCTGAACATCGGACCTCATGGAAGGCCAGAGGAAATGATTCCTGACACGTTGAAGGGTCTTCTTGATACCCAAATGACCTGACATAGGATTGTCATGGGCTAGACTAAGAGTTTCTTGACGATAAGACTTTGGAAGAACAATTTGATGGGTGATCATCCACTCTTCATCTGCAGAAACATCAGGTGGACGCCATTTTCTCAAAAGCACACAATTTTTGTAGTAAAAACAGACAGGAACTTGAGTCTTGTTCACTTGCAGCCTGTGGTAGAAGATGCGTTAGATCATGAGATTTTTGTTGCTTCAGAATAAGTTTTTTCCGAGACAGATGTCATTAGAATGACCTGACAAGGACAAGTCTGAAGATTTCCCAGGCATCTCAGGGCTGGAAGGTTCCTGATGGAAAAGACTGCCCAATGAAGGTGTCAGCCAGGTTGAAGTCCAGGTCAGCATCATCTTGACTAGCCTTTTTGGCCCTAGAACGAGTAACTGCACATGAAGGCTAGAGGTCTGAAATTTCCTCCTCTATAGAGTCAGATTCTTGATCAATCAAAGGAGTGTCAGTTACAACAGGGTAGGGCATAACCTTATCCCCAGCAAGATCATTACCAGGAAGCAAATGAACACCTTTGAAAGGAAGAGAAGACCTAACGCCAACAGTAACAGGCCCAGAGACCAAGTCTGATTTAAGATGAACATTATGGAGAGGTACACTTGTAAAACCACATTCCACTCCTTGAATATGGACATTAGCCTGAGTAGACGTTTTGTCCGAAAAAGGCAGAATATCTGCAAGAATAAGAGATTGGGAAGACCCAGTATCCCTTAGAATTTGAACCGGAGCAGATGAGGAAAAGTCATGTGAATGTGAGACAAAAACATCGGTGATGAATGGCTCAAAACCCTCCATAACAGAATCAGACACAGAAGGTAGAAGATCAGGTGAACTGACCTTTAATACAAGAGATTCTCTCCCAGTGAAAGCAGTTGGCTTAGTTTCTTCTCGTTGTTGTTTTTTCTTGAAAGCATAACACTCAGAAATAAGGTGACCTTGCTTTTTGCAGTATTGGCAAGACACAGAGGGTAAAGAATCAGAGGATTGCTTCTCACTGGAAGGTTTCCTCTCAGAAGTGGCCTTAGAATCATTAGAAGTGTTATTAGAAGAAGTCTTGGACTGAGATTTGCCTTGAAATTTAGAAAAAGTGGATTTTTGGACAAAAGAAGACTTATGAGTCAATGCATAACTATCAGCCAGGGTGGAAACATTTTGCAAAGTAATGGCTCGTTTCTCCTCAAGGAAAGTCTTGATATCAGGCTGGATACACCTTTTGAATTCCTCAACCAGAATAAGTTGCCTCATTCTGTCAAAATCTTTCTCAACTTTCATGGAATTGTTAGAAAGTAGGATTTTGTCTGCCTGTTATATTTAGTTTTCATTATTGTTTGTTTTTATTTTCATTTATGTACCTTTTGTTATTTTTCTGAGTGATTGTGTATTGTTCTGATTGATTGTCATTGTCAATGTAAATCCTTGTGTTCTTCCCTCCTGTCAGTCCTTGTTAACACACTAATTCCCCTGTTAACTCGGTGAGGTGATTCTAACTTCCTTCATTCTGTTCTCGCTGCCTGTCTGCACCTGAGAGTAGTTTAGAATCAGGGCCTGGGTGTGTAGAGCAGATTAGCATAGGTTTCCACGCCCTTTCCATTCTACTCGCCTATCCCTGTCCTGCTCTTCCTGGCTCCGCCCCTCTCTGGCTTCCCGCCACAGCTGTTCCCTATCTAGTCAGGCAGTCACATTAATTGTCTTGTGCTTAAATATCCCATTCCCCCTTTGTTCCAAGTCGATTCGTTCTTCCCTTGACTCTGTCTGGTTGGTTCGTCTCTGCGCTATTTGGTTTGTGATTGCTCTTTTGAAAGTATTTGTCTGTTTGTATCAGTCTTTATATTTTAGTTTTGTGTTTGAAGTGAGATTGCAGTGTGATAGGTCCTTGTATTCCCTTTGCCCTTGTGTTCCCAATTGTTTAGTTAGTTTCCCTTATCTCTCCTTCCCATTTTCCCCTTACCCTTTTCCCCATTCCCTTCGTTCCTTTAGTTTATTTTCCCCCTTTTGTTCATTGTCTTTGTGCGGACTGATTTCCTGGTTTCCCGATCTTGGCCTGTATTACTTATTACGATTCTGCTCACCTGTATCTATCGGTTTGCTGGCTTCTGACTATTTTTGAACTGACCATGAGTAAGGGATCGAATCCCACGTCTAAACGCCCTGCTGAGTTTGATCTGCATTTGGAGTTTCTGTCTGTTCTTAACAGGAATTACACCACTGATCAAACAACTGTTCCTTCAACCTGCAAAATTCAACATGAGTTTGACTGGCTTCCTTGCGAGAATTCCTAAATTTTTGCCTGTAAGCCTCGGGGACCAATTCATAACCCTTCAGAATGGCAGATTTGACAAAATCATAATTGGAACACTGTTGGACAGATAACTGGTTATAGATTTTCCTAGCTTTACCAGTAAGAACACTTTAACATTGTCCAATGCTCTTTTGGCCATTTCAAATTTTCAGCAATTTTTTCAAAATGGGTAAAGTGTTGGTCTACATCCATTTTCTAGGAAGGTAGGAACAAGTCTGATGTATTTAACCACATCAAAATGATCAGAAAGTCCAAAAGATTTTGTAACAGCACCTGCTTCTATTTTCATTTCCAATTTGTACTGCAAGAGCATCCTTCTTTCTTCCAGTTCTCTCTCCAACCTTCTTTCTTCCAGTTCTCTCTCCTTCTCCAACCTTTTTTCCTCCAGTTCTCTCTCCAACCTTTCTTCCAGTTCTTTCAGGCGTAGCTGAAATTCAAGTCTTTGCAGCTCTGTTGCAGGCCCTTCCACATCTTTATTTAATTCTGCTGCCTCTTCCCCAAAGATATCTTCATCGATGAAATGTTGAACCAAAATGTTGAATATTTCTTGTTTCTTCATTGATTTCACATCAGATAATCCAAGGGTTGAGGCTATTTGCAGCAAGGCCTTCTTCCTTGCCAGCACAATTGATTCCTGGGTTGGAGTTTTCAAAAAATTTTCAACATCAAAAGTCATGATTGCTGGTTTTTCAAATAGTCACAAGATTTAAAATAATTCAGCTTTAATCTTTGGTAAATCCATTCGTTGATCCAATGAATGGTTTATCTCGGAACCTCCAATTTGTTATGACTTGAAAAGCACAACAAAAAAAAACCAGTAATGACAACTTAAATTTATTCTTCACTGATTTAAAAAAAACTTCTACAAATAATCCACTGTTTAGTCTTTTAACACTCTAATGCCACTATGTAACTCTGTTGCCAAAACAAAAACTCTTCCCCTACTGACCAAAATCACAGCATTTATATAGACTAGCAACATTCTGGAAAGATCTAAAGGATTCCTGGGTAATCCTGCCCCCTCCAGGCAGGAAGATGCCAGAAGCTTCTAGAAAGCACTAGTCTATTTCATCACAAAGCAGTGATATTGCATCAGATCATGTTTTGCTACAGACACACCACTAGAGGGTGCTGATGAACAAAATAAATAGCTGAACAGTCATAATGGGTATTTAAATAGTGTCTAACAACTCTCCATTTACAAATGATATACAGTGCTGTACACAAAATACTCATACATAACAATGCGACCTTTCAGAGCAAGGAAATATATTTTTTTTCAATAAATAAATAATAATCGAGGAATTCCCATCCCAGCAAAGCCATCTTCCTGGGTTACTTTGGGGATCACGTGACTTACACTACTGTTTCTGCATCCAGTGCAACGTCTCAAAAATCTTAGCATATTTCATGTTTCTGACACCCTAACAATTATATTTTTGTTGAATGGCAGAAACGTTTCAATAAAATGAATCACTGTGGTACCCTGTAAAAAGTGCTCGACCGCTCGGTCGAGTTGCCCAGTCATGGTCAACTGAAGCTGATGCCGACATGGCGTATAAACACACAATCAAGATGAAAAATGTGATCTGCCAATTTCCTTGCTGGACTGCATTGTTCATGTTACCTGCATATCGGCATACCTATAAAGCCATTTACTGTTTGCATGATAATATAATGATGATAATGAGATCTTTTCATAATAAGATAAATAATAAGCTAGTGCTCATTTATTCTGTCATATTCATCATAGCTTAGCCATACTGAATAACACTGTGAATCAGAGGCGTAACCAGAACTTCAAAATGTGTACTAGGCACGAAACATGCCTTTACGACCATAAGTCCTGACTAATTCTCTGCCATTTTTCTTAATTAACGATACATTCACACTGAAAGCGTACCACACTATCAAGTGCTGGTTTTTTTCCTCATTGAGCAAGACGACAACCATTCATAACGCGCAATAGGAGCGTTTAAATTAGGTTATGCTTATTCAAAATTGTGTAAAGGTGTTTCAAATCTTTTTGTTTGGTTAAATTTAAACAATTGAAACAATCATAAAACGCAGGTTAGACCCCTTGATATGCCAAAAAAGATTGCGCGGAAGTTTGTGAGCAGTTTACCATTTGAAAAGCAAATACCTATGTAAGAGTAAATTATTTTTCCGAACCAAATTCAGCTCATTATAGATCGCATCAAGAAAGAACGTGTGTCTTTAATTGCCAATGGATGATTCTTATTGGATAACGTGTTACTAAAGGAAAATTATTGAGAGCAAGTCAGGACCAATAATTGTTGTAAAGGGATGTGCCATGCAAAAGCATTTTGAAGTTCTGGCTACGCCTCTGTTGTGCATTGAGTAGTCATAGTTACAGCTATCTAGATGGGTTGCTAACTATAAACATTAAATTTTACTATGGTAAATATATGAGGCTGTAATTGAAGGGATGGATATTATGTAGCACAATAAACATGAATTTCAGTCTCTTGTTTTTTATGTAGGTTTGAATTGATGGGATGCATCTAGATAGCCATGTTGTATTTGCTTTAGTAACCTCTGTCTCTATTCTAAATGCATCATCTGGTCTGTTTATTTTATCAAATTACTTTTATTTTCATGCTACTATTACATTATGTTGACTGTTGCACTTTTTACAGCATATAAATTTATGTGTATGTGTGTGCGCGTATATATATTGTGGGTGCAGCAGCTGGCTGCCTCATTAGCTCCGCACCTCAAAGGTTTTGCACGCAACACACTGACATTGGAAAGCAAGAGTCTTGAAGCTAAATTCTTCTTTTAGTATCTTTATTACAAAACTGAAATCATACAAAATAGAAAAATAATAGACTTTCGACTTTTCTTAATAAACTAACCGAAATTAGTGCGCTGGTCAAAAGACCGTGTTGCATCAAGGTCCAGTGGCTTCTGCCATTTTGCGGGCTCACGATGTATTTATACTATACACACAGCAGCCAATGAGAAAACACCATTCTATCGCGTCATTAGTCACTGGCCAAACCTTCATTCCACATTACAACACGGAACAGAAAATACTTCAAACCCAAACATCCCAAACAGAATATTGATTCAAATTATCTTAAATTATATGTAGAAAATGGCTACAACATATATATATATATATATATATATATATATATATATATTATCATCAGAAAAATGTTTTTTTCAATAAATTAATTTTATAAACATATTCTGTCAACTTACTGTTATGGGGAAACCACTTGATTGTAAACAAGGTCACATGACAACCAAAAGTCATATGATCAAAGTCACATGGTTAGAGTCCGGTTTTCAGCATTTTGGGTTATTGCATGTTCTTGATGTGGCCGCTAAACCGGCCTATTGGGTTAAAAGGGCAAAGAGTTTTGCACATTGAAACTCAGTTGTGAAAACTGAATCAAAGCTCTGGTGAAATACTCTAAGTGGGTTGCATTATAAATTAGTCTTGTTCTTGAAAGTGTACATTTTTCCTCAGGAAGACACTGAGGACAGGAAAAGCTTAAGAGAGTGGGCAGACCGAAGGAATCAAATTAAAACCTGTTTATTCTGTCTCTTAATTCATCAATCCCATGAGAGGGAAGAGAAAGGAAAATTAGATTTTTTTTCATCTCTCTCACTCTGTGTGTGCGCTCGCGTGTGTATTTGTGTGTGTTTGTTTATGTGAGTGTAATTACATTAATAAAACATAATTCCCCAATCTTCTTGAGTCAAGCTCCTCTGCCACTCTCAGGGGAGTCAAATGATGCATGAGTGGTATCTCAGGGCACTCGGACACACGCGAACAAAACCAGACACAGTAGGATACACTCAAGCACACCTGGATACACTCTGAGACACTTGAATACTCTTTGGCGATGAAACCCCTGGAACACATCTCGACTGGCATGAGCTCACACTAGAGTGCAGACAGACAGACACCGGTCTGCCACAGCCAGACCACCTGGTCTCCGTTTCACCTCCCCCCCCTGTACAGCATTCTAATGCCCCATTTCTTTTGGGTAGAGTACTGTCTGAACTACTGGATTGCCAGCTTGGCATTCTTCCTCTTACTCCTTTTCCTCTATTATTACAACGATATTATTATTTTATTATTTTGCCCACAAAGTGTTAGCACAACAAAAACTGTACAAGCTAGAACAACCAAACCGAGAAGCGATGTTCCTTTAGTCACCCACTGCTGTTAATTACTGAACATTATTATCGCCAGTTATACCCTGTTTATCATTATTTTTATTATTAGCAAGGACCTGGGTTTTAGTCCTGATGGGGTTACTGCACCTGACAGCGAAACAAAGACAAACCATCAACCGTGCAGAATTTGACCAGCTGCAAGCAGCATTGATGACTTATGGAGCCAAATTGGGCAGCCGTTGGCAAATCCTTGAGCAGAACCCTTCAAAATACCAAGGTCAGCTTAACCTGCCATCATCAGAATAGTTAGCTTCCTATTCCACTGCTGCTAGAAGCCTACCACCCACATCCCTAGTTATTGTCTCTGTCCTGCCCTCCCACAAATATGCTCCATACCCCCTAAATACCGCCCCAGTGCAGTGTGAGGGCAAACGAAGTCAGGAAAGTGTAGAGTTTTCCAGTGCCAGTGCCTTTCAGATTCCAGGAGCCAGGTTTCCTTTTGGTTGCAATAAGTTGGCCCATCTCATTTCCTGCATGCCTGTGTCACAGCTCTTTGGGAGCAGCAATCTCCAGTGAATGCAGGCATCTCCCTTTTTTGCCAGGGAGATGAAAAGTTTGTTTGACAATCTTGTCAGTGGCGGTAGCTAATTAACGCCCCCAGTTTTGACATACTACACATTTTGTTGCAGACCATGGCATTACATTCCATAGCCTGTCTACAGAAAGGGTCTGGAAAACAAAGACCCTTATTGCTACATTCTTCCAAAAAGGCTGAACTCCCGTCAAGTTCAGAGGGCCATACTCTTCAAACTCTTTAATTTTTACATCTCTTACCTCCCAAGACCTAAGAATCAAAAACTTTATGCACCCACCAGACAGTTCAATCCCCCTGTCCTGGACATAGCCCCCAACCCCACTCTACTAAGTTCCAGGATTTTAGGGCTTGCCCACCTGGACATTTAAATCATCATCTGGAGGGCGCAGCAGCAGGAATCAAACCCCAGTAATGGTCTAATAGACAATTTCATTGCTACCCTTGATTGCTCTAAAGTATTGCAATGAGGGCACTCATCAGCCCTCAAAGGGCAAACAAGGACTGATAGGACGGTGTGATTTCTGACCCAACGATAGTGCACTTTGGCACTTTCATAATGATGGAATAATTGACCTTGTATAGCGAAGACTTGTTTCTATACATGCAAAGCGCAAACTTTTTGTTGAATTTATTTTGTTCTTAAACTATCGTTGGATCAGATGTCACTCTGTAATTAATATATGCAGAACAAGTCCTTCAGTATATATACAATATATATACCAAAACAAGTGTTGCCAGGCAAAACAAACCTCTTCAGCCAGCACTTATCTTAAAGCTTTTGATTCAGTTTTACAAGTGTGACCTCAAATGTTTTCAGCTTATAGTCTTTTGAAAATCCGTGACCTTCAGTTTGACCTTTCAAGGGCACCGAAAGTCAAAGGTCATGGTGTCAAAAAAAAAAAAAACCATATAGGAGTTCATATAGGCTCATAATAGTAAAGATCTGTCTTCTGCAACCTTTTTTGAGTTATAATGGAAAATATACAGTATTATTTTCATCAATGACCTTGACATCCCCAACATTTAACCCCCAACCGCTATGGAGAATATTAAAGCTACCCTGTCATGCAGCATATGGTTGGAAGCAGAATTGAAAGATGCATATTTTAGGTTTTGGTTTGAAGTCAATTTGATGAATTTGATGAAAATTATAGCAAACAAAAAATCGATTTTGACATTTCCGATGACCTTGACCTTGACCTGATCACCCCCAAAATTTAATCACATAATCTTAGACCATTGCCCACCTACTCACAGACACATACAAACAAACAAACAAACAGACAAACAAACTGATTACGATGATACCTCGCCGCACTGACTCCGTCAGGGGTGAGGAAACAACCGTTTGACCCAGAGTCTGGCTGTGCGAATACAATCACGCTATTTATGATATTGGATGAGAAGTCTGGTACAGACTGAAAAAGACCACGGACAACAAGTATTTGCTAATTTCCCAGAAAGCCCCCCACTTGTTCATGCTTTGAAAGTCAAAACAGCACGTCGCCCTTGTGTATGCAAATCAGAGGAAGATACAAACAAATTTTTGCAGCCACAGACATTGAATACAATAAAAATAGCAAAGACAGTGATTCATGTGCAAAACGGTTTAGAAGAGAGTTCAGAAGAAGAAAATACAATATGCAATCAACTGTGGTTTGTTGTTGTCCTCATCCAAAAGTATCCAAAGTATCTTCATCCTCTACAAGATTTTTATCTTCTTCTGAACATTACTCTAAACCGTGGGGCTTTCAAAAATTTTGTTTACACATATACATCCTTGATATGGAAGGGGTTAATTAAATTTTTGTCTGAATCTATTATTCTGTTCTCATGTTTTTTGCTCAACATTGAGTTGATGTGCCCTAATGCTTGTGTCAAGGCATATAATCCCTCTGAAAACTTTAAGTAAACATCTGAGGCTGTCTGCTCTAAGTTCAGATTCTAATAATTATTATTTGTACAACATCAGTACTGAACCTAGCTTTAAATGTGGTTTATTTTAGGCATGGTGCCACAGGCTCATTAATCCCGCTGCAGGCTGGCTGTTTTATTTCCAATTTGCTGCTGTTGCTCTAACATAACATCTACACGTCAAATAATTCTCATACTCCAAAGGAATCTTTCATATGGAAGCAAGTTTCACTGGGGCAACTTTTCATAAGTAAGTTTAGAGGATTATAGGCCCTTTTCCAATGGACTGTTGACCCTACATCCTCCCAGACTTGTTACAACTCATTTGGCTAAAATCATGGATTATCAGCCATTGGGAGAAAAGATGGCATGAGCATTTCAAAGCTCACAGTCTACTCACTGATTGAACCAGAAAATTAAACCATTTACATGAGATGATAAAAAACACCAATAACAAATCCCTGTATCTTTTTAAGGCTCTGCCTCGCTCCCTTTAAAATTGGGTACACTGTGGGTACTTGTATATGAGCCAGTCTGCATAAAAAAAGCTTGTTTTTTGTGGCATTACTGCTCCAGAAAATAAATGAGAAAACCATCTATGGCCCCAAGCTGAAAAGCATCACATTTCTTTCTGATCTACTAATTAAATATGTACAGAACTATAGCAGCAGAAAATCAGCTGAATAACACAGTCAAAATACACAGGGGAAAGAAGGCATTTGAGCATTATTATGAAAGTAGAAAATGAAATCTCTTGTTCTTCATCTGTTTGTTTGTAACTCTCCCCTGACCTTTGAATGTCAACATACTGATGTCTTGTTTCTCAGAGTTCTTTGCCTTTCCTGCTGGTGAAAGATGACACATAAACCATGTCAAAAATAGCTTATTTGCCAACTAGAGAGTATATACAATGTGGCAAGCAGCTGCTGGAACTGAGGCACAGAGACCAGTTGGCAGCCCAGTACGCCCTTATGTTTATCGAGGCTGCATCAGTGGGAGGAACAAGGTAGCTTGTGGCTTATACTGAAGGAGTCACTAAGTTTGAAGTCCAGAGGGATTTAGTATGTCATGCTGAGAGCTTATCATGGGCCACACTCATTAGCATGTTGATTCGAACGGACAATATTCTGCTGGCACAATCCACCAGTCAGTCACCATCCACCTTTACAAGAGTCAGAGCCCATAGAGATGGGGTGCACGAGGCTGCTTCAACCAGAGCGATGCCACTGTGTGAGGCAGTCACTCTATCTCCACTGTGGGAAGGAAAGCCACTGAATTACAGACTGAAAACCAAAACT
Source organism: Gymnothorax javanicus (assembly GCA_029692085.1). Taxonomy (NCBI): domain Eukaryota; kingdom Metazoa; phylum Chordata; class Actinopteri; order Anguilliformes; family Muraenidae; genus Gymnothorax; species Gymnothorax javanicus. Next base: position 125,531,597 of record CM056194.1, read on the forward strand.
GAACGCACTGGAGTCGTCAGGGCTGGAAACTTGCCATGGACCTTTGGCATCTGGTCAGTTGCATCTACGTTCTTCCGACGTATCAGTTTGTCCAGTCCTAGTTCAAGCCATTCTTAGCGTATCACACTTTATAAAATGTTGAGACCTGATTGACTCCAGTGCAGCGAGAAATATTATGGGCTTCAGCCTCTGTTCTTGCCTGTAACTGCATGACTGTCAATTATATTACCTCTGTGGTCTAGATAGCAAACCAGTGTGCACTGGAGCAGTCACTCACAACGGTTTGCTTCAGTGTTTGAGACACTCATTAGGAAATGGTACCTTTCATGCATTCCCACTCCCCCATGCGCTCGGTGGTTTGTCCTTGGTTATGTCAACACAACCCCACTATCTGTTGCATGGTCCAGAAGATCACTGCCTATTAACCCTTTAGGCGCCGGAGTTTATTTAGGAAAATATTCCATTTTCATTTCAAGATTTCAAAAGGATGTAGCTTGAAAATGATGAGAGATAAAGGCATACTGTAAATGACAAAATATTCATTATGACCCAAAGTTTGTGATGGGAGTAAATTTACTCATCTTATTTGCATATTGTGACATCATTAGGCGGCGGCCGTATTGGATTACATAACTCTCAATAAAACTGAATTTTGAACATATTTACACAGTAGATTTTTTTTTGTTTTGTTTTGTTTTTGTCATCTCATCCTCAAAATAAAGGAATAGGAATCTGATGGGAGTAAATTTACTCATCTAAGTTGCATATTATGACGTCTACAGGTAGCGGAAATATTGGATAACATAACTCTCAGTAAAACTGAATTTTGAACATATTTACAAAGATTATTATTTTGATTTCGTCTTCTCATCCTAAAAATAAGGAACAGGAATTAGTAAAAGGTAAAATAGACAGTAATAAAATTTAGTTTTCAAGTAGCCCACCAGCCAAGCAGCACAGAAGCCTAATCTGTCTATCTATCAAGATGGCATTGTTTGTAGTTTTCATTCGCTGGTCAGCTGTATCTACTCCTCCCATAAAGGAGTTATAACTGTCAACGCACTCTTTTTTCTTGATTTTATGAAAACCAGTCACATTTCCCTTGGTTCATGTGGCCTACATTTCTGAAGTCTGAGTATGATCAATGACGTGCTGCTTTTTGTGGACCGTCGTCGCGCATGCTATGCACAGATGCACAGTCACTTTCACTTTCAACTTTTACGAAAACCAGTCACAATTTCCTTGGCTCGAATAGGTTTCTGAAGCTGGGTATGATCAATGCCATGTGCTGCTTTTTATGGACCATCGTTTTGCATGCTACGCACAGACACACCGTCACTTTCACTTTCATTACTCGGCGACCAATCGTCATCTGACGGTAAATATTTCCCGTCAGGATCAGAATTGGCAAGTACTTGACTAAGTACTTCATCAACGGTAAAAAATAAAAAAAATCCTTTCGGCATTCTGTGTGTTTTTGCTGTATTTCGCTCTCTATCTTCTTCTGCCGGCTGTCTCTCGCTCAGCTTTCTCTGACTCCACTCACTGGGGCACCCTCGCTGTGTTCACTCCGCTCGGTCCACCCTATTTAAAGCTCTGTTTTCTTCTTCTTTACGAATAAAGACAAACCTCTAAAATACTTCAGGATCACTGCTGAACATGTTCACCATCAAGGGGTACAAAGCAGTCACAAAATGTGGCAGGTTATTTGGAACAATAGCCTGTTCTATGCAGCGATGTTGCTTGTCGCAATATTGGGACTTTGGCGCTTAGAGGGTTAACATCAGGCCCAGGAGACCTGCTTACATCTGCCCTGTGCAACAGTGTTAGTGGAGAGTTTGCCAACATCCCTCCAGCATTCTGACCCTGCAGTCTATCAGGATCCGACCACAGCATTATAAAAGACAAGCCACCTGCCTCGCTGATCACTGACCTCAGCTGTATGCACCCAGGCGCACTGCCTCCACATAGTCATGTATACTTTCTGTCACAGGAGGAGATGTAGACTATGGAGAAGTAAGTCTGGGAGGTCAACCTGCAGCAGGGGTTCATCTAACAGTCCACTTCACCAACCTCTTCAGCTTTGTTGCCGAGAAGGGTAGAGGACTGCACTCTAAACATGAGGTGAAGTCGCAGTACCCACTCCCTCTAATGCTGGTAGCCATCAAGCATCTCAAAGGCTCTCGCTTCTTCATCAAGCTTGACCTAAGGACCACAATCTGATCTGTGTCTGTGAGGGAGATGAATTGAAGACCGCCTTTAGCATCCCCACTGGCTACAATGAATACACTGTGATACCATTTGACCTTACAGATGCACCAGCAGTGTTTTAGGCATTCGAGAGTGTGGTCTTCCACAATATGTTCACGTAAAAAGTGGTCGTTTACATTGATGTCAAATTAATGCAAATCACCCATAGTCTGAGTGGGTGAAGCATCTGTTAGTCAAGCAGGTATTTATGAAGGCAGAAAAGTGTGTTTTCCATTTAGACACCATTTGCTTTCTAGGAAATGTTGTCTCACCAGAGGTGGTGAGGATGGAAGACTGGAAGTTGGAAGCCAGAGGCCTATGCCTCACACCAACATCTGTTGGGGTGCTGCGGAGATGCCTGAATTTTGTCAACTTTTCCACCATTTCATGTGGGATTTCAGTTCTGTGGTGGTCCCCCTGATCTCGCTTCTCAAGGAGAAGAGCCTCCATGAGACTGCAGCTGCCGCTGGGGCCTTTGACCACCTGTGTGGGCTATTCACATCAGCGCCTTTCCTGAAGCATCCTGACTCGACCTTGCTATTCATTGTTAGTAGATGCCTCGGAAGTCGGTATTGGGACTATCCTGTCCCAGCAGTAAGGCTACCCCCTGAAACTGACAACTAATAGGAAGCTTTTGGCAGTAAAGTTAGCCAAAGAGGACGGTATACATCAGCTAGATGGAGCATAGGAGGCTGTTTCTTGTGTGGACAAGAGCTAATGAAAGAGCTTGGAGCACATTTGTGGAGGAAAGAGACTGAACTCTCGTCAGGTCAGATGGGTTTATTCTTCACCCGTTTCTACTTCATCATTGCTTTAACCCTGGATTCAGAAAATACTAAGGCTGACTTGCTGTCCCAGATACATGAGGGGAAAGCTCTGGAGAGAACCCCAGATCATATCCTTAGGCCTCATATCTCAATGTCAGTGGTCAGGGACATTGAAGCAGACATCCAGAGATCCTAAGTAAGTGAGCCTACACACTCCACTTGTCCGGTTGACTGAGCCTACATTCCTCAGTATGAGCATCAAAGCTCGTTATTAAGGCCAACACAGCAGAGATGGGTGGATATTCAGGAAAAAAATAAAGAAAAAGATCCACACACCAAAAAGCGCTCACATTGTGAGTCTGTAGAAGAGCCTATGGGCTCGAAACGTAACCACTATTAAACCTTTTTCTACGGGAACGCTTTTTGGTGTGCGGATCTTTTTCTTTATTTTTTTTGCATTTTTTCTCTTTTGGATCCAGCACCCGATATCTAGAGGTTTTGTTTGGGATGTGCATATCACACCTTGTTCTTTTTGGATATTCAGGAGAATCAATTCACAAGAATCAAATAAGTTCTCAAACGGAAGCACTGGTAACCCACTTTGGCTAGGATGTTAATGTCTCAGTCAGCTCCTGTTCTACTTGCACTGTTACAAAGGCTGTACAGAACTCCAGCAGACTCCGGCAGGCAAGCTGCAACCTCTTCTGGACTCACCATGCCCTTGTCTTTGTCATGAATCTGCCCACCACTGATGGCTACAACAACATATTTATGCTGGTGGATGAATTTTCCAATCCATGCAGGTTTGTCCCCCTGAAGGGATTGCCCACAGCACTGAGTGTTGTTTTGGAGGACATCATGTCAGACTGTGGTTCCCAGGTCACACTCCGCTAACAAGAAGAGGCTGGGAATCACAGTGAGTTTCCCATCAGGTCATCCCCCTCATGTCATTACAATAGGCAGACAGGGTAAACCAGGAACTGGGGAGGCTTTTTTGAAGCCACCGTCACCAACAAACCAATGAGTGGGCTTGAAATTTCCCCTGAGGTGAGCATTGGCTTACAGGGTAAGGATGCTCTTGGATTCTCAAAGGAGTTGCCATGTCCAGTACCTGGTGTACTGGGAGGGGTACAGCCCTGGCAAGTGCTGCTGGGTGCCTGCTGCTGACAACCTGGAGGCTGTCTTAATCCAAGAGATCCACCATCGGTGACCAGATAGCGCAGCACAGCACCCTCGAAGTTCAGGTAATACTGTCTTCTACTGCTAAGCCTTAGACTTGTTTCCATTCTTATCTTCCATCTCGTAGTTGCACAACAGTAATTGATGGTGCCATTGCTTTTGTGTCGCAAACAGTCTGCTTGCTGTTTTTTTTTACTTTGCACTTCTTTCTTTTTTTCTATGAAATTTTAACTCCTGAGCATAAAACTTTTGTATTTTTTCCTAATGGAAACATGCCTCTGTCTCATCAGTATTACAAACCAGTGTGACCTTATAGGGTTGTCTTTTTGCTATTGTGAATAGTTCCCTGAGTGAAATTTCCCAGGTGGCGCAGTCATGTTCCTTACTCCTTGTTCTCAAACCCACTGCCCTGCCACACTCAGTTAAGGTATCTATAAATATTCAATCATGAATCTTGGCTTTGATTGCCTTTGGAGTCTGCTACTGGGCTTTTTCACCAAGAGCAACAGAGCTGGAACTAAGAATGAGTAGATAACGATAATAAGGCTGATAGATAAAATAAATTAAGGCCAAACCTTTCATAAAATCAACTGTTTAGAACACGATAAAGGGCTCAGTAATTATACTGGGCCTGGTAACTGAAAGGACAACTGCAAAGTTTGACCTTAGACCCAAATAAGTAATTCTTACCATAGTAATGAAACAACTCAGATTAATTCTCCAAATTTAAAGCACAGATACAAGTTATGAATAAACTGCAGAAAATAAATAAATATAAAAACAAGATGGGGAAAGTTACACCTTGCTAAGATATACCTGAAATTGTAAAGAGTTCTGGAAGAGGGTATTGTGGACAAATTGAAGAGCCTAGTGTTTAAAGTATTGAAATCACATTTTCACATACCGTGTGGTAAGGATGGGAGAATGTCTTTTATTTTTACCTCAGTCGACTTTCTCAATTTTCTCGATACAGACATTTTGTAACTTAAGTCCTTTTAGCACTGGGGTCTTCTATTGGAAAATTATATGGATCTATTATATATTCTGACCCTTTTTTTCTCTCAGATGAGACATTTTGTGTCTTAAGTATATTTAGCACCAGGGTTTTCAATTGGACCAACATCTGTTTACAGACTTCTGTGCCAATCTTAATAAAGGGTGTGGATAATTGTGCAGGGTTGCGCGAGCTCTTTCCAATTGTATAGATGTCACTACTTGTGCCTGACCAATAAATCTATTGAGTTCTGCAGTTATTCCATGAAAATTCCGATAGATATTCCCATTTGTTAAATGAGTGACTAATGAGGAAAAAAGATTTCAATTAAGTGATATCAGGACCATCATTGGTGGACGTTTCTTTGCTGAATGCAAGGCGCACGCATAAGTTGCCAGTGAATCTACCTCAAACCAATCAGCTGTTCATACGTCATGCCTGTTAAGTCTGTCACTGATGTTAGGTTGCAAAATGACATCTGAACCAGCAAGGACGGACGTTATATCTTGAAAAATCTTTTTTTTTTTAACCCCCAATCTTTTGTTCCTTTTCTTTTTGGTCTCGTGATGGGAGGGACTATGAGCTAGAAATGGTGGGAATTAAAGGTTGAGAGGCTGTGTAACATGAGTGAATGAAATTTGCCCTGTTTGATATGCCGCAGGAAACATAAAACTCCAGAAGATTCAATGATACCGGCAAATATTTGCAAGAGTACGTAGGGAATGTGGGATAATCTACAGCATGTCATCAAATGTTGAAAGAATTAGTAAGAACAAACAAAATAGATTTTGTTACCATTAATTTGAGCGCCCCTGGAACCCCCTGAAAGAGATGAAACATATCACTGCCCTGAAAAATGACATCCCTCAAGTCAGCTTAATATATGGAGACATGCCCTATTACCACCAACTAAACTTTGTGAAACAGTCATCATCAACCCCACTGTCTCGGGGCCCGTTATGATTATTCATTTCTACCGCTTATTTATTCACTTTCATAATTTAGCTGCCGGTTAACTACTGTTTATGGGAATGCAGATTTACAAAGAACTGAATTTTAAAGAAATCCGCCCTAACACAGAATGCGTGTCAACTCTCGTGCAGGTCTGGGCTGAAATTAGCTGTAATTGGCAACTGTGATGCCTTAAGGTGCATCTGTAAGCTAATTTACCGAGGGTGACACATGAAGACAAATTAAAAAACGCTCAAAAAAATAAACCGGTGAATAAAAAAATACTTGAAAAATTTGGATGTGGAAAGAGGAAAAGGAAAACAGCGTCCATTTTTGCTTTCTCCGAGGGAGCAGACACTGCTGGCGATACATATGCTGCTGGAGGATGAAAAAAGGAATACTTCCAGAAGGCAGTCTTGCGATAAGCGGCTCATGAGAAAGATCTCACTGGCATGCGGATATGGTCCGCACTCGGGGGGGGGGCGTTGGGCAATTTCCTGCTTGTAAACCTGGCCCAGTCTCTGCATGGTATCACTGAGGAGAGGCAAAGCTCCATAGATGTATGATAGTAGATATACTGCAAATTGAGGTGAAGGTGAGGTTAACCATTTCACTTCCAGAATCAAAAGCAAACACTGCTGACTCAGTGTCTGCCTCACTCTTACAGTAATGGTCTTCTCAGCTTAATGTAGACAGTCTTGGCCTTACCTTTACTGTCAAGCCGGAGTCGCATACCCTTCCAGATAATACAGTATGATAGGCCTACCTTATTTTCCATTTAAAATGGTGCCTTGATACTATTTTGATGTTGTATTACAGTATATGGTGACATAGGTTCTTGCAACTAGATAAAATCTAACAATTATGTTATACATTGCTCATATTTTTCACATTTTTTTTTTTTTTTTGGGGGAATTTCATATGGAAGGTTTCAATAAAAGTCCAAATATCTCTTATAGGTATTTGAATTTGTGATCAAAACAAATTCAGCAATTAAACCAAATCACGTTTTTAATAAATAATATGGGGAATTTTAAAGGAGAAGCACATCTTTTCTCCGGCAAAAAGTTTGCTTTTAAGTAGGTACACTCCACACTCCACCAGCAGCTGTGGCACTCGTTTCCGCTGGTTAAATTATTCTGCCATTATGTGTTGTGCCAAAGACACATTCCAATAAGCAGAGTCACCTGCTGTTCTTTCAATTGCTGATATTTCACGCATCATGTTTGTTTTGTCTCCTGACAAACAGAGAAGAGGATGAGCTGAAACAGAGGAACACAATCCCTTCAGCATTCTGTGCTACGAAATAGATTGAGGGTGGGGGATGTCTGCAGTATACGTACACCTGAAATCAGCAGGCCAACTGATTTGCCCATGATTGAAACCCAATAGGAGCGACCTGAAATACAATGCAGCGCATCGCAAAGCGGATACGATCGTCGATAATGATGGATCAAAGTTCAAAATGTAGACAAGTGAACTTCTGCCCATAACCACGCGCAGTTGAACGCTAGATAATATAATTGCGATTTATCGCGTTTAGTTCCAGGACGTGAACTCCGGCTTTCACTTGAATTTAGCGTTTATTTGAATTTTGAGGTATTTTCATGTTCATGTCTGTGTATCCACGATGGTATTCTACTGCGAAGCTGCGCAATGCTCAGCGCATTCCGAAATGCATTCATTGGCTTGGCGAAGCTAGTCTTATTACCGGAAGTGCGGACGTCTACGAGAAATCCTGTTCATTCATCTCGTCTCCCGATTTACGAAAGTTTTGTGCTATATCAGGTCGCTCCTATTGGGGACACTCTTGCGTGATAGTTGATTGCATTAGAAGCCCTTCTTAGGTGGAAGATACACACTGGCGCACTGAGAGGCACCTGTCTCACAAACCCAAATTTTGCGTAGGTCATGCATTATAACGTGTTAACAAGGCACTTGGCAAATCTCTGCATTTCTTGGCATACAGTCAACCTAAGAGACTGCTGTTTTTGTTGATGCTTTTATTTATTTTTTTTTCGCTGGCCCTGTTTGATGTGACAGGGACAGGATTACGTGCCTGAATTTCTGAATTTATAGGAGGAGCTGCCGCTGGGTTCTGTCACAACAGACGGATGTCAGTCCTCTCCTGCCTGCTCCCCAAACCCCTTCCTCCCCCCCAAGAATACTTTCTGCACGCCTGTCTCGATCCAAATTTTGGAGAAAAAACCTCTGTCATGGGCTTTCAAACAAGGAAAGTCACCATTACTCTTGTTCTTTACTGACTCTAAATCAGACCCAAACTTAACTCTTAGAGCGCTAAATGCAGCTATTGTTGCTCAATGATATCAAATCAAAGCTGTTGAAAACTTATCATGTGGCGACTTGAAACAAGTTGCCACATGATAGTTTTTCAACGGCACAAGACAATTAAATTTATATATTTTTTTAATTTATGTCAGCGCTTTAAGGGTTAAAACATACACAGCCTCTGACTTTCCCATTTTCTCCTTGAGGACTTTAGCTTTCAGCTGGTGTCAGAGTTTTTATGAGAGACATCCCAGAATTTAGCAGAAATTAACTGACAGCTGCCATGAATTTTACAGTTGATATATCTCACTTTTAAAAATGACTTTATTACTTCAATACTTTTTCTTGACCATAATTTGTATATGAACTAGAATTTTCATTGTCATACACAGCTCAACTTCAACGTCCAGTTTACGCAAGCTCGCTTGCCAGCGCAACAGCAGCATTAACCCCAGGTTTAAACAGTGAGGATGTACTTGGCTACATTGAGAGGAACTAACTATTGCAAACAAATATTTTCTGAAGCTTTATAAAGGTGCATGCGGCTCACTGATAGCCACTACCTGCGAGCCTTACTAGTAAGGCCAAGGCAATGTAGCTGACTAGCTTGGCTAGTTTCACAGTGGTCCACTCAAATATTAATCTGTAACAGCGATGAGTTCAAATACAATTTACTCAGGAACCATTTGCAATCAATATGTATTTTTGTTCTCCCCATGTTTTGCACAGAGCAAAACATGAGTCATTACAATAAAAACTTGAGTCATTAAAGCCAACTTGGGATCAACAATTACATCGTTTGCCAAGGGCAGAAATGACCTTCATTCTGGTTCATGATATCTCAAACGTGGTGGCCAATGACATGACTGCATGCATCGAATGATCAAATTCCTTCATCTTATTTAGATTATATGCTTGGTGCGCCAATAGGTGAGTGTACATGTGGCCATTGAAATTGAGTCAAGTACCGACTGAACGGACGGAAAGGATAGATATACTAATTAAGTGCCATCGTTAGGAATAAGTTTGCACTTAAATGCATTCTTTTTTTCTTGAGATGACAAATAGCATAAATAACATATTTGCATTGAATTCATTTAGCTAGCAAGTTTACAAACTGGACGGATTGCCGGAGGCTCGCAGCGGTTACAGCAACAAAACATAGCTTACTCTTCAATATGACTCTTCGGCTTTCTACCTCTTGTCAGAGGGCGCGCACAACATTATTGTACACATGGATTGGTCTGTGGGACTGGGGAAGAGGCTTGTGACATGCTTGTTAGCGACATGAACATGATATCACCATGACTGTGCTCTCACGGATTGTGTTCAATTTTTTTCTTCTCTGTTTCACATTATTACTTTGGCCGGTAGGCCAAGAGTCTAAGTTTTGGCTCCGTTCTTCTTTTTTTTTTTCAGGGTCGCAATTGTCCAGCTCATGCATGCGCGGTTTTTTGATTGGCCCAGGCCTAGACCCGGCCCGAGTACAGGCTCTGAGGAGCCTCTTGTTAGGGAATTAGACTGTTGGGGATATGATAGGGCTAGGCGAGCTATCTATGTGTGTTTGCTTGATTGTATTGTATTGTCAAGGTATATTTGTCATTATATGTTTAGTTTGTGTATTTCTGGTTTGTTTGTAATAAGGACCCCTTTGAAAATGAGATGTTCCATCTCAAGGGATTATCCTTTCAATAAATTTGAATTTGAACAGCGAGACTGGGTAGGTTACGCACTTTTATTTCACTTTGTCACTAAAATGTATTAGTGTCAACACAAACATCCCCTTAAAGATCAGAAAAAGTCGCTAGTTTTGTCACTAGTCGCTTTTGATGGATTAATTTGCTAAGGGAGTCTGGAAAATCGCCAGATCTGGCGAAAAAAAAGTTGCCAAGTTGGCAGCAGTGCCTCCCAGTCATCTTTAATTACAGGGAAATATTTAAAATGATGTACAAGGTCTTGATATTCTCTATTTCATGTAATGCTGTGGCCATAAAAACATGGCATCCTGGGTTTGCATATTTCCCTCAAGATTCATGTGACGTGGCTTCAGTGAAGTGCTGCAATCAGCAGATACAAAATATGTACGTGACATTGTTGTACAATATGAAAAAAAGCTTTCTCTGCCTCTGATCCAACTTAGAGGAAAACAAGAGAAAATTTATAGTTTAAGGGGTTAGGCAATAGTATAATTTAGCTGCTCACTGAGATTGTGTTACATTCACTGCAATGTACCAGCATCAACCTAACAGTTCATATCACTAAGAGAGTGTAAAAGTTTGCAGTCCTGAAACCCAAAGAAAACAGCATTTTGGAGCCTTGATTTCCAATACATTTTTATTTTTTTGCAGAAAATAAAGTCTAGTGTTAACTTTACCTCAAGAGAGTTTTACAGTCAGTGCTCTGACATAAATTACTCCAGAAAATATCCCACTCAGCCATGAATTTTGCAGCATTTTCTACTTTAAAAAAGTTGCTAAAGAAGCGATATCAAGATTACAACAGTCATTCATTCGGAGACAACATCCATGGCACCATCAGTCAAGTTTCATACTTCCCAACCTGCATGCGAGAAATAGTTCAAAATATGAACAGAGTGAAAATAGCAAAGAGCATCTGGTTGAGGTGCATGCATGGCACAGTAAATGGAATAACAATAGCACAATCTTGGTATGTTAATCACACTGTGCCTAAATAGGAGTAAACTGAGTTCAGTCTAGTAAAGTTGAATGGGATTCAAAATTAATGAATTATTGTGATAATCAAGTTAAAGTAACATTTTTATTTTAGATGTAAACATCCTGAATTCTTAAAGAGAAATCGTTCTGAAATAGGAGAATCATTTTTGTAATTGCTTTCATTTGTTTTCAGTGTTTATTCATGTTGGATGTCAAAAGTATACTTCAATTTAATGCTACCTGTCATGTCTCCCGTCTCTCAGCCTTAAATTTCCTGCTTTTCATTCATTTGTATCTTTTACCTCGTGTTTTTTCCATAATTTATTTCATTCATCGTTTGTTGTCTCATTGTAACCTGCACCTGTTCCCCATTCCCATTGTGTCACTCCCTGCACTTGACTCTCTCTGTTTCCTTGTCTCTGTGTATCTATACCAGCCTTTTCTCTTTGTTCTTCGGCTTATTGTCTTATGCCTGCCCTGTGCCGTGTTTATCTCCCATGCCCCCTCCTAGTTCCTGTTCCACGTTCCTATTCCTGTCTGTCTGTGTTTGTGGTCCTGTCTCTCCCTCGTCCTGAGTCTCCATTCATCCCACTCTTGTCTCTCCCTTATCCTTTGCCTTTTCTGCCCTCCTCTGGTTGAGTTCCGTGTTCTGACCATTGCCTGTGATTCCTGACCTCACCCTCCCTGCCCTCCGTGCTCCTGGCCGTCGTCCTCTCGATTACTGCTGATGCCTCAACCACGACCAGCCTCATCTACATTGCCCTGTACCAAACTCAGCCCGTCAACCATCCGTTATGGTGCTTTTAGCTGCTATTCCTGAATCTGCTCGTGTTTCCAAGGCTGCATTTCTATGACCTGCTTGGAACATCTAAGGACTAAGCTCTCTGAATTATTGCTTTTTTCAATTTTTTTTCTTCATGAAGCAAATTGTCTCGCAGTGCAGCTGTTTAATGGTATTTGAGCAGCGGTGGAAAATCCAAGGGCCAGTATTTAAAAATCCTGCCATATTGATCATACCAGTTAGTTCTTCTTTATAGCTGAAGCAAATATCAGCGGTTGGAATAAATTTCCAGAGAGAACTTTTACTTTCTGAACCAGGACTTTCCACCTCTGGAATTGCAAAGATTGCCAATGAAAATGTATGCCATGAAAGAAAAAAAAAATGTGGCTGAGTTGGCACTAGCAGTAGCAGTGGTCAAACAGAGGGGGGCAGTGTGGAGTTGCACACGCTCTTGATGTTAATCCAGGCAGCAGATGGGTATTAAACTTCATTCAGACTGATCCCTTTCCCCAATGTCAATTCAGAAATTCCTGCCTTCTTAGTGGCGCGGGTGTGTGTATGCCAATTTCTCTGTGTGTTTGTGTGTGTGTTAGTTTTAAAGGGTGTGGGGTGACTTATGTTAAGGTTTGAAGTTCTCAGATTTTTGTTCTTACTGTATACTTCTTATATACACCCGCAGCCAATCCTTTCATGATTAGAATGATTTAATCCAAACCTTTGTTTTCCAGGTGAATGACATATCTCTTGTTTTAGTTCAAAAATAATTTTGTTCATTTTATGAAACATATATTTTAGTTTGTTTTTTTATGCATGATGCATGTGTGACTCAGCTATGGTGAAAGATCCAGCGGCCAGGCAATAAATTCCAGCCATTCTTTACTTCCGCCCATGAAGTCAGACAGCTCATTTTCACTTCTAATACCAGTCTGAGGAACTGTGCTAATTCGCATATCAAGTTGACTTGAACAAAACATTGACCTAGAACCTAGAAAAGTGGACAGAAATCCATTTTGGGTCAGTATTTTTTTATATGTAAAGAGTTAATTTCTTCCTCTCTATTCTACTAATGTTTCATTTAACAATTTAATGTACGTTCCATTTAGCTTTTTTTTTTGTGCCAGCACTTTTAGAGGTCAAACCTATATACCAGAGGCCGAACAGGAGCCCAGCAAACTGCGCCTCGCCAACCAGAAATCAGAATCTATGATGGAGACTGACAAACTCGTTCGGATTGGATAGGCTCGGGGCGAATGTGGGAGGTTGCTGGCTGGGAGTCAGGAGCACCATTGATTTATCTGTGATGAATCTCAGGGCAGCCTGAGGGCAGGTCTTTTCACATAACCTTCCAGAACGTGTCACATCTCAGATAGCAACTAAACCCATCCTGTCTGGCAACAAAACAGCAACAGCTAAGAGGGACAGGCAGGAGTAGAGAACATTATTTTACTGATGCTCCCTTTTTCAAATCAAAAAGAAGGAATTTAAATAAGGAGGACTTGAAATAAAATTGGAGCGAAAAACTGAAAAAAAAAATTGTTTACAAGTAGCTGTAGCTTACAGAGAGCAAATAAAAAATTGGAATAACATTTTCACTCAAAAGCAGCAGTGCCCATTGGCCTGTGAAGAGCTGCTCATATCACAGCAAAAAAAAAAAAAAAAAAAAAAGAGAAATGAGGAGGTTTGTAGACACATTGATTTTGTTACTTGTACTGTGTAGACTGGGTAGTTTAGTATTGCAGCAGTATTCAGTCTATCGGACAGCCAGATTGGTCTCTGCCATACCCATGGGTTTGGGGACCATGCATCAGAGTGGTTGTGAGCACACAGGGATAGAGTAAGGTTTATGTTGAGAATTTTCCTTCTTAAAGGAGCTGTGTCACCATCACTGCGCATGCCTGTGTTTGACAAATACAAATGAGTATACAAGGAGAGCGCTAGTGAAAACCGACACATATTGATCATTGGTATTACTAGAGACTTCATCAAGGATTTCCAGCTGAAAACTGCAGAAATGACCGCTTCGGCAAACCAAGGCACCTCTTTAGCAGTAAGTGTCTGCGTTTTGTTTGGGCCACAGTGTTTCTACATCCTTTGAAAGTCGAATTTCAGCCACGTTCTGTTTTTAGATGCGTAAGCTATGTCTTTGGGCGACATGAAGTCTAGATTTGCTTCCTGTTCACACAGGATGATTCCCCAAAGTCTTGCCAGTGTACTAGCACTTGTTTAACAAAGACTGGAAGAAAACAAGTTGGATACCTTTGCAAAACAGCCTGCCGTTTTGTTTCATTTCATATCCTTTGGCTTAAGCGCTTAAGTAGCGTAGAAATAGATCTCTATAGAAATTTCCATAGAAAACTTATTATGTAAAAAGGCATAATGCCTGTGCAACTAAAATATATAAATACAATGCAAAACGAAGACAGATTGGCAATGATAGAATCAGATTATGACTTGCAGTCAAGCAGATTCACTTAGTTTGGTGTCTTTATTGGGCTAAGAATGTTCAAAGTTAAGAGCACGTGCAGTGATTGTGACTCAGCTCCTTTAAACCTGGGGTGGAGAACGTCTTTAATGTCAGAGACCAAATGTCCTACTAAACCTCCAGGAAACTCCATTTTAAGTGCCCTGTGAGATAATCAGACGTCTGTGGTCTGTATGCTGAGAAAACCTCATTGGCCTCCCAGCTTCTGTAGGCTACTCTGATAGGCTACGATCTAAAGCCTACCAGGATGCCTCAGCGAAGCAAACAATCAGCCGAGCTTCTCCGGGGGCCGTCACTATTGCCCTTTATGCACGTTCGCAATCGTGATTTAAATGCTGATGATGCTACGCCACTCATACAGAACTAAACAAGTACAAAATAAAGCACAAAAGTGGCAGAGGGATTAAACTTGCATTGAAACTTGTGCAGTGTAACTCTGCCAAAAATAAGTGTCCATCATGTTTCTGACATTGGATATAACCAATACAGGAGGGCAACAGAAGCATTAGCTAACAGACAGCTTTACAGGAGTACCATGGGGGACACTAGTTACCGTGAGCAGCTTTTTGAGTGAGCTGGAAAAGTTTTGGTTTTAGTTTTTTTTTTGGTGAGAATTCTCAGTGAAAAGTACTGACTGAGAGAAAGAACATCAGCCCAGTGGCTAGCGATGGACAGAAAGCAGGGAGGGCATGAAACGTGCCTTTAAACTGATAATCAGTCTTGATGTGTTTTCTATCATTTTCATTGATTAAAGATACTTAAACTCCATGAACATTGACCTCTCTTGGGTGTAGCCAATTCTCTTCATTAAGATGAGAAATAAAATGCGTCATTTGAACGCAAAAATGCGCACATTACAATCTGTGTTTTATTTGTTTTAATCTGAACAATCATAAAGTGTAGGTTTGATCCCCTGCTTTGCAGGATATGACAACAGTTAACGAGGAAAATCCAGAATAGTTTTTTGTTTTTATTTATTTTTTTTGTGAAGGGTAGCCTGATTAGGAAAGTGAATATGACATCTTTGTTTTTTATTTACTTGCCGTAACATTTAATTAAAATGGGAGCTGTGAGTTTAACTGCCAATGGATTATTCATATACAACAATTGAAAACAGGTGAACAATCATCCGTTTCAAGGGATTGTTTCCGCTCCCCTCCCCCGGTTTCTTCTCAGCAGCCGCCACCATGTAGGCAAAAATTGTTGTTCTTATTTTATGAAGGAATGAGGCCAAAATTTGTGAACGCTTACCTAAGGACAATGCAAAGACCGACCCTGTAGCAATCTTTCTTTCTTTTGCCTCCAGCATTTTGGTTTTTTCTTCCTGATACGCATGAGGAGGTTGGGGTGGACTGCTGTTTTTGAGCTGGTATAGGTACACCATCTCTCTCTCTCTCACTCTCTCTCTCTCTCAAGATTCAGCAAAGGAGTCAGATGGAATGGACCTCGCAGATTGCTCTGTAGTGTCAGAAGCACCTGCCAGTCAGGTCCAGCAGGGAGATGTGCATTCACTGGCAGAGTTGAAGGTGGCTAAAAATAAGAATATCGTTGACGTATCAGAGTTTTTCCTGATGCCAGAAAGTTTCTGAGCTCAGTACAAGGTTTCACTGCCATGCAAGAGTCTCCCAGTTGGCGAGTGACTCCTAGGAGGAAGTACAGGCTGAAGAAATGGGCTACCACTGTAAGGGAAAGTTTTGCTTTGTCTAAGGTTGAAAGATGGATAGGTTGATAAGTAAAGGTAGGCTGGTGGGGTTTCTTTGTCTCTGGTTCTTGCTCTCTGCTTTTCTTTTTCTCTGTCCTCCAGAAGTTCAGAGGGTGGGCTTTCTTAACACCAACAGGGCCAGAGATGGGTTGAAAAGAGCTTTACTTTTTGATTGTGTCAGACAAAAAATATGAACATAGTTTTTGGGTTTTTTTTATTATTATTTTTTGTAAGAAACACACAGTGATGCTAATAATGACGTGGACTGGGGGCTCTGTTAGGGTGGAGGTATGGCTCAGAGCCATGGTACCAACTTTAGCACTGCTGTCGCTATTCTTTTTGCACCAGTCTTAGAGGGTGCATTTTACCTCTCAGAAGGAAGTGGTCACAGGAAGACTGTTGGTGCTTAGGTCTACCATAGGGGTTAAGGAGCTCATTTTTGTAATGTTTATGTACCAAATATATGAGTTGTAATGGTTTGAACAAGCCGTTATGAATTCCCCTGTATGTTCTTCATCTACCTTTTCTTTACTTGATGTTTTCCGTCAAGTTTAAATAAAAGTGATTAGGTATTAGAAGATTGAACACAATTGTTTTTACAGTTTGAACGCAGCCCATGTTTGCAGGAGAGAGAAAAATGAAGCCCAATCTGATAAGATTCCTTGAGAGGTATAAAAGACTGGCACGGGTAAACTTCAAGGAGTAAGGCATACCAGCATGGGCCCAAAGACTGAGCTTGCTGCAGTGATTAGGCTCTGGTAGGCAAATATTTGTTGGATTCCATTGTTCTGATGGTTTTTACAACCATAGCAGGATGACCCACCAGTAACTCATGCTATTGAGAGAAATGGGTTGGAATACGCCCTGGACAAATTTGTCATCCATTACTGAGATCACAATGGCTGGAAGCAGTTGTCGTCTCCATTGTTATCAGTGGAATTTTTAAAATTGTGGGTTTGTGTTTAGTCCTTTTCAAGCAAGAGTGGTGATTCCCTCTTGACCAAGCAACAGACTGTAGTGTTTCTCACTCTACCTTACAGTATCAGATTAGTGTGCTGAATACCACAAAAAAGGGGTAATGAAAGAATAAGATGGCTGGGAATACTCATTTCACTGCCATTCACAACCTTTAACAAGGGAAATGCAAAAATAATCATTTGAATGTGTTACAGACTGAACTGAACTGAACTGGACTGCTTGGTGGAAATGAGGCTTTAGAGTCTCCAGTTCTGCTAAGCAGGTGATTGGACAGTGGAGGTGGGGAGGAGGAACCCGACCCACGCAAACATGGGTAGAAAACCCAGACTGTATTAATGGCGGATTTAAATGCAACAACCTTCTTGCTCTGAGGTAATGGTGCATCCCACAGCACCACCTTGCAGCCCTGGTTTACAGTATGTTGCAAATCTTTCTTTTCTTTCATCATTTGTTTCCCCATTTTATCACTAATAGTGACAGCATTCCACTTCTAACAGCAGTATCACGAACCGTAAAACACGCTGTAAATTTTACAAACGCATATAGTGTTAAATGGCAGCGCCATAAAACTGTCAGGAAAACAATGATGATGTATCGTTCAGAGGGGCGAGTAGATTTCACTCATATTTTTTACCCAGTCTGAGAGATTAGGGACCACATGGGAGCATGTTGAGGTATTATCCGGCTTATATTTATATGATGCGCCGATTTATCATTGACAGAGCACCATATATTGCTATTATATAACACATAATAGTTGCATGTGCCGTGTCATTCTGTATACAATGCAGCCCATTAGTTCCTGATTGTTATCGGGGATTATTGCATGAGGTACGAGCTTCTGCAAGTCAACTACATGTTTAATTGTATTAGATTAGGTTTGATCATTTGGTCAGCAGACCAATAAATCATTCCAAAAAAAGAGAACATCACTAACGCCACCATTTCACAATTCTATACTGATTACAAACGTATATGGAGATCTTCTGTGTACTATTGAATCGGTCAACTCCTGCGCATGGCATGCTTGACAAAATAGATGCAGTATTGGTTAACAAAATCAAACTCATGAAATGTGGGACACAATTTTATCTCATTTTAACGATAATTATCATTATCTGCTCATCATTATCGCAACTTGTCACATGTTTTTTGAATAAACCTCCAGAGGGGGTTTTGTGAATACATAGCAATTGCGATGGTGTCCAAAGATTTTATTTTACATTTGGAATTCATGCAGAAGCATTTCTCTAAATTCACTGTATCTCCAAGACAAAGACTAGTTTAACTTTATTTAACTACCAGGAAATGCCACCCACTTGAGAGGCAGTGTCAAATATTTGATGAAAAACTCAACTCACGCCAATGCTTCAAATGTGCCATTTCTTCAGTGTTGCCGCAACTGCCTCCTTTCATTTGTCATCCTAGTGTGCTTTGTGGATGAAAAGTTTAATGTTGAACAATCCCAGTTCTCTGGTCAAAACAGACAGGGGAAGGAAGGGACAACATGGGAAACGAGAATATTTTATTCACTACCATGATTTTTTAATTTTTCAAAATCTGAGGGGACATGAACCACAATGATGTCCATCATGATACGCGGTGATATAAATATTACATTCATATGCATAATATAAAATTATTCAGTAGCGATGTAGATGTACATTCATTAAAAATATGGAAGGATGAAGAAACGCAAGTCTGATTTCCTTAGAGACTGAGATCATCTTGAGGAAGATGGAGAGCTTTTCCTTATTCAGTGTGCTTCAGAAGATCTTAAAATTCAGAGGGGAGGGAGAATCACTAGTGAATCATTTCATTTATTCGTATTTCTTCTGGAATTGTATTCCAAAACCTGTGCTTAATAGCCTATTTGATTTCTTTCTGATTTGGGATTGGTCAGGGTGAGTGCACTTGAATAATGACATTCACTCTTGAGGTTGGGATGAGGGTGCATTTCAACAGCCTCCTCCAGAGTCTTGATTTTGAGTCATACCAGCTGATCATTGTATCATAAGTCAGCTGAGATGAAGTCCCTGGTACTGAGCCATTTGTCACCAGCCCCTCTGGCACCCCGAATAATGGCAGCCCAGTCTGACGGCAGAGGACTACAGATGAAAGTACACACATAAGAGTCACTGGAGGTTCTTGCATTCACTGGAGGTTTCTATGGTGCTTTGTGTGCTAACTGCCCCATGTTCTACATTACCTTTTTCCCCCCAATATCTACACAAATCTGCATGTCATCAAGACTAATATTCATCTGTTGAATTTTAGAAAAGAATGTTTTATTGACTACAAGGAAGAAAAATCATAGGGTGGATTGAACATAAGTCCTCTCAGTGGGATATTAGTGCTTGGCAGGGAACTGAAACTATTACCTCTTTGGATTTGAAGTTGGAGGTTAACGGAGCCAGAGGTGGCATCTTACTGAGTGGAACAGACTTGTTGACAGAACAGAGAAGACCCAGGCGCTGCCAGCCGTGGAACGGCAAAGAACAGAGTTTAATACCAAAGATCAGGGTCAAGGAGTCTGTGTGGAAGCTATTGGTGGAAATACAGCTCAAAACACTAAGCAGGGTCAAGGTCAGACAACAGGAAATGGATCCAAAAACCAGACGGCAAAAATACAAAGAGAGTAAAACAAGCTCAAAAACTATGAGCCAAAGAGAAATAAAACCCCAGGAATAACAAAGCTCATTAGCCAATGAAGACAGACTCACAACAAGATGCACAAAACAAAGAGCTTAAATAGACCGGGAGCTAATTACTGGTATATGGAACAGGTGAGCAGGCAGGCAGGGAGCTAATCAAAGAAACTAAAACAGGTGAGACACAGGGGAACAGAGCACAAGAAGGCGTGGCTACTAATGAGGAAATAGGGAACAATCAAGAAAACAGAGCGGGAAGGGCAAGAAAGAGGGAACATGGAAAACCAACGGAAACTGAATGAAATAAACACAACGATATAAACTATACCTGCAAAGCAGGTATCAATGGGATCCAAGTCACTAACACAATTCGCCACCTGCCACTCGCTGGGGGAATGTGATTCGCACTTGCTGGCCCACGTCGCAATGCAATTGTTGGGTTGAGAGCAGCAGAGAGACGGCAAACATTAATTTAATGATTAGAATTGTGGTAGTAAAGTCATGAATCTGAATTGTTTCTTTAAAATTTTTGTCAGAAAGCTGCCATCTGTCTGTGAAGGCAGAGGTGACAGTTAAAATGTAGAGTTTTTCTCAGAGGTTTAAGAGCAGAGATAATGTCTTATTTTGTCCTGACAAATGTGACTGTTTTATTAGAAATGTGATTTATGTGTCAGATCTCAGACACTTAAAGGAGACCTATTATGCAATATTTCCAAATTTATATTTTGATCTTTGACTCCCCTAGAGTACTCCTGATCGTTCAAAGTCCAAAAAGTGGTCCTTATTTGGCTCATACTGCCATCCTCAAAAAAACCCATTTGTAGTCCATTGTAGTCTCTGCCTGAAACGTCTCGTTGGGGTGGCTCTTCCGCTATGGCCCCCACTCCCCGTGTACCCACTTTCTTCTGACTGGCCAGCTCTGTGGAGGGCGGATCTGGGCGGGACGAGGCAGCAGAATGCAGTTTTCCGGGTCCGCCTCCCCAGAGTGAAACTGAGATGCGTCTGCCATCTGATAAGGAATCGAATTGCAAATACCGCAATCAAACGCAGTATGTATGTATAGATCTAATGAAATGAACTTGTTCTAATAAACCGCAACGGCAAAAGTGGAGGACGCAGTGCGAAAGTCTGGCAGCTCAAGCTCTAATTTGCTATCTACCTACAGCTACTATGGCGAGTACAGCGGTTTTTCTACTTATAGCAAGGATGCAGGGAAAGCTAGAATCCACCCCATACAGACACATTTATAGAACGGGTCGACATACCCAGGTGTAGACCGGAGACCGTAGAAATCCGGTGGGTCTGAGTTTAGAGGGAAACATGGACAGTGAGGAGCAGCAAAAAGTGGACCAACAACTTATCGACTGCTTCGGTGTGTATTATAAGGACCTGCTGGTTCATGTGCGTAGCTGTGGTGTGTCGTTAGCGCGGAGTAACAAACGGCTTCTGCGCTGGTATATGACGGAGGGGCGAAAGCTCCAGGCTAAACGGCCTTTTCGGAAATTGCCTGTGGTAATGGTTTACTTATTGCGTCGAAATGACCAGCATTTGCTCGCGGGAAATTGGCGTGATAAGCCGCTTTCACACTGGACGCGAAACGAATTTTTTGCGGAACAGATTACATTCAAAGTCAATGCATTGTCTTTGCATTGACCTTAATCTGTTGCGCGAAAAATTAGTTTCGTGTCTGGTGTGAAAGCTGCTTGACGCGCCCATAACACATGTATTCGCGTCTTTGCATTGACTTTGAATGTAATCTGTCGCGCGAAAAATTCGTTTCGTGGCCGATGTGAAAGCAGCTTTATGGATAGTATGCAGCAGCTATTGAGAGCTCGGTTATGTTATGAACATAATACAGGTTTTACAGACCGTAAGTTCCATTAGCGTGGACAGTTGCTTACGTGGAGCTAGCGAATCAATCACTTCTACAGGTCATGGATAAGTGAAGCAATCACAAGCGGCAAACCTACATCTGGTCTAACTGCAGCCTATTCAGCCCAACTCTGTGTACACGTACAGCACCGGTCCGGTTAGAATCAACTGTAGTGGCTACAATCGGGCAACGTTATAATGAAACTGCCACACTGATGCTTACCGAAGTAACACAAGCATACCGATCACAATTACTGCATATAAGTTAACCAGGAGCATTTTTAATTAGCACGGCACTCAAACTAACATGCAATAGCTGGTAACCGAACGGTCGAGACAAACCCTTGCAATACAGGTTTGACAGACAGCAAGTTCTGTTACCGTGGACAGTTGTACCAAGCATCCAAATTACAAACAAGTATAAAAAGTTAGCTTCAAATGAGGTTTTTTGTTCACACACCTTCTGTTGAATATCCCCTGATATTACTCTTGCATATTTAGGACACAAACATTAGCCACAGTAACTTGGCTACGTTAGCCGCAGTGCTACAGCCACAATCAACTGGCTATCACGTCAGGGAGGCTTATGCCGTAAAGCAACTTACAGCTTCTGCATCTGTGAGTCACGGACAGTCGTGACCAATCCAGGCTTTATCTTCAGATATGTTACAAAGCCTGCGTTTGAGGGCAGTTGTTAGTGCTAACTATCGTTAGCGGTCCTGCTAGCCACCCGTAACACGTTAGCTTCTCTTACATTATTTGCTGTTATATCGTTGCTTACAGCTTGTGGCTCTGAGCGCTTGATCGGTGCAACTGCTTCAGGTTTGAGAAGCAGCTGAAATGCTTATCCAGCGTCAAATTATTTTTTATTGACAAAGCTGTCTTTGGTCAAATGCTGAGCACAAACTGCTAACGTTCCCTTTGGCCGTGGCTGTTTGCTGCCAGCAAACAAAAAAAGCTACCCGCTGATTTCTGAAAAGGCATTGTCTTTTGGAAGAGAAATGGGTGCTTTTCTTCGCGTCCAAAAGTAAACGGACAAGCAGCTTTGAGAGAGATACTGACAAAACTGCACCTCAAATGATCTGCGGTTCTTCTTTTGTATTTCTGGAAGTGTAGATGCTACTAAGGCATAGTATGATCCGCGGTTGTTTGTGCCTGCTAGAATAGTTTCCGGTGTGGGCAGGTCCAGCGCCGTGATTGGCTCTGGCTAGGTCTGTATTAATTGGAGGGCACAACCTGACGTCAGGTTTTGCCCAGATCTCGTGAAGATCTCGGGAGGAGCTGTTCAGAGAGGAAATCACGTACACAAAATCACATTCTTGGATTACGGCAAAACCCCGGTATCTTATGTTTAGAAACTTTTCAGAGGTTGAGTATGGATATCCAACTTTATGACATTACTTATATGTATTCAAAGAAGGATCAGCATAATAGGTCCCCTTTAAGTTAGTTACACTAAAGAGGGCGTGGCCTACATCATGTGATTTGGTGAAATTCAAGGAATTTTTTTTGAATGCGCAACGTATCATGTTATCATGTTTGAGTTGTACACAAAAACGCATTGTCCTTAATTATAGTGGCCCCTGCTGGTGGACATGTGTCATTTTTGGGGCCTGAGGTATGTGCTGAGGTTTGTACCAGCCCTCTAAAAAACTCATTCTTGGCTTGTATGGTTTGGGCTACCGTAAGACTTTTATTTACGGAAGAATAAAAATGACAAAGTGGAAGAATAAATAAAAATTTGAACAAAAACGAGGGTTCCCAGCACTACTGGAGCTGGGAGCCACTGCTGCTGGACCGCTAAAAAATACTGAAATAAATACATGATGCTAGCAAAACATAACTAGACACAACATACAGAATACAACACTGACAGGTGCTATTTCTCAGCGTACACACACACACAGATTCTGGCCCTGTAATTCCAACAGACAGGGGTTTTTAACCCTCGAGCATGAATTTGGGAAACTCCCAGTGCACTTAAAATGCCATTTTCATCCTGTGATGATGAAAGCACGATGGACTGTTGGACTAATATGAATTTGTGCTTCATGTTTGGTGGGAAATATCCTGCTTTTTTCTGTAACAAAACCATTTATGCATGACAACGACAAAAAGATAGTCTTTAAATCATTGTTTTCATTTTAATTTACAAGATTTGTATTTAAACTTATATACACCCGTGGATGTACGCAGCAAAACTTCAATTTGGAAAGATTGAAATTTCAGCCTTGTCAGGTGATGCCAATGCCTAGGTTCAATACCCATGTACAGATTCTAATTGAGTAGCCACCCGAGGAGAAAAAATGGATTCAGACAGACGGACTGCAGACTGACAGTTTTCCTCATTTTATAGTCACATTGGCCCTCATTTATCAAACTTGCATAGGATCTGGTGTAGATTCTGGTGTAAATATCAGCGTTCGCCAGGTGTCACGTCTGATTTACTAAAAGTGTGTACGTCGCTGATTTCGGTGTAGAACTGGCGTGGCGTTGATAAATCTGGCGGCTGAAACCATCGTAATTTACATGACATGCCCTTATAAATCCATGCTACGGGAGGCATAGTCCTGCCCACTTTACGACATGGAATCTCGAAAGACGGCAAAGAAGAAAGAACTTCTCTGAGGAGGAAATATAAATTATCATGTCCGAGGTGGAGAAAAACAATTTTAATTTTATTTGGAAGCCTTAAGGGTGGCATGAAGGGAGCCCAGAAGGCTGCGGTTTGGAAAACAATTGCTGCTGCGGTAAACACTGTTGGGGTGGAAAACTGGAGTGCAGCAGAGGTTTGATTTAATTCATTAATAAATTCAATTTATAGATCCATGATATTTCATGTTATATAGCCTACATAACTGACAATTCAAATGCTTTACATGTAGGTAAGAAAAAGTGGTCCGATTTTAAGATCGCCACCAAAAAATGGGTTGCTGCGCTCAGGCGCAGCAGCGAACGGACCGGTGGAGGCCAACCAGACTCGAACCTCCAGCTGTCACCGTTCGAGAAGCACGTGGCAGCATGGCTCCCCCTCCATTGTGGGAATACGAGGCGGCGGGGACACGGATGAGTCCCCACTGCCTCGATCGGAGCTGCATGAGGGTAATTGTTAAAATGCAGTCTGCAGAGATCACTCTTCATTGTACTTTTATTAGTATTACTCCATGACATTTTATTGTGTGCCACATAAAACGAGCAGCCACTCGTCACTTTCCCCAAGGAGATCTTCTCTGTGCCGAAAGTTCCTCTCACGTCGGACAGAATCGTATTCCTCTAACAATATAAGATCTGCCATTGTCAAAATGTGATCACGGTAGTTAGCTAGTTAGTTAATATACTCTTATGGTTACTCAAAGAGACGGCAAAATAAAGAAAAGTTTGATGAAACGAGTCTAAATGTGCACGCGCTAGTAATACATTTGATTTTCTAAAACAATTACGCGCAAACTTATTTTCCAGTCTGCCTTTAATTAACTTGCATTTCTTTTGTTTTTCAGTATATATCTGACTGGATGAGCATCTGACATACCATACTGCATATCTGTCAAGCCACGCATTGCGCTTAATCAAATTGATTGTAATTGTCAGCCGTCTGGCCTGACAAGCAGGTTGTTGTCTCAAAATATACTATTCAAAAAAAGTAGGGGATATTGGATTTACAAGTACCATGAAATGCAGATCATGAGGTCAGGAAGGAAACAAATGACATAAAAACATTAAGGAAACATTTGTCAATTTATTCGAAACCCTCTGTACAGTCAGTAAAGGACAGATTCTCCAGAATAAGGGTCGACACAAACACCGGGTCACACAGCAAATTTACCACCATTGTGAAACAGAGTCAGTAGCGGGTAAAACCCCCTCGGTTAGCTAGACAAGCTCGAATTCGGCGTGGCATACTCCTAACGAGACGTCCCAGGTCATTTTGGGGAATGTTATTCCATTCCTGTTGCAATGCTGCAGCAAGTTCTTGGACATTGGCAGGAGGTTGTTGACGTTGGCGTAGCCGCTGTCCAAGCATGTCCCAGACATGCTCGATGGGGGAAAGGTCTGGACTGAGTGCTGGCCATGGTAATGTGGTGATATTCTGCTGCTGGAGGTAATCTGTAATGATCCTGGCCCTATGACATCTGGCATTGTCATCTTGGAAAATGAAACGGCGGCCATAACGACGTGCAAATGGCACAAACATGGGGTGCCAAGATGTTGTCCCGTAGTACTG
Source organism: Gymnothorax javanicus (assembly GCA_029692085.1). Taxonomy (NCBI): domain Eukaryota; kingdom Metazoa; phylum Chordata; class Actinopteri; order Anguilliformes; family Muraenidae; genus Gymnothorax; species Gymnothorax javanicus. The sequence goes on from CM056194.1 coordinate 125,557,390, forward strand.
CCCTGTGACACGTCCAGCAACAACATGCAAGTCTGTTCTGCTGGCAGCAGTGATGCCTCCCCACACCATTACAGATCCACCCCCATACGGATCATGTCTAATGACGATAACGCCATGGAAACGTTAGATTACGTCGGGCGCCAAACCCTCCTCGTCTGTCAAGGAAGTCCACAGTGAACCTCGACTCATCTGAGAACATTACATTGTTCCATCGGCGATTATCCCAGCGTTGATGATGACGACACCATTGGAGTCTGGCCCTAATGTGACGATCCCTCAAACAGGGAATGACACGAGGACGCCGGGCGTGTAAGTGAAATCTGTGCAGACGATTCCTGATGGTCTGGCCACTCACTACCAAGCCAGTATCCCTTTGAAGTTGAGACCTTATCTGATTTGCTGTTACCATACGATTTCTCAAGACAATAGTGCGGATGAATCTGTCCTGAGCCTGAGTTGTTGCCCTTGGTCGACGGGATCATGGTCTATCCTGAACAGACCCTGTAGCACGATGTCTGGACCATAATCTGCTGATGACAGACTGGGAAACATTCATTGCCCTTGCCACAACGACCTGTCTTGTGCCAACCTGTAGCATGCCAAGGGCACGTAACCTTTCCTCCTGTGTTAGACGGCGCATGGTCTCTGTTTAATTAACGACTTCAACCACTGATAATCTGATGCTTTCTCTTCAAAATCTTCCTTTACAGTGGCTCTAACCTTCCAATTCAGAGTCATGCAAATTTGTGGCACAACCCCTTGATCATCAATAGCATCCCGCAGATCGTGAGAGTGTCATTGATGTGTTTGGGTGATGAATTTCTTTGGAAATGCTTCCTCAGTAAGGAACTATACAACATGGTTTCGTATCCCTTTGTATATGTGAAAATTTTGATCTCAAAGTAAAATATCCCCTACTTTTTTTGAATAGTATATAAGTTTAATCAATTTCTCAACACAGGTGTTTTATTTATTTATTTATTTAGCCTATTTATGCATTTTACTAATAAAAGCAACAACAGCATGATGTCCAAATCGCTGCATATTATTAATAATTTTGACTGCTGCCCTCGTTCCTGCATGTTGTTCGCTGGTTTCAAATCTGCGTATGCCTAGTCAGACCTGGCGTGAGATTTTTGCGGGCCATTCGCTCACGTTCAGATTGATAAATGCCAATCCTTGCGGGAGATTTGGTGTACACCCATTTTTTTGGTGTATGCACGTTTGATAAATGAGGGCCACTATGTGTTGAGTTCACTTTGAATTAAGAACTGGGTGGAGATTATTGTCAAGTGTTGAGCTGAAATTAACTGTTCTTGGCTGTTTCCAACAGACAGATTTCTCATTGTTTAGACTTGCAGCGTACCGCTGCAGTGACACAATGTGTTCTGCATGGCTCTCTTTTTGGCTCCCTCAGTTTTTCTGCTTATGCTTTTCCTCAACCATGTAATGCAGTGCTCCTCAAAGCCTTCTGGGGTCCCACTTGTCCTGCATGTTTTAGATCTGTCCCTGCTCCAGCACAGGTGATTCAAATGATCTGCTATTATCAATCAACTTTCGGGTTCGATTACGACCTGATAATTTGAATCACCTGTGCTGGACCAAGGAGAGATCTAAAATATGCAGGACAAGTGGTACCCCAGGAGGGGTTTGAGAAGCACAGGTGTACTGCATTGCATGCCTGCAGGGTTCGAGTTACACGTTGGGTTTTGGGGGAGTCCTATTTTCCGCTGCGCACCACGACTAAAACATATCAGTTGCACATGCATAAATCCAAGTGTGTAGCAGCGCAGTCAATAACAGGGTTACCGCAAAAATTTTTTTTAGCAATACCACTGTTAGCAGTTAATAATGCCAGTAATATTTCATAGAGGCCCAAGCAAACGTCAAATTTCTGGGAAGAAAATGAGAATGAAATTGGTAATTAGCTTAGAAAGAATTCCGTATTCAACCTCCGCCAATATCGAATGAAATCAGTACTTTTTCGGCTTACCTTGATGTTTTGGTACCCTGTGAAACATTTGGTTATGTAAAAATGTCAAGAGTACATTCAGCAAAGAATACTTAGAGTTTAATTTCTAGTGCTGCTGTATGCGGTAATAGCATATAACAGCGGCAGCCATGTTACTGATGACATATCGGGTTGGTCGGTCAGTGACAGTGCCTGTGTTCCATTCTCGGATAGACAGCCGACTGATTGTTGAATGGTGACAGTGCAAATAACCCACCACCTCTCGGCGGCTGAGACCTGCCCGTAACATGCCAATGGCTCTTTTTCTCTCTCCTGTGCCACAAGCCGTTCCATTTTCTTGATGCAGTAGCATTTTTCGTTTTTTTTTTTTGTTGGCTTTATGTAGGCTATTGACCACACCCAAAAGAACAAGTCAAGTGTCACTGTACACATCACAAACAGCTCAATGTTTTTTACAGAGTTGGGTCCAAGTACTTTCAATTACTTTTGAGAATTGTATGCAAGCTTTTTTTTTTTACATACCATAGTGCTTGTATTTGTATCTGAGTGCTACCTAATAATGCCTAATATTAGGCATTAGGCTAAATAATATTATTAGGCCTAATGCCTAATAATACCTAATAATAAGTACATGTACTTGTATCCAAGTACTTTTCAAGTACTTGACCAATCTCTGTCAGCACTTAGGAGACAGAATGGTCAAGAACTTTGAAAAGTACTTGAATACAAGTACAAGGCATTAATAGGAAGTACTCTGATACAAGTGCAAGCACTTTGGTATTAAAAAAAGATACTTGCATCCAATTCTTGAAAGTACTTGAACCCAACTCTGGTTTTGTATTACTGAAGTGCTTGGCGCGTTCACGTGGCGTGCGTCACTTGTGGGCCTACTCACCTATTTTAATGGCATTCGGCAAGCTTGGCGTTGAGAAAAATCCTCGACTTGTCTTGAAATTTACAAAATAGCCGCGAATGTTATCATTATTTCGGTCAAACGTTAGCTTAGTTTGATTAAGCTTGATTTGCTACCTGCTGGCTGCACTGCTGCTGAAGGAAGGATCATCCGTGGTTCGGCAGCTGCTTGTAAGAAAGTCAAATGAACTTAATTTCGGTAGCTTTGCTACCCTCTCCTCCTGTTCCTTTTTCTCGGATCACTGCTTTTATTATTATTAATATTATTAACCAGGTTTTTGAAAAAAAAAAACCTGGTTATTAAAATACCAAAGGCGGGCGTCGGGGCAGCGGGCCGTCGGGGCGGCGGTGGATCGGACGGTTTCCGATCGATAACTTGAGAACGACTTGAGATTTCTTTTTGCTAATTTGGGATATATATATATATTATGTGGGTAGACAATGTTTCCTTTCGAAATCCGGCATGATTCGATTCATAATTTGGCTACCAGGGGGCTTTTTCTGAAAAATGAAAAATGGCCATAAGTTCCTCATGCATTGAGCTAGGATGCTCAAATTTTTATGGGAGGTGCTTGGGATGACTCTTCATCACATATCAGAAGGGTTTTTGATTTGACCTTCTTTTGACCATTTTCTAGGTCAAATAGTGTCAGGTCTGCCGATCGTTGAAAAAGGCGGCACATTTTCTTATTATTTAACTTTGAGAGCTGTAACTTGGTACTAATATGTGTCTTGGTGATACAAACTTGCAAGCCCAAAATTGCCATCCTGGGATTCATATTTTGACCACTAGAAGACTTTTTTTGAAAAAAGAAAAATGGCCATAAGTTCCTTATGCATTGAGCTAGGGTGCTCAAATTTTTATGGGAGGTGTATGGGATGACCCTTCATCACATATTAGACAGGTTTTTGATTTGAGCCACTTTTGACTGTTTTCTAGGTCAAATGGCGTCAGGTCAGCCGATTGTCGAAAATGGCGGCATGTTTTCTCATGGCTGCAACTTGGTATGCACATGTGTTATGGTGATACTTGCTGTTTCCTTTCGAAATACAGCGTGATTTGGTTCATAATTTGGCCACCAGGGGGCTTTTAGTGAAAAATGGCAATTACATCCTTATGCCTTGAGCTAGGATGATCAGATTTTTATGGTAGGTGTGTGCGGTGACTCTTCATCTCATATTAGACGGATTTTTGATTTGACCTAATTTTGACCGTTGATGTCCTCATCTTGCTGCTAAACAATACCGTGAAAGGAGGATCTTCAGACTGCATGTGGCTCGCGCCAATATCAGTTCACCTTTATAACCTTCACAATGCCAATCCAATACCTGAGTTTTACTGTAGTTTTTCACAAAGCGGCGGCCTTTCGCTATAAAAACAGCGCCATCTCACCTACTAACATACAATAAATGTCCATTCTTCTTCTGTTGGTTGAACTGTTTAATGTTTTTACAATTCAGATGCAATAATAGCTGCCAGTGTCATTTCCCATTTGATTTCATATGTGGCCTCTGCACGACGAATTGCAATGGAGTGGGGGAGGGGGAGGAATTATAACTATCAAGTACCAATTATCTTACATTACTCAACTTCCAATACTGACCATATCTCCAATAGATCCTGCACTTTGACCTAATTATCTCATAATCATGTCTTCCCCAAATGAAGAACTCTTGGTCATTACACATTCCGTTCCACAATACAATATCCCTGTGTTGCCCTGTTGCAATATTGTCCTGATTGCGGTTCGAAAACCTGGTTATTTATCCGCTTAGCGGATGCCTTGTTTCTAAATGGAATGACTGCTCCTGAGTTTGCAAATTCGCTAGTCAGCCTGACCTTCAAATTTTGCGCTTTAACTATCAGACGTTACAGATGTTAACCTGGTCACATGATCAAATGAAATACACACTTGACATTGGACAACACATTACCCAGCAATAACCTTGACACATTTGCATATCAGTATGAAAGAAAAATATTAAATAGAATAATAAAATTGTTAATTTCATTAATAGTCTTTAAAACTTGTGTAGATTAAGCGTGTAACTTTGTAATAAAATACTATAAATTGTTGTTAGAGAAAACCTGTGATAGAGATTAGTTTCACTTCATAAGGGTATATATAGTTGCAATCAAAATTATTTAACCCCTGCTGCAAATTAGGTTTACTGGCAAAATCTACAAACTTTCAGCTGTTTGCAATGAACAAATCAAACAAGAACAATTTAAATAGCTCAACACAACAAATATTTCAAGTGTCTTCTCCAAATTCAACACAAAATGCCACTTTTAATGACTACTGCGGACTCAAAATTATTCAACCCCTTCATGACAAGCATCTTTAATACTTAATAAAGCACCCTTTTGCCACTATGACCTGCTGGAAACGTGATGCATAGGCAGACAACAGCTTCTGGCAGCATTCCCAAGGAACCTTAGCCCAGTCCTCATCGACAATGGCCTCCAGTTTACTAATATTCTTGGGTTTGCATGCTGCAACTGCCTTCTTCAAATCCCAGCAGAGATTTTTTATGGGGTTCAAGTGAGGCGAATGTGATGGGCACTTTAGAATCTTCCCAGACTTCTTCTGAAACCAAGCCTTGGTGGATGTTGAGGTATGCTTAGGATCATTGTCCTGTTGGAAGGTCCAATGATGCCCAAGCATCAGCTTCCTTACAGACGGCATGACATTTTCTCCTTGGATATCCTGATACTTGACTGAATCCATCTTGCCCTCCACACTTTGCAGGTTTCCAGTGGCAGAGGAAACAAGGCAGCTGCAGAGCATCAAAAATCCCCCACAATTCTTCACTGTAGACAGGGTGTACTTTTCAGCATATGCTTCTTGTTATGGTTCTGTGTTTTTTCTGCCATGATTCTGTGTTTTTGCCATGTCTTTTCTTTATTCGTTTTGCTTATTATACATCCCGGTTTTTCTGTTCATGCCATTTCTGTATTCATTGCACTTGTCACCCTTGTCTTGTGATCAGTTTGGCTCAGTCCGTTCTCCAAGTCTGAGTGCTTACCTGCTTCGGGTGGTTTCAGTGGTTTCTGGTGTTTCATATTATTACTTCAATTTTCGTTTACTTCCTTTGCCTTACTTTCCTTGATTACTAATAGTACTAACATTTATATTTTGTATCATAGTTTACTAACCTAACTAATCCATGTACATATTACTAACTAACTAATGAGAACTTGGGTTAATTTGTAAAGTTGCACCTCTACTAATTACTACTAATGCAATCTCAGCCCTGATGAAAAATCCAGTAGAATACCATTAGAAAAAAACCATTAGGAACCATCAGGTTTCTAATGGTCTAATGGGAATTGGAACCCCATTAGGAACCATTGGAAGAAACCATTAGGAACCTACTGATCCCATTAGGATGTAAAACCATTAGGAACCTACTGGTCCCATTAGAATGTAATACCATTAGCAAGCTACTGGTTCCATTAGAATGTAATACCATTAGAAAGCTACTGGTTCCATTAGGAGCTAAAACAATTAGAAAACTGGTCCCATTAGGATCTAAAACTATTAGAAAAACATACTGAGAAACCTACAGCTGCAACAGAAATTATAGCAGAGTCCTAACACTGGGCATCAGATAGCAAGCACCTCCGCTCCGGATCTGCCCCGGCTCTGTGCCGACACCAGCTGATCTGGCTCAGAGCCGGGGCAGATCCGGAGCGGAGGTGCTTGCTATCTGGGATGTCTATACATATGTGTAATTGTGTATGTATTTGGATATTTTCTCCTCCGAATTGGGAACAGGACATATGGGGCGTGACAACTCATTGCAGTTTGTGATTTTAATTAAATTTTTTCAGAACATGAACCATCAAACCACCATGAACCAAGTAAAAACCTTAAAACATATATAAACACGTATATAAACATAATCACAAAAGGCCAAAAATGATTTAATGACAAATTTAATCGCAAAAGGCCAAAGGTAATCTTGGAATGTATTAAATGAAATCACTGAACACGGTAATCTACAGACATACTGTATAGCCTATACAAGGACCGACTAGAAATCACACAGATGCAGTGGCCTTTTTAAGTGCAAAAACTTGGTGGGGCAAGAATATATTTCAGGTCTGGAAAAGTGAATTTCTGAATTTCCCAATGACTGTAATGTAAAAACTCCTGCTATTATTTTGTTATCTAAAAGGTATACAATCGTAAATCCTCCTGGCGTAGGACTGGATTACATAATAAAAAATGAATCGAGGCGCAATTTTGCTTGACGCTTTATGAGAACGCAGTTGTAAGAGGTTGTTTTAGTCAATGGTGAATCCATTGGTAGGTCAGTATGACTCACATCTGACTCTGATTGGTCACTCGCATAGTATTGGTGAATAGCCTACAAGAACTTGTAGAATGGAACAGACAGCAGAGCAGTAGGCTATGCAGAAACGCTATCTTTGCTGGCAATCATTGAAAGCTAGCCAGTTTTGTCGACTTCCTCACCTAGGATCGCATTATCGTGAAAAAAAAAACTCACAGCTTGCTCACTAAATAGTCCCTAGATAGGCAGATGCCTAATAAGGATACTTTTATTTGTACAATTCATCCGGAATGAACACCACTAACGATATACAAACGTTTCTGCCAGGTCATTCGCTATGGCTAATGCTATATGTAGATATGCAACTTGGCTAACTTTACATGGGCATGAGAGCTTGCTGGCCATCACCCTTTGTAAACAACGTGAGTTTATTGTGCTAAACTAAGTTTATCTAGCTAGCTAAATTTACAGATAAAGTTTGCCATCACAGCCATCTACAGCGACTCGATTACCTAACACACCAGCTAGACAAGTGGCTAGTTAGTGCAGTGCTTCCCATTAAGACATGTTTTTATATTTTCGACGTCTCGAACAGTGTCATGTAAAATTGCGCATTAAGTTTTATTCTTATATGATTTTCGATCACAAATATGTTGAAATCTTTTTGGAAGACCCCTTATTTCGGCAGAAAATAGCAGGAATTTCTACATTATAGTCTATGAGAAATTAAGAAGTGCGGTGCGGTGATTAAATAGCACGCGCTGCCATGTTGGATGATATACAAATCAAAAATGGCATCTCGTGCGAACAATAACAGTGATACATCTCCAAATTTTTCGAATATTATGACTCTCTGGAGTCCTCTGCCAAGTCAAGATACAGAGACAAGGTTGAAATTTGTGGTTTTGACCCATATCATGTTAAAGCTCTCTGATTATTTGGAGGATTTGACAACATTGCCAATGATTGAATACCCCGATATTGTAAACTATCTCATTATTTAAACCTTGTGGGCAACCAACGCACAAATGAAGGCTTATAAGGGTCTAGATGCACATAACTTTTTTGTGTCTGGCTGGGTTGGTATTCTTCTCACTAAAGAAGTGAAAGAGAACAGGGTGCTGGTTTATGCCCGGGTAAACCATTCTCAAAGAACTCGAGAAACACCGGTCAGGCCGTGGTTTGTGAGCGAGAAGAATGGCGATGTGATCCTCGCACATTGTGATTGCATAGCTGGATTAAGCGAGGCTTGTTCCCTCATTGGAGCTTTGCTCTTTGCGACTGAAGCTGGATTAATGCTGCATTCGGTAACACTCGTAAACACGAGTCGTGTCGTGAATTTGGTCGACGGTACGAGGAAGGGTCATTCGGACAGTGAGGTCGTGAGGTCAAAAGAACGGAATTCACCAGTCGTGTCTCGAAAACACGGCTCGTGGGACGCGTTACCGAATGCAGCAATAGAATCGGGAACTCGAGAATATGTACTGAAGTAAAAAGCAAGTGGCTGCCAGCGCACGTAAACAAAAGTGCCGTATTTGCCAGTAAGTGACATTGATTTCAATGAGATGGGATTCTGAAGAAATTCTTGTCTTTATCACGAGTAGCATTATTGCCGCAATTAAAAACCGCACACAACGTAGTCATTGTTTTCTTTTTAAAAAAAGCACAATTTCGAAGAAAATCACGAAGCGTTGTGGGAGCTCAATGGTGAAGCGCAGCTATCTTGGTTGTTGTTATCATCCGTCATGGCGGACTTCCTGTTTGGAAATTATGCGTGACGTCACGTGCACACCAAGAATTTGGGGTGCGTTCGAGCGCGTCTGCAAGTAAGCCGGCTGCGCGAGATTCCCGAAAAATTACGCGAGAATCTTGCCAAAGTTGCGCGATAAGCCCTCCAAACCCTGCGATAGCTGCAGCTATCAGCTTGCCAAAGTTGCGCGATAAGCCCTCAGCTATCGCAGGGTTTGGAGGGCTTATCGCGCAACTTTGGCAAGATTCTCACGTAATTTTTCGGGAATCTCACGCAGCCGGCTTACTTGCAGACGCGCTCGAACGCACCCTTGTTTCTTCAACTGCGCTCATAGAAGGAAGCGGCGGCAGCCTCTCCAGTTCTATATTCACCTTATTCAGCCACGCCCATTTTTAAAATTTCTTGTCTTCCGCAATGAGGTCGTTGCAAGTTAGTTACGTAGGTGGTCACGTGATCCCCGAAGCAAAATGTACAGAAAGGTTGACAGCAGCATAGTTAAAATGGGGCAATCTCGTGCTGCTGTTGCTTGCACCAATAATAATGCCATTCAGTCGTCTGGAAACTACGGCAAAATAAGTTTCCATCAATTTCCACAAAATAATGACGGCCTTTTGAAAAAGTGGCTTGTTAAATTAAGAAGAATTGACCGTGGAAAGCCTTATAAGCCAACAAAACATTCAGTTCTTTGCTCAGAGCACTTCGAGAATTTGCTGCTTCACGTATCAGAAGTTCACAAGTAAGTCAGCAGTTTGTTGCAATGAAAACAGGTTTTAAAGTGAAGATTTAAAGAAATTAGTGGAAAATATATATTCAATACAAATATTAACCTTAAGCCTGAACGTCCCCGTAACGGGGGCAATGAATTTGCATAATAAATACAACATGTTTCCTAATAGCAACCTCGTCATGCAGCATATCCTCTTAAAGCGAAGAAACTCGGCGAAAAGTTCGTGATGACCATTTTTACCTAAACCGAACACAATTCAAGTACCGAGCAAGTAAATAAGCATCTAACAAAACATTAAATAAAATAAGATCAGTGCTCTATCGCAAGCATTTCTACTGAATTCGTGCTATGCATACAAACGCTACCTCAAATGAAAAAGGAAAGTCCACAAATTCCAACGATATAAGCCTTGTCATTTTAAATTGACACCACACTCAAAGAACAGCAGGCATACACTTTAAATGCTACAGAGATGAGAAAAAAATTTTCCTACCTTTGACATTTTGTCATAAAAGCTGTTTGTGGGTAAATCTGCGCTTGCTATTGTTTTAGCTAGTCTATCTGAGAGTCCTCTCGCCATTATGCTATGCACTGGAAGACCTCAGCAGTATAATCACTCAAATGGTTGGTTCTTTATATTTTCGCTGTCATTAACCGCTAAATATTCAACTGTTGTTTTCAAAGCCGGTTTATGACTGAGAATCCTTGCGCTAATATGCTCAACTTCAAATACAGCACAGCTATACAAGTGCAAAATCGACCAGTGAATATATAGTCTGTTGAGCTAGTGTTGTGGATAAGGAGGAGCATTTGGACCTGAGGTTCAATATCCGGTTATACATGCAACCTTTCAGAGCAAGGAAATAAATTTTTTTTGTCTAAATAAATAATAATTAATCGATGCATTCCCAACCCATCAAAGCCATCTTCCTGGGTTACTTCGGGGATCACGTGACTTACACTACAGTTTCTGCATCCAGTGCAACGTCTTGAAACTTCCGGTCGGCTAGCTACGGCTAGGTAGCTACGTTGAAAAACCCGGCAAAGTAAGATGGAGAGGCTAACGTGGCATGAGTCAAAATTTAATATTAAAAGGTCGGATGGAGGGATTGTACTTGTGCACCCGAGGTTAATGAACTCCACCGAGTGGGTGGATGACATGCGGCGGTGGCCTCAGGTGTCATGGGGAGATAATTTTAATTTAGTGCTGTCGGTGGGCGTCGATGGGGTGGCCATGAAAAAGTGAGCTGGCGTTACAGCGGAAATATACCGAGCAACAAAAGAAACACAAGTGAGTTATAATTAGGTCTATGCACTGGCGGTCAGCGACGGCATGTCAGAACTCTTCAGCGAATGAAGATAATGTAGTACGTGGTTTTGTCCGTTTACATTTTCCAGTTGGACAGCTGTCTATTTTTTACAGCAAGTTGCATGACTGTGCTGCAAAAACAGTACGTACTTGTCGCCGAAATTACCTTCATTCACAAAAGAGTTCTGAAATGCCGCTCTCGCTGGAAAAAAAAAAAATTACCGTTGCTGAGTGCCAGTGCATAGACCTATTTATAATTGAATTATTTTTCTATACTGAATGTAGCCCATTATTTTGTCGCTGTTAGATCGCATGGGGGAGAGAAACCATGTCTTCAATTACCACTTGATTATTCTTGAATTGGAAAGCGTGTGGATAAAGGAAAACCATCAAGAATTAGCCAAGACTAATTGTTGTCAATAAAGGGATGGATATTTTCCCCTGAATTTTCAGGTCTAGTGCCGGCCCTGACCCGCCATTACGAGTTATCTCGTAGTTGGAAGTCTTAATTAAAGACAAACCGGAAAATAAGTTTGCGCGTAATTATTGTAGAAAATCAAATTAATTACAAGCGTATGCACATTTACACTCGTTTCATCAAACTTTTCTTTGTTCTGCGGTCACTTTGAGTAACCATAAGAGTACATAAGCTAACTATCTAACTTGCTTCTCTTTTGTTGCTCAGTATATTTTAGCCATTTTATTTTAATTGATGAATGGCCGTAATATGAAGCAACTCGATTGCCACACTTCATTATGTAGCGCGGCAAAATGTACAGTTAGCTAAGGGCGCTGTTGTGACATCCTAGAACCATGTACACAGCCAACACCTTATTTTTTCATATTAAAATGATATGGATATATCCATAAACTAAGTTGTATATTTCCATTACTTTGAAAAGCACCAATTCACATTACTGTTGATGCGTAGCTGAATAGCATCTAACGTAATGTCCATGAGTGCATTTATAGCACTACATAAATTCAGTTCGAACACTGCTTAGCAAACCATTTATTAACCATTCTTCATTCTTAATCAGTTAGCCTACAGACCTTCATACTTGACAACGAAACTTTTCAGCAACTTGACAGATGAGATCCAAAATGATAACTATTGTTTGTGCATGATCCGAACTTACATGAAAAGCACTGAACACACATACACATTATTTGTGGTACAGCCTTTATTAGATCAAAGTTTTGGGTAGGTGGAAACGTCAGAGTATGTGAAATCCGAGCAACTGTTTGTGAGCAGCATCGGAGATCAACGGGAGTGATGCAGGTCGACGGTGTGTCTGATTTTCATCTGAACGAAAGATAATATGAGTCCTAAAAAAGAAAGCAACAGTTGAGCATGAGATCGATTAGATGTACATTTTAGAACAGAGATGGTGATTATGAGATAACGGGAAGGACAGAAACAAGGAGCGTTAAAAGAAAGGTAAAAATAACGCAGTACAATGTGCATAACATTTCAGGGTAGACCCACATTTTACTATACTCCACGGAATGGTTATGAGTCTAGCGCAAAGCTAAGTTACGTTAGCTAAAAGTAAATTAGCTTGCCAGAATTGGCTTTAAAACATATCGGCTTATAAGGTACTTGCCGTGCGTTGTGGGTTCGGTTTATCGTCTTGAATCTGGAGAAGATAATGGAGTTCACACGCAGACAAACAAGAATCGTCTGACTCTATAAATGTAGTTACTCCTCTGCTAGACAGCATAACTGAACATACTTGTGAAAAAAGTTACTAATGCGATAATGCTGATCATACTCATTAGACGCTAGCTGGCTAACGGCTAGCGATATTGATAGCTGTTATCGCTGGCAAAATGTTATCTTACCTGGGAGCCTCACAAGCATCCAATGAGCCTTTTTCGCCGGAGAGGTATCATATCCCAACCATTTCTCGGGGTATGGGTGATGGTCTGCCGTTCACAAAAGAAACGAGCAGACGTAAGGCTTTCTCGGCGGATTCTTTAGGTGTAGTGCCTTTAGCCACATACGCCGGCCCTCATCACTGGATGGCAGATGATGTAGGTTCTAAGGTGCCCCATAACATTCTGCCCTTGTTTTCCCGTGGACAACACAGGATTCTTCCAAGAACAGCCGTCTTTTCTTCCAGTTGTTATGGCAGCCCCTCACCAAACAAGTAATGCTCGACATCTTTATTTGCTAATGTGCCAAAGTACTGCGATCGCAATGGACAGAGTTGCTCAACCGGAAGTTCAAAGACAAAACGGAACAACATGGCACCACCCTTGTTGACGCGCGGAATAAGGTGAATACACTCATTGAGTGGGGCTTGGGGCTGTCAGCCCCACATGTCAACAAATTTGTGCCACCTCCACTAATACAGCCAACACTCTGAGTTATGTGTACTTATATTATATACGTATCGTAAACATTGCATTGTGTAAGGGGGGCTAGCCCCATTCATGCAAACATGGATCAGGAGATCAGTCTGAAGCAGCAAAACAGAGACCAACAAACATGCACTTAAATCCAAACACAAATTCTATGCGATTTAGCAAAATGCTAAATTTATAGACAATGCGTTTTAGCAGATAATAAGATAATGTTTGAGAATTAATAACGTTATTTGCCTGCGGTCCTCTCTGGTGACACCAGGTGGGGCTGTGCCCCACCTGCCCCTTATGACGAGTCGCCACTGCACAGATGTGATCGCCAAAGAAGGCTATAACATCTATGTACCTCCATCATATTAGGAACCATTAGAGACCACTACACCCTGTAGTGACCACTAGACCACTGTATAGTGACCATTAGACAGGTATAGAAACGCCTTTAGGAACCATTAAGACTTCTGTAGGAACCATTAGACTCCTGTGGGAACCATTAGACTCCTGTAGGAACCATTAGTAGGGACCAGTTAACGTCCTGTAGATTTGTGAAGGAGATAATAGAATCCCCTTAGAAAAACAAACCGAACCATTAGGAAAACATAAGTAGCCATTAGAAACCATTACAAAACCACCAGGAACCATTAGAAACCAACAGAATATGCCTAATGGTTGCCTAATGGTTTCTCTGACTTTTTCAGCAGGGAGCTCTCACCCTGTTCTAGTCTCCGCCCCTTGCTTTACTCTCCCTGCATCTTCCTGTGTTTCCGCGAGATCTCTCGCATGTGCTTAATTGCTATCCTGCACTCCTTGTCTGTGCACATAGAACTCCTTGACCGGAGCCGTTTATCTGTCATAGTTTGTCTTCGTGGATCCTGTCAATGTCTTGGCAATTGCCAATTATTTGTGGTTTAGGACCTCCCCGTGTGTGCTTCCCTTTGTAATTAGTTCTTATCCAATTCACCTGGCCCTGCATAGCATGTGACTTCCCTCTTGTCTATTTAAGGTCTTCACTGCAGTTTGTTCCCTGTCAGAACGTTGATCAGTTTTCACTTGTGCAGAGCTCCTTGTATGCCTTTTGATTATTGCTTCTCCTGCGACATTTTTTGCATGACCTTGAGATTGCCTTGCCCTTGCTGTTCTTGTTTGTTCCTGTTTGGATTTAGACGCATTTTCTGTACGACCACGATTCCTGTTTTTGATGCCCTGTGTATGACCTACCCTTCTGGATTCTGACTATGATTTTTGGATTACTGTTTTATGTACCGTTGCACATCTGCTTCTCTGGTTCTGACCCCTACCTGTCATTTTGACTTTGCTTCTTGGATTCTGATTTTGGCTTGGCAATTCCTGTGTCTTCTGTTCTCGACCCATTTTTAAAGGCTTAAGATTTTTGGAATTTCGGTTCTCGCGAGTGGTTCTTGAATGTACCGTCACACTTTTTTATTCCTCCTGCAGACATACCACTGATTCATAAGCCTGAAAAGTTCCAGTTTTTTTTCATCACTCCACAGAACAGTATCCTAAAACTTCTGTGGCTTATTTGTATGGTTTTGAGCATATTGGAGCTTGTGCTTTTGGATCAGTTGTGGTGTGTGTCTTGGAGACCTTCAACGTTTAGTATGTGCCCTACTGTGCGACCTGAAACCTCAGTGCCTCCTACCTCCAAGCCTTGCTGTGGGTCTCCTGCAGTCACTCGAGGGTTTTTGACCACCTGTCTCATCAGGAATCTGGTGGCAGCCATTCATAGCTTCCTCATTCTGCCACATCCTGGTACTGTAGCCACTCTGCCTTTTAACTCTGAACTGGCAAACTATGCTTCCAACTTCATCTCTACGAACATTCAGTGCTTACCTTTTTGTATCCTTCTCCTTGTTTGTGCCAGGCAATGATCTCTATTAGCTTTTTGGACAATTCTCTTGACAGCCATATTTCTAATATGCAATCAAATGTCACTTCCAACAAACCCCTAGCGAGTGCAAGTATTAGATGTGTTCTATCTCAAGCAAACCTGATGCAACTAATTAAACTCTTGATTAGCTGCATTAGGTGTGCTTGAGACAATGCCTGACTTGCAAATATGATCTTATGACGGATTCTATTCAGGGGGTTGAATAATTTTGAGACTGCAGTCGTCATTAAAAGTGGCATTTTGAGTTAAGTTTGGAAAAACCACTTGTAATATTAGTTGCGTTGAGCTATTTAAAATGTTCTTGTTTAATCTGTTCATCACAAAACAGCTGAGAGTTTGTACATTTTGCCAGTAAACCCAATTTGCAATGGGGGTTGAATAATTTTGATTGCAACTGTATACAGTTTCATATTACGTAAAGACAGCGATCAATATTACAAACATATCGCCAATGACAGCTTTTTGTGGTCGTTTGTTATGAGAGGTTAGAGAGTAGTTCTTGAGTGTTATGGAAAAACCTAGTAAGTCTAAATTCGGTCGAAACTGAGTTAGGTCCATTTTTGTACTTACTAGGCTTTGCCTCATCACATATAGTAAGATACATAAAAAATAATCCCTGATTCTCTGTTTTGCTGTAGCAAAACCAAACAAGTCATCAGTTTTTAATCGTTTCTTAAGCAAAAACCTAGCAAGTTTATCCTCCTGGGGTTTGCTGCATTAAACTTTCTATTTTTTTTGTTATGGCAAAACTTAGCATGTTGAATTAGCCAGTTATGAAGTGGCAAACCTATTACATGATCTGCCAGGTTAGTTCCCATGCAGGGCATTGGATGTACAGGACATTCATGGTTTGAATTCATATTTCGCATAATTTGCGTAGTAATAACGACTGAAAAATTGCTTCAACAGGGAAGCAGATGATGGAGTCAATACTGAAAAACTGTCAAACACCACTGCAACAACATAATTGCAAGGTTTTTGTCCATCATATTGATTATTGATATATTACATTTTTTGATTGAAAAACCTTGTCATCATAGTGCCATGGATGCTGACCAAAAAAAGAAAAAAATCTTCCCTAAATATTTCTTATTATGTAATGAACAAATAAGTGCCAAGTCAATTTCGTTGTCGGACAAGAGCTTAATTCCAGAGGGATACAGTTTTCTGTCTTTTTCTCCAAATCTGCTTTTTGGTACTTGCTAGGTTTTTCCATAACACTCAAGAGTTGCATCGTTTGAGCTGTCTCCGCTCACGCAATCACTCAACAACCTATTCGTGCAGAAGAATTTTAATCCATCACACGAACGAGGAGAATTTCAGAGCGCCCCCTAAAAGTGTCAAGGGAGGCTTTCAGGGGAGCTCGTGGCCTCTCCCCTTCATTCCCCCGTAATTCGAACCATGCGTGCCTGTATGTTGCTTTTCCTGCATAATGAAACCTGAATAAGGACATACATTTGCTGACTCCATGTATTCCATTATTCTGATAGGGAAAATCACTCATCTGAGTGTTTGAGACAAATCATACATTGCTCATTTTTGTTCATTAATCATCATTTCTTTATTAAACTCTGATACTTATCAATGTAACTGATGCAATGGATGTAGTTACCTTTGATTGGATATTGGCAATCTGGAAATTAAACGCAGACGCATCATTTTTTCTCGAATTCAACATGCTGAGCTGTGGAGCCAATGCAACAAAAAAGTGTCACTGTTCCAATACCTTTGCATTTTACCGCATCTCACATTTCAGG
This sequence comes from Gymnothorax javanicus, assembly GCA_029692085.1. Classification (NCBI taxonomy): domain Eukaryota; kingdom Metazoa; phylum Chordata; class Actinopteri; order Anguilliformes; family Muraenidae; genus Gymnothorax; species Gymnothorax javanicus. The sequence goes on from CM056194.1 coordinate 125,574,395, forward strand.
TAAATATGAAAAATGTCAAGAAAAGGCGTCCTTTTCCATCTGTGCGGAACTGCAAATATCAGCCAATTTCTCTCGCTCCCTCATGCTGTGAGTCTGCTACAAACTTTTATAACAGCCCATTCGTCTCCCGGAGTCCTCTTCTGAACCTCCAATAAGGATCACATTACTCCTTCTCTGTTTAATGTGCACTGGCTCCCTATAAAGCCCAGAATTAATGTCAAGGTCCCTGCCCTCACATATCAGGCTTTCCACTTACAACATAAGTGAGCCCATACATTACAATACCTGCAGCAGCCCAAGGGAGGATCTGCTCTCTACGGGAGATTTGTTATGCCTGCTACTAAAATTCACACCGTGGACAACCTTTTTTTCGCAGTAGTTTCAGGTACAGACTATCTGCACTGATCCACCCTTCCAATTTTAAATTTGTATTTTTGAAAAGGGCCTTTAAGATTATATCACATCAGCCACACACTTCTTGCCATTGTCCTTGTATAGCATTGTCACGTTGACACCGCGTATTCACTTGAGGTAAGTGGGCAATTCTTTAACATTTACAAGCAGTACTTTGCGATAGACTTCATGCTTCAAGTCTGCTACATTTGTTTCTTATAGTATATTAATCTGTAAAAAGGGGCATTCTAATTTGAAGAGCGTGCACTGCTTTAGTCAGGCAGTATTCACATGCGGCTTTAGAGTACATCTTCATTCTCCTTGTATACTGCCTCTATAAATTGTTGAATCATTTCCAATTGCGTTCTGTGTATTAGATAATCATAAAAATGCCCAGCAGGCCTTGCACCTGAACAGTATGAGTGAGATTGTGTTCCCTTATTTTGTGGTAATCAAGATAATGGAAAGCCATCACATTTTTGTCCCATGGCTCCACCATAGTAATTATTCTGTTGTGGTGATTGCAGAGCCAAAAGTGTGAAATTCAGCAAATATTGCTCTGAGATTGAAAGTGATAATGGTATTTTTTATCATATCTGTTCAATAAGACTGAGGTGATTCAATTTTCATCTTATTCATGCCCCCCCACCTTCTGCTTCCAAATCACTTCACTTCAGATGCTCACCCCCCTCCTATCCCCCGTTCCTATATTATTTGAATTTAAAGCCCCAAACCTCTCATCATCATTAATATCATTGTCTCTGGAAGGGCATTTTCTTGGCTATTCCCTGTGAGCAAGGCAAAGCCTGTCTGTCAGTCATTTACTCGGTGTTGTCGACCAAAAGTGACCCGATTCTGACCTATCTGCCTGACCCAATGCAACATGAAGTGTCTTCGATCCTCAAAAAAAGACACACATGTACACATATACACATACACACACTCACACATTCACAGACATAAATGTACACTTGCTGGCAAAAGTTTTCAGTTTCCAATACATCATTGAATCATTATAATGAGACAGGATGGAAAATAAATGTAAAAAAAGTGATTTGAAAATCATATTAGACCTGAGTAGAACACTAAATATTTCTTTTTTTTCATCTACTTTGCTGTTCTTTTGTAAATATGGGCTCAATCTTCAGAATTTTTTACATTTTTTACACTCCTAAAAGTTTGGGACAGGGGAAAAAGACACATTGAAAGTGTTGGAATGCTAAAAAAACAAAAAAACTATGTACAGATGTTGACCAGGTGACGGTATAATGCCAATATATAAAAGGTGTATTAAAAATAGGCTTGTGTGAGTGAAAAAATCCAACAAACAGCATTAAAAAAAAAAAACCAACACCCTCTAAAGTGCGTAATATTATCAAAAGATTTTGGGAATCTGCAGAAGTGTTTGTGTAAAGGATGAGGCTGTAAATCAATGCCTGAGCATTGCCTGAGAGTACCTGAGCTTCAATTCTTTAGGTGCCATTGCAGTGAAAACATGCTTTCATGATATAACCACATGGGCTGGAACAACTTTGGAAAACCTTTGCCAATAAACAGCATTCAGCATTGCATTCACAAAGGCATCCACATAATGAATGCCACTCTCTTCTGTGGGCTTGAGCTCATCTGAAATGGACAGATGCACAGTGTAAATGTGCTGTTTTCGGACCAGTAAACCTACCCAATTGTTTACAGTAAAAATGGATGCTGTGTACCCCAGGCCAAAGAAAAGCCCCCATCCCGATTATTGCCAACGTAAGATTCAAAAGCCAGCACCTTTCATGGTACGGGGTGTGTTAGTGATCATGACATGGGTAACTTGTATATATGTGGAGGTAACATTTATGCTGAGGAACATGCATTTTGGAGCGACAAATGTCTTCTAAGATGTATTTTCAGGGACGCCCTTGTTTATCTCAGCAAGACAACAGTAAGCCACTGTCTGCATGAGTTACAATGGCATGGCTCTTAAGTCGGAGTGTGTGGCTGCTAGACTGGCCTGCCTGCAATCCAGACCTGTATCCCATGGACTAAAAGTATTTCTGTCTTCAGTCCCTCGAGCGATTACTTGGAGGGCTGTAAAAAGGAAAAGTGATGTAACAGTGTAAACGTATCTCTGTTCCAACTCCTTTGGGACACGTTGCATGTGTTGCAGGTATAAAATTATGATTAGTGTTCAATTCCAAAAGAGTGAATAAAGTTGAGAGGGAAAAACTTAAGATATTTGTCTTTGCACTCTCTTCAGATATTGTCCATTTCATCCCAGCTATTTCGAAAATGGGGTTGCAATAAAGATGTAAGAAAACTGGATGTCGATTTTTTTTGTTCAAAAGTAGAGTGATTTTTGGAGCAGACAGAATGGTCAGGAGACTCCTAGTGCAATCTAGCAGCCTTCCTTATGCTGTATTGACAAAAGCACAATGTCATTTTTGGGTAATGTGGATAGCCCATTTTATGTTAGGTTGGAAAAAATTTTTTATCGCTCTCAGGCTGTAACAAAACCTTATGCAGTATGCATAATCACCAGATTTAAATATCGTCACCGCATAAATCTTACATTAATTTATAGGATATGCTATTAAATTACGTGCAGTGTTTTCTTTGGGTTATGTATTGGGTTGAGCCTATTGTCAGGGCTTAAGTAGAAGTTTTTGCCCTGGGCTGTTATCACCATTAAAGGAAGTTCCCAATAACATAGGTTAATGAACAGGGCCACTCCCAATGCGCCTTCCTATTCGTCCTTACGCCTATATATAACTCCTACATTCCCACAATCCCCGCTCGTCTCGTTTCTACGTCGTTTACTCGCAAACCAAGCAGCCCAGCGCACAGCAAGAGTTTGCTTACCCAAAGCACAAAATCCGAAATCCTACTGAGTCCCTTGGACGCAGAATAATTCCAAGACTCTGATGCTCCAGAGGAATCTTCCCAATCTGTTCCCACAACTCCCGTTTCTCCTCCGCGCACCCACCTGCGCTCCGCCATCTTCGCACATCCACCACGAAGCTTCACCCGCTCACCCCAACCGAGGTGCTCATATTCCGGACCACGTTCCCTCCGTGATCACGACCGAGGCCGGGCTCCGCGCTGCAGGAATTCCAGACCGCTGTCTCACAGTAGCTACGTCCCTCGTCAACGGCGGTGCCCAGAAGCGAGAGCTCGCGGCTCCCCAGCAAGGCTTACGGCTATCACTTCAAGCTCATCTGAGCCGCCACGTTGGACCGTCGCCAGACTCCATCGGGCACTCAAGTAGAGGAAAATCCCCTTCCACCGCTCCGACAACAAGGCCAGACTACAAAAAAATTCTTCACTGATTCCCTCAACAACGCAGCTGATCCTCCCCACATCCAGACCAGATGTATGCAGACCACGCAGCACTACAGGTTTCCACCATCAGCATCCCCAGCACCAACGTCATCACGCTCGGCGATGTCCTCCCGCTCCAGATTCGGCGGAAGTCACACCTTCCGCAAACCAGCCAGCCTGCTCCCTCCGTTTACGACCTCTTTGGCCTCTTTTCGTCCCCTTTTTTCTTCCTTGTGTTCGCAGGCTGCACTTTTGCCCCGTGCACATGCGTCCCGTTTCCCCTCCCCCCAATACTTCCGCCAGACGAAACCCGGCTTCTGCGGCTCCTTCAGCCCACAGCCGAATTCTCCAAGGCTCCAGCAGTTCCAGTGTTAACCCACCTACACTCGAAGAAACACCCGCTGTTGCATCGTCCGCTCGTCTCTTCCCTCCCGCACTATCTTTCCCCGCCCCCCTCCCCTTCCCCGTTTCCCATGTCACTAATTCTGTGCTTCCTCCTACAGGTCCACCCATCCTATCAACTACTTCGCTGGCCCATCGCAGTTTCCCCTCAGTTTCAGCACACACTAACCACCGCCCTACCTCCCATACGCCTCTCTAGCCTATTCCAAACCCCTCGCCATTATACCCCTCACTTGGACAACAGATTTTATCGGGTATGCATGTCGACCGGGCCCAGCTCATTCAACCATCCTATTTTCGCATTCATATTTTAGTTGTGAAAGTGTCCCACTTTACTGAGACACAATTCCCCAGTCCTTTCTTCATCGAAGACAAGAATTGGATGATTACCTTACAGTCGTTCTCAATCTCGCTTTACGCTTCGGCCGTACAGTAAATGATTGCCTGTTGGCTATGCTGATATAATAGATGTGACTCCGCAAGGATAATAATCTGTAAAATCCAAAACTTTCGCTGACTTCGCAGCAACTAAATTCGCCATCACTCAGCTGTGCATCGTACCTAACAACACCATTTAGCTGTCACTTCATTCAGACTGTTGAACGGATTCTCATGGCTTATTGCTCTATGAGCCTAGCAAACTCATTTACGCAAATCTGTGTTTCATGAGCTACATGAGCACAGAGGTTATAAAGACTTCTTGATATTTTTCGAAGTCATCGATGCCCAGAAGAAAACACCATATAATTTAGTAGTGCAATGTATAACAAGGCTTTCAAAAATAAATTAGACTTTCATCGGTTCTACCATTTAGTCTAAGCAACTCTTGCTATATATGCACGTCGTGTTCTTCGCAAATTAAATCTCATACATTTAAGGTGCTGGTGAATGATTGCCATGTTTATTCCAAAATTGTCAAATCATTACAAATGATAATGTTCTTTGCCTCGCCGGCAAACATTCACGGATACTACGCGTATCCACCTCACGACCACTCGCAGTGTAGCAGCTCTCTAGTGCTTCGCTAGCGCTTCGGCTATGGGAGCACTTGGCCTCGTCGGCAAACATTCGCGAGTACTGCACGCATATCCACGGATTGTGCGCGCACCTCAACAGAGTGCGGAGGCATTTATACTTGGCACATTCTCCGTTACAGTATTCACCGCAAAGACAGGGGGCGGTAGAAAAAATAATTTAAAAAATACTATAGGAAGTAGTAGAAGCAGGCAAAACCAGTAGAAGTAGAAGCAAGCGGAGCGGGAAACATTTGGAACTGGGCGACATTAGCGCGGCTTGCGAAAAATTTCAAAATCCTGAATGTGCGCGACCTCGCGAAGCGCCAGCGCGCGTGGTTGTCGCCAGGTGCGCTGTTACGCACGTTAGCTTATGCGTATATTTAATTGTTGTAATCTCTGCGTAGGCTGTGTGTCGTTTGGTTCCTTCTGCTGTCTTCTTCTCACTATCATTCTCATTAGGTCTCCAGCTGTTACGCGTTTTCTCATCAATCCAACCATTCCGTTACCCAATCAGAAGGCGGCCGACTCCCCTATTTAAGACCTGCTGCATCGACAGAAAGAGAGGGGACTCTTTTGTTGCTGATGTTTTTGTTGTTAGAGTTAGTCTTCTCATTTGTTGATCTATGTAGTGTTGTTGACTTGTCCCTTGTATAGTTTTGTTTTTTCTGCTGTACGTTAATGGCATTTGTAGACTACGTCAGGGGAGGGAGACAGGGTAGAGACCTCGGGGTATACATCTTGCCCGTAGGATTTTACTCTGTTAAATACACCAGATTAGAGGGCGTGCGCCATCCGCTGTATTTTTAGTGAGCGAGTGCTCACTGTCAAGGGGCTGGGTTTTTTTTTGTTTTCTTATCTATTTTCTTTGGCAGCCGCCCACTACGTTTCCCTGTCCTGAACGTATGTCTGTGAGTTTTTTTTTGTGTGTGGCCATTTTTCAAGTACAAGGTACAAACCCAAAACCAGTGAAGTTGGCACGTTATGTAAATCGTAGATAAAAACAGAATACAATGATTTGCAAATCCTTTTCAACTTATATTCAATTGAATACACTGCAAAGACAAGATGTTTAATGTTCAAACTGAGAAACTTTATTTTTTTTTGCAAATAATCATTAACTTAGAATTTAAAGGCAGCAACACATTGCAAAAAAAAGTTGGCACAGGGGCCTTTTTACCACTGTGTTACATCACCTTTCCTTTTAACGACACTCAGTAAACGTTTGGGAACTGAGGAGACCAATTTTTGAAGCTTTTCAGGTGGAACTCTTTCCCATTCTTGCTTGATGTACAGCTTAAGTTGTTCAACAGTCCGGGGTCTCCGTTGTCGTATTTTACGCTTCATAACGCGCCACACATTTTCAATGGGAGACAGGTCTGGACTACAGGCAGGCCAGTCTAGTACCCGCACTCCTTTACTATGGAGCCATGCTGGTGTAACACGTGCAGAATGTGGCTTGGCATTGTCTTGCTGAAATAAGCAGGGCCGTCCATGAAAAAGACGTTGCTTGGATGGCAACATATGTTGCTCCAAAACCTGTATGTACCTTTCAGCATTAATGGTGCCTTCACATATGTGTAAGTTGCCCATGCCTTGGGCACTAATACACCCCCCATACCATCACAGATGCTGGCTTTTGAACTTTGCGCCTATAACAATCCGGATGGTTCTTTTTCCTCTTTGGTCCGAGGACACGACGTCCACAGTTTCCAAAAACAATTTGAAATGTGGACTCGTCAGACCACAGAACACTTTTCCACTTTGCATCAGTCCATCTTAGATGAGCTTGGGCCCAGCGGCCGGGCGGGCGTTTCTGGGTGCTGTTGATAAATGGCTTTCGCTTTGCATTGTAGAGTTTTAACTTGCACTTGCAGATGTAGCGACAAACTTTAGTTACTGACAGTGGTTTTCTGAAGTGTTCCTGAGCCCATGTGGTGATGTCCTTTACACACTGATGTCGGTTTTTGATGCAGTACCGCCTGAGGGGATTGAAGGTCACGGGCATTCAATGTTGGTTTTCGGCCTTGTCGCTTCGTGCAGTGATTTCTCCAGATTCTTTGAACCTTTTGACGATATTACGGACCGTAGATGATGAAATCCCTAAATTTCTTGCAATAGCTCGTTGAGGAATGTTGTTTTTAAACTGTTCGACAATCAGCTCACGCATTTGTTCACTAAGTGGTGACCCTCGCCCCATCCTTGTTTGTGAATGACTGAGCATTTCAGGAAGCTGCTTTTATACCCAATCATGGCACCCACCTGTTCCCAATTAGCCCGTTCACCTGTGGGATGTTCCAAATAAGTGTTTGATGAGCATTCCTCAACTCTCTCAGTCTTTTTTGCCACTTGTGCCAGCTTTTTTGAAACATGTTGCAGGCATCAAATTCCAAATGAGCTAATATTTGCAAAAAATTACAAAGTTTACCTGTTCGAACATTAAGTAACTTGTCTTTGCAGTGTATTCAATTGAATATAGGTTGAAAAGGATTTGCAAATCATTGTATTCTGTTTTTATTTACGATTTACACAACGTGCCAACTTCACTGGTTTTGGGTTTTGTAAATAAAATTCCTTGTAGCAAATCTAACTGCCTATGTAGTTTACCTCCGCATGTCATGCACAATTGCACCAAGTTATGTTACGGCTCCGCAACAGCCCTTGACTGACTGATCCACCAGGGGTCATAACATGCGACACGTCATTAAATGGGCGCATTTAACCTCAAGACACTTTCGATTGCATCGAGCATAAACTAGGCTTTAACAGACACTTGCAGTGGCACAGCTCGCTAGTGGCACAGCTCACTAGCGCTTCGGTTATTGGTGTACTTTTTCCCCACCGGCAAACATTCACGGATACTACGCAGATCCTCCTCACGGCCACTCACAGTGGCGCAGCCCACTAGCACTTCGCTAGTGCTTCGGTTATTGGTGCATGTTGCCTCGTCGGCAAACATTCACGAAAACTACGAGTCTCCACCTCACGGCCACTCGCGTTGGCAAGGTTCACGCTCTCGGCCGACTTTCAGTCTCGAAATCCACCATTCCGCCTTGCCTGCACACCGTCCATCTGCCGTCTCCATGCTCAAGCACGTCACTCCGTGCAACCCAATTGGCCGCTTGCCCAACAGTGGTTAACTCTTTACTGACTGTCCTTTGTCTCACCACTCTTATCCGCCTCGCCGGTCGCGGCGCCTGGTCGGCTAAAGCCAAAATTGCAAACGCTTAGGGTCGTCCCACTCGACACACATTTTTTGGGGGTTCCTCTGGCGTTTCCTGGAAGGGGCACTATTACTTTGCTGTTCACCTCATCGTATCCCATCATCGTTTCCTCCCTCATTCGGGGTCACGAACGGGTCGCCAAATGTATAACCGTACATTATGACAACTCGACCACAGTAGACATCGCAAACAAAGGCCGTTCCCGCTCCCTCTCGTTCATGCCATTCCTCAGGAAACTAACCCTAATTTCCGCAAAGCACCAGTTCATGCTCAAGGCCACACATATTCCCAACTATAAAAATGCCATCGCTGACGCCTTATCTCGCTTCTCTTGGCAGAGATTCAGACGCTTGGCTCCGCACTCAGACATTCACCCCACTTCGGTTCCTCCGTTTTCTGCGACCGTCTACCCCTGTCTCCACAACTCGAGCCATTCGCCTCTTTATCTCGAGATGCCATCCTAAACAGGTTCGCTCCACGCTCACCTTCCCCATTCCTCGCAGGACGGAAGCAATTCAAGAAATTCCATTCAACCCTCCTACTGCCATTCCCGGCACTCAATGTCGTTTCCATTACGAGCTTCATTTCATACATTCACTCCATACACCACGTTCGACCAGCCTCAATACAAGACTACCTAAGCGGCATCAACTTCTTCGTCAAATTGGCCACTGGTTATCTGTGATCGTCTATTTCCCACTCTCACGTGCAAACACTACTGAAAGGTTTTCGTAAACAAGTACCTCCCGCTCCGATCAAACGTTTTCTCCTGACGGCAGTCCTCCTCTTCGCTGCATCCAGACGCTGCGCTCAGGGTACCATTCTCTTTCCATGGATTCCACTCTAAAAGCCATGTTTCTATTGGCCTTGTTTGGTTTTTTGAGATGTGCCGAGTTCGCTCCGCTCTCCGCTAATTATAATCCTTCTCGTCACGCCAGCCTAGACGACATCTCATTCTACTCCACCGACTCCCTCATGTTCAAGATAAAGAGTAGTAAAATGGATCAGCTCGGCATTTCTCAACCCATATCCTTATTTTGCCTATACTCTGCCCTCAGTCCGTTCGAGCCAATATCAAACTACGTCACCTTGCTGCCGGATAGCTCACTCGGTAAAGCATCGCGTTGTGAAGCAGAAGTGACTATCACGTCGCGGGTTCGTGCCCCGCTTCGTACCAGCCGGCAGTGGTCGGCAGCTTTTTCAGAGTAGCGCACAATTGGCTATTGCGCTACAGGGTTGCAAATTGGGAAGGACTGCCGGGAAGGATTATAATAGTTGCCTTGTTCGTTGCTCAAAAGCGCCTCCTGTTGGCCAGACGGGCGCCGTCAGGAAGATTCTAAGCCTGGTCATGTCCGGGTATCCTCCGCCCTCGTTCTGAACTTGTGAAGATTCAACCAATGAGTGTATAAGAAGCGGTGGTTGACAGGCGCGTGCTTCGGAGGAGAGCCGCGAACTGTCTACACTCTCCTGAATTGGCAGCAAGGGGTCGCATACGAGCAAGCCTTGTACATAGTTCACCAATTGGGCATTCCAGATTCGGGTGGGATTGGAGATGCCAAATTTATAAAAAAAAAAAAAAAAAACTACGTCACCTCAAGATACAATAACCACGCTTCTCCCCAAGACCCATTATTCATGATCGACACCGGGGCCGTAGCCACTCACCACTGGCTCGTCTTCCATTTCCGTCATGTTTTAATTAGATCCGACATTCAACCCATATACTTCTCCGGGCACCCTTTCCGCATCGGCGTCGCCACCACAGCATCCAAGCGAGGAGCGCCGGACCACCTGATTAAAATCCTCGGCCGCTGGACATCGAACTGGTATGCAAGCTATATTCGCAATAATGCTGATAACGTACATAGAGCCCATCTCTCGTTGATCCATTAACACTTTTTGGGGGCTTAGGAGCCACATGGACTCCGACAAGAGACGCGAGCCCCACCCTGAGTCTCACCACCCGGGGACGCCCAATGTTCGCACAATCACAGGCTAAGTCCAACATCACATTCACCCTGATCACCTATCCACAGTTCCACCCAATACTCTCCTCCACTTGGGGAGTGGTCCAGAGTTCATTAAAGGGAGTTCCCAATAACATAGATTAATGAACAGGGCCACTCCCAATGCGCATTCCTATTTGTCCTTATGCCTATATATACCTCCTACATTCCCACAATCCCCGCTCGTCTCATTTCTACATCCCTCCCTCCCTTCCCCTCTCCAAGAAGGAAGCAAGAAACAGCCACCAACTGGGACCCCGGGGGGCTTAGGAGCCACACGGACTCCAACAAGAGATGCGAGCCCCACCCTGAGTCTCGCCACTCGGGGGGCGCCCAACGTCCGCACAATCACAGACCAAGTCCAACATCACATTCGCCCTGATCTCCTATCTGCAGTTCCACCCAATACTCTCCTCCACTTTGGGAGTGGTCCAGAATTTATTAAAAATGAAAATTAGCAGTGCAACTTAAAATTTTAAACTGAACATGATTACAGTATATAGATGCATTACTAGATGCAGCAGAATCATCGATGCTTGCTCTTGATGACCCTTGGATGACCCTGTTAATTATGAAGAATACTGGTGCTTGGTTAAAAAAAAAAAAAAAAAAGAAAAAATTTCTCAGCTCCCTCACACCCATGCATGCATGCATGCGCGTGCGCACACACACACACACACACACAATGTGTAAAATCCAGGTACACTATTGGACTTACTTCTTTAAGCTCCAAAGTTCACCTCAAACAGTACAAATACATTTTATATCACAGAACCAAAAATCTCAGTCCTGCTCTTTTCTCTTAAGTGGAAATCCATTTTTGTCCCCAGATAAGTGCACTTTTTTCTTAAGGGTTGGCAGGGATCTGCACAGCGAGTGGTATTTTGAACTTCTCGTCAACCTTTTGGTATTAAAGTGCTAAAAAAAGACCTTTTATTGAGTGACCAGAGGCCACACCGTTTGTTTCATGTGCCTCAGAATTAAATGATCTCTGGTGAAGAAGCAATGAAGATAAACATCTCTGACATTTAATGTTTTTATTTTTCATTGCATTGACATTTAGTTCTGTATTATTTGCACTGCTAAAACTGAAGGTGGAAACTGTTAGGAAGATTACAGAGAGCTAGACTGTAGAATTAGCAGACATCAAACATTCGTCAGACTTTCTGGCTGAAAGAGACACACACTCTCTCGTGTATAAACTAACGGCTCGTCAGGCAAACTGACTGACAGGCCGGCAAACAATTGCACTGGTAGAATATGAGGCCCAGGAAGTAGACCAGAAGAGGAGGTAAGGAAATGAAAATGTCCATCTTCCTCACTGTTTCAGCCTTTCTGTTTCGCAGTGTGTCAGAAGCACATGCTGTCTGGTGTCCTTTGTAGTCCCAGTCCCGCACTCAGAAACACTCACTGTCACGCACTCTCTTTCATGCAAATTCTCTCTTTCAGTCACACACTCATTAACACACACACACTCCCACGAGCGCTGGTACAGGTCAAAGCAGAGAAAACATGCCTGGTGATGCAAGGAACGGGAAAGCACGCAAAAAAAGCAAACAAGACGGCTGAATAAACGATCTGTCCAAATACGTTTTTTTACTCGCGAAAAACAAACCCCTCTCCAATCTCAGGAGATCTTTTCTCTTCTCCCCAGTTGTTATTTTATTCATGCCTTCCACGACAGGCGTGTTCCTTGCTTCCCTGCACCTCAGCTTAGAGTATAAAGCGTCATGCTGGTCTGGAGTTGAACAGGTGCACGGCGGGATCGGTCCTCCACTGATTTTTACCTACCTTGAGCTGAAAAGGAAGAGGTCGGAGGTCATGGGTTTTGATAATAAAAGTCTTGCCATCTGTTTGTACCACCCATGAACCCGGCCAGCTGATTTTTTTCTGATTATTTCAGCCATTTTGTCAAAGAATTATGCTCTCTAACAAATGCAGAGTAGATCTCCTTCACTCCCAATGCTTTGAATCTGAGGAGAATCTAATTAACCCCTGTGAATTCTACCAGAGATATTGGTTCTGATCCTTCACACAGTTGCCGCTCTACCGCCTGAACAAGAAAGCCAAAGGCTCTGGTTGTTGGTGGAGTGTCACAATTCTTCAGTGGTACATGGAAGTTAGGAACCAGTGGCGCCCCCAGAAAATGTTCATAGGGGTGGCCAGATGGGGCCAGTGTAAATCACTAAATCACTAGTGGAACACTAAATCAGTCCTCCTTGTGTAACCCCAATTCAGTTCCAGCCCGTGGTCATGTACTGCATGCCCCCCCCATATCTTTCCCGTCTACCTACAGCCGAATCTAATAAACACTCACAAAAAATAAAGACATATGATGTTTCCTAGGCTATGTCCTTGACTCCTGTTCATTAAAAAGACAATATGCATCCGACACATTTGCCTCATGTTTCAGAAAAATACACAAACATTTCCAATAGTTTTCAATACAGCTTTTTTTTTTTAGGAACAACTATGATAATAATAATAATAATAATGATTCAAATAGTATGAGTAGTAAGGGTTCTCCATTGTAATTAAATTTGTAATATTGGCCAATGAACATTTCTATTCAGACTATTCTTAGTCTCAACTACTGACAAAGGTAAATCAAAGGTTTAATATAATTACCATGAAAATGCCTCACTCACTGTAGACCATAACCACAGATTTATCCAAATGATTTTACCCTGTAGCCATCCATTTCATTATCAAGGACACACTGATAAATTCACCTGTTGGTCCAGAGACAGGTTAGTAGGGGCTGGCCTAAATCTAGCTGACTCTTCACCAGTCTCTGTGGCTGTGACTGAGGCTGCTGCCTGTTCCACACGTTCGTGCATAGTTTATGTCTCCTGTTGTTCCTCCCTTGTAGGGATGTATTCATGTTCTGGCTCGGAGTCTCTTCTCCTTTCATGTTATCTTGCTGCAAATGCAACAATTACCGCTGCTTCGCCGCAAATGGATTCGTTCCATTTTCAGTGCGATTACTGATACGGTATCAGTATCATTCTAGCTAGCTTTATAGCTAATTAAACCTATCCCCCGTTATCTAGCAAGCTAGCTAGCTGTCGTTAAATGCATTTCTTCATTAAGTCCACCATCCACAAGCTCACTAGCTACATTAACCTAATTAATAAGCCAAATGGCAAAGGAAACAGTGTCACTAGCTGGCCACGTTCGGTTATATTCGGTGTCCAGTAACGCAACATTTAAGCGAGAAAAAAAAAACCTAAGTGAAAAGTGAAGTTAGGAGCAAAGTCTCTCTGTTGAGTTCCAGAAGTAACTTAATTTAGACGACGCGAAAGAAACGTTGCGAGTCACATTGTTATCGTTAGTTAATATAAAGGTCATAGACTTGCTGGGTAGCTGCTGAAATAACCATGGTTTGGCCTTGAAGCCAGATGGCCAGCCGTGCTAGCACTGATAACCCATGTGTATGTTCGCCACAGAAGCCAATTAATTCGGCATTCACCGAATTCAAAATATAGGGTGATAGATCAAAAATATGTCTGTGTGAAAAATAAAAATAAAGGTCCACCACCAGGCTTGCTAGTAAGCTTACGTTATGCAACGTTAACGTCTGACTGGCCATACCACCATTACTGTGGCGGGGCTAAGGTGCGTGAAAAATCTGAGCTGAGCACCGCTCGTACTCATAGGGGTGAGCCGACCGCCGCACCTTCCCAGCGGTGTACAACGTTCGTCTCGCAACTGCTTCACGGACGCAAACAGCGTTCGACCGGCCACCTCAAGCAACTTGGCGGCTCCTTTCCTTTACGAGGACAGATATGACCAAGCATCTCGGCCATATATAGCGAACAATGTAGCATCGAACTGAGTTGGTTTCTAGCCTAGTTCGCAAGCAGTAGCTGGCTTGGTAACTTCGAGCTCGGGGGGCGTGATTCAGCAATCAGGCTCCATTCGGCTCGCCTCAGCTCCAGCAACGGTCCACCTTTTTGACCATTTTTGGATTAGGCGGAGTAAGATAAATGCCAAATTGGCGACCAAATGAGCTTCGCAGTGGATATTCAGAAACCTATGAGTAACGTCCCGGAGGCTACGTCCATGTTTTATACATTCAGTGCTCTGGGGGGGCCAGTGGGGTGGCCAGCAGTTTTCCGGGGGTGGCCGTGGCCCCCCCTTGGGGGCGCCATTGTTAGGAACGGAGCCTTTGTAGAGGCAAACTTGGCAACTGGTCTCAGGATGTTTTTTTTAGTCATTGAGGAATCACGCTCTTCAACATCCCTGATAAATTTTATGCCGAGGAGCTGGATAGGGCGCGCTGGCTGATGGTCGGACCTCAAATTCAGGAGGAACAATGCAGGTTCCCTCCAGCCCACTGAGCTGCAGGCTGGCTCCTCACCTGCAGCAGATACTTGACGTGGCGTCAGGATTCGCCGATTTGGTCACCAGGTGTCCTGTGGATTTGAAGATTGTACTCTTTGGGGTATCTTGGGGGAGGTGCTGTAGCAGTGAGGGGTGCTTGGATCACTATTGTGACCCTTATGGTCCTTGAATACCTAGAATGAGAGCTGAGTTCATATTTCTTGGCATTAACTCAAGCTTTGAACAAGGGCGTTATGGAGGAGAAAAGCATTCCTCACCTACCCACACCCCTCTATATGCATACCTAGCACATGGTTTTCACTACTATCCCCTTCCATTGGTGTCATTTGGATTTCCCTCGAAAACCCCCTGTAAAACCCTAATTCAATATAATATTTTTCATGTCCAATCAATATGAACTGTGTATTTTAAAGAACAGCCAACCTTTGTTCTGGTATATATTTGAGAGTGTCCATTCTGTTGCCCCTTTTTCTGGTACTAGGAGGGCAACAGACATCAGCAGGCGCTTTGTTTGTGACCGTTGCTCAATTATTTACTCACAGTGCTTTGTCTCTGCTCCTGTTTCTGATTTTCAGGAGCAAAATTTCAAGGTGCAGCTAAGGGTATGGAGTTTGTCCTGTTTGGGGACACAGGAGATGTTATCTCTGCTGTTTGCAGATGATCATGTCCAGTGAGCCCCACTGCACCATGACCTTCGCCAGGCACTGGGATTGTTTACAAGTGTGGCGATGTGGTGGAGATGAAGTTCAACTGAAGTATGTGAGATCAGTTTAATTTTCAAATAAGTCACAGGCGTATCTGAGTCCCTTCCCACTGCAAACTGCACACCGAACCAGCTTCCAAAGAATTGACAAAACGGAGATGGAATGGTTGCATCAGCAAAAGCATAGAGAAAAGGATGGAGGGGCAGTGTCATCACAGGCATTTAAATCAAATGAAGCTGCATGATCTATCTGCGACTCGAGCAACAGTACGACAGATCCAAACATACAAGCAGTAGCGCGGGATAATTTGTGTTCATTATTTCATCTTCATTCTCACTGAAGGAACTGACTGTTGGCCTATTTACAGTATGTTGTGCTTAGTGTAACTTAACACCATGTTGTTGAGCCACGTCTCATTGACTCTTTATCTATTTATGCTATCATTAACATAGTTTCTAATCTTCCATTATTTTAACCGAGATGTTTGCAAGTGACCTTTGCCACACTAATTTGACTTAATGTGTGGGCTGATGTATGTTTAGACATGGATAGTTGGAATTAACAAGATGTAGCTAACTCCAGTGATCTTTAATACACACCATCCTGCTGTGACTGGGCCACATGAGCAGAAGCTGCGCACAGGTTTATTTTTACCCAAGAACAAGAGCCAGTCAGCACAACTATGTATGCACACGCATATTTAAAAATCTAGGTTCATCTCCATCTTTTCCTCATTTCAATGCTTCATACACTTGGAATGTGTTGTTAGTTTCATGAATTATATTTTATGTAAGATCCTTGTTCGGTATGGTTTATTATTCAGATAAAGCCTTGACCCGACCACCTCAAAGAATCGGTCATCGTTTTAATGTTCAACATTTGACACCAATAGTTGTAATTTCACGAATGATTTCCAAGACTGATTAATTTATGAGACTGATCAATGCGACTGATGGCT
Organism: Gymnothorax javanicus; assembly: GCA_029692085.1. Lineage (NCBI taxonomy): Eukaryota > Metazoa > Chordata > Actinopteri > Anguilliformes > Muraenidae > Gymnothorax > Gymnothorax javanicus. The sequence goes on from CM056194.1 coordinate 125,590,748, forward strand.
GCAATTGGGTACCATATTTCAAGATGTAGAATTGCATTCCTTACATTTATTGGTTTTTTTCATGAGGACAGCTGAGCTGACTATGTCTTTATTTATCCTCCCTAAATTAGTGGTATTTTTACTACACTCTGTTATTACCACAACTCAGAAATAGACTAAGTGGCAGGTGGGATAATTTATGGATGGATGGACAAATACAAGCGATTGGCTGGACTTCATAGTCTGAACCTGGGAAATGTCTTAAACAGCTTGTCATTGTAAATTGAAGCGAATGTGTTCTCAAAATATGCAGTAAGTGTACTGTGATATATCTTCCGTACTATTATTCAGTGGTAGGACAGATGCGTGGCAAGAGAACCACGCACCTGACTCTTCCACTACAGTCTATCCGTGGTTCTATGAATCCTCTATGACTGTAGTTGAAACCAAAATGACTCATTATGGTTTACTCTCTGAAATGTGTTTTCCGCATGTACTAGTCAGCCCCTCAATATAGTATGTTTATATTTCAAAACTCCTCCTTGACTATGTTTTCATCCAGCGTATCCGATTCGCTGTTTTTCAATCCACACTGAGAGGCTCCTCTGTATTGACATAACGATTACTGGCCAACAGGGTTGGGTTCAATTACTTTTTTCAATTACAATTACAGTAATTGTAATCAATTACTTTCATAATTTTAATTTAATTTTTTATCAAAAAGTAATTGTAATTGAACATTCTGTCCAGAATGTATTTGTAATTGTAATTTTAATTGTAATTGTAATTGAAAAAAGTAATTGAACCCAGCCCTGCTGTCCAATAGCATGTTATCCAAGAGCTAGATAGCTTAATCCTGATGCTTAAAAGTGAACCCTGCTATTCAGAGATCCAGCCACTGTCCCATTTTAAATGTGTAAATATAATGCTGGTCTGAGCAGCTCAGCTTGTCACTTTCAGCATGAAAAGAAGCAGCAGGTTGATATTGTTCAATTGTTATATTTTAGAACAGTGACATTATACAGTATGCTATCAATCTTGATGCATATTTCATTGAAATGATATGTGGAAGCTTACGCTTTATCTCCAGTAAGGTAAGATAATGTTTTTATTCATTCTTTTGTAAATGTGTTTTGAGTCTATCGAAGATGAACAAAATCTGTTGCGCTTTTGCTTGCAAGACAACAAAATCAATAAAAACGAATGAGGCATTATTATGCAAAATTCCCAACTTTTTGCATTTTACTTGATAATTTGCATGCATATTTGGTGAAATGTGTCAGATTTTAGTGAAAGCACACTCTAAAGATTCTGGCTGCACTTAAGAATCATCCAGAGTTATTCCAAACATTTATAAAAGAAGAGCTCTCTGTAAGCAAAGGCAGTAAAACTTCCAATATTTGTAGAGAAAATGATTTGAATCTAGTTTCATTTTGAAAACTTCTGAAACAGAAAAAAGCTCAAATAAAAAAGTCCAACAGATCTAAATGGAAAAAGAGAGAGAATATTGTTAAAACTGTGGCGATCTTGTTTTAGATCCACCTCTGCTATGCCTGGAGAAAATTCAAAAAGGTTAAAACCAATTCACATGCCAGTGTAAATCCAGTTCCAAGCGCGCTGTTCTTGAAATTTCAGAGGCATAATCCACTCAGATTTGCAGATCTGTGGTTCAGAAGGCAATCTAAAATGGTGCTGCGGCGAACGGCAGACAGGGGAGCGAATTTCCCTTATCTGACACAGGGGGGAAGCAGTGCCAGGTTTTACAGCAGCGATGCAGTTTCCTTTTCAGCAGGGGAAAGAGAGGGACCTTGGGAAATCTATTTATCATTTTCCTCACTGTTCTAACAACAGCATGACTTCAGGAAGCTGAGCGCAGGAAGAGGACCAGTGTAAAAATTGGCTCATTCAAATTGGACATTTTCATTCAATTTTTTTCCTTCCTGGCACCTGACATGAAAGTCAATTGGGTTCTACCATCAGTAAAGAGAATCAAATCTACGTAATACACTCCCATAAAATAAATTACATCGTTGAAACATTAGGGGTACAATGGCTTCTCATTGGGGCAACACCCTCCAAGGTTTGCCCACTGTACCCTTGAATATGTATTTGAACCTTTCTGACCCCCAAAACGATACACATATTGAACCTCGAGGTTCAATAATTAGCCCCATTGGGAAGCATTAGTGCAAATTATACCTTGAGGGACAGAAATGGACTCATATTGTACCCCTATTTCTGGGAGTGTGCATGAGGTAGGAAAAGCTGATTGGCAGGCTGAAGCTCGGGGGGGGGTTGGACAATCAGTTATGCTCTTATATTGAGACTCAGAGGACGGTCATTCAAGCTCCCATCCAGCAACATTAAGATCAGTGCTCGGTGCTAAAATAAGGTCTCGGACCCTTTGCAGGACCCTTAACCCCCTATTTCTTTCGGGGGTTCATTGCTTAAGTTGGGGCCACAGAATGACTTCTGAGGCTGATCTGGGAACGATCGAGCAGAATCGGGAGCAGTTAAAGGAGTTGAGCTGCATTGCCACCCATGAGGGACAGCCTCCAATCTCTCACGGCCCAATCCCAGTCAACTTACGAGTCACGAGTTAATCAAACACATTTGAACTTACCTGGACCAACCCATCGACAGTTGTTTGATTCATGCACGTCAATGTCACTGTTGGAAAATTGCCGGGATAGGGGAGGAGTTTGTGCAGAAACGACAGCTGCAAGCTGTGTGGCATCCATATCTGCTTTGGTCCCAAAAAGTCACAAGAGTTCTGAATCTCGTGACTGCGGTCTCTGTCTTTAGGTTCATTTTCCACAAAAATGTCAATCCTCATGTGAGTGCAAATGTAAGACTGAAAATCAAGCCATGTCATCCCAGATTCAGTCATTAAATATGTGCTGCTTAATCCTTTCTTGGCGGTCACGACTGAAAAATTTGTCAAGCGTGGCCCCAGTCTTAATCTAATGACCTAAAGTCGAGTCACTTTAGCCAAGAAGCGTCAGATAAGTAACTGTAATGTAGTAATAGAATGGCTCATTGTGCGATTAATCGGGCAGATGGGTCGGGGTTTGCCTGACTCAAAACTCCCCCTCCAGGAGAGCCTACCCTCAGATCACCCTGCACTGCTCCTCATCACTGTTACCACTGGCACAGTCACAACATTATTCTACACCACATATAGGGCATTGCTGTCCCAAAGATCACTGGTTTCCTTCAACATGCCTGCAGGCTGCCCAAAACTTTAGAAAAGCGCCCCCTCTACCCCCTTCAACTCACAGTTGCACAGCGTATTCATTACAGCCAGAACTGCCAGTCCAAAATGAGTTCTTTCTTCCTGACTGTGCTGCAAAATAACAGAAATAATATCATGCCATCTGCCAGTGCTGTCAAGGGTTATACAATGACAAGGAAAACAAAGGGGGAAAAAAAATGGCATGAGAACAGAATTCTGTAGTTCTGTTGTTCTGACTTAAAAGTCAAACCAGTAGCAGTCTTCTATGTTTTCATGATTAAAACATAATCAATAAGTTATCAAAGAGGGCACAAGATTGAAATCATCCTATTTATTTCATGTCACAGAGACTTTGCAACAAACGTCGATTTGTTAAGTAGTTTAGTGGTGCTTGGAAACTTGCCAAAAGCACAATACACTCATATTATATTTTCATCTTGCCAATACCTAATCACAGAAAGTAAAGGCAGTTTTGAGCCGTAGCACTATAAGGTTTCATCCTGTTTTCCTGGCCGATATGTGCATGGTTGGCCACGAAGTCCATTAGTATTTCTACAGGAGCCGTACTGGGACACGAACGCTTCTGCTGGAAGTGATGACACTGGGCCTGCAGGACCTGGTATTTCCTCCAGGCTAGTGGAAAAATAAGAGACTCAGATGGTCCATGGCTGCACTATCATTTACTCTGGGTCCCGCAGGGCCTGAGAGGAGAAACCGGAATCCTGGTGCAGTCACTGATGAGGACACTGCCGCAGGACATGCTATCTTTCAGATGAGACAATAAAGCCTGATTCACTGCGGTCATTAAAAATCCCCTGCCACTGTTTCACTCGCTCTCGCTCGATTCACAGCCTGGATCTCAGCCTGGCAACCTAATCACTCCTGATTGATGCGGCCTGAACAAGTGCCTGTCTGGAAAGTTCACTCGGTCTCATTCTCTCTCCAGCCATTCTGCTCTCAGAGTCAGAGAGTAGCGATTCTGTGAAGTTTTTATGCGTATCACATTTACACAAACACCTGCACACACACACACACTCACACACACATGCACGCACGTACATGCACACACAAATGCACAAACACACGCACATGCACACATGAATGCAAACACACACACGCGCGCGCGCGCGCGCACACACAAACAAGCACGCACGCACACATGCAATACTATAATACACTATTACATAAATCCATTATTGCAGTCACGCCAGAAAATAATAGAGGACAAATAACTTTATTTCAACATCACAGAACATTTTTAACAAGGTGATTTCAACAGTAATTTCACAGTTTTCTCAATTATACCTAGGACAAAAGGACAATGCATTACAAGGGAATAGTTTCATGAAGTCATTGTGCTTCAAATAAATCACGTACATTGGCTTTCCTGGGATCTAAATTTGAGACATTGCTTTTGTGATCACGGCCATAAAAATTGTCCATTGAACGAGTGACCCACTTTTCAGAGGCCATTCAGTCTGCAATACAGTCCATCTCACAAATGTATTTGTCACAGGAAGACCATCAGCTGCAGTCAATGAGGGGCACTGTGATTGATCTTCCTGCAGTTATATAAACTGACTGTTTGGCACATTACAAAGCCCTTCCCCTAATTCTCTTGAAATAAACATACAGTGTAGTCCATAAGTGTTTGGACAACACATTGTCTTCCGTTTTGGCTCTGAATTCCAGCACATTGGATTGGAGAACACTGAGGATAGAGACTTTCAGCTGTATTTTTTGGACATTTGCATCTTCATCATGAGGGAAGAGAAGCTCTTTTTATGCAGTGTTACTGCCAATATATGGAATGAACAGTGATAATAACTAATGGCTGAAGAGGATATTATTGCTTATGGTCTTTGTTTTTGTTTCTGCTCTTTAAAATTCCCTGTGCTATTTTACTTTAATTACCCAATTTTCTCACCTAATCCTGGATCGCGAATAGTGGGGAAAAACAAAAATGTGTGGATCTTCCATAACATTTGCAACAAGCAGCTTGCTATATATACGTACATAGATAGTTGATTGAAATCTTATCCCAGATGGAGATGCTCAGCTGATTACTTTATACCCACTGAGACTGACAGCAGACACATTCTAAGAGTCCAGCATTCTCCTGCCCAAGTTGGAGAGCCCGAGCGTTTAAATTTGAGGGAATTTAGATAAAACTCAGAGGACAAAACATGCAATAAACTTTCCGGATGACAATTCATATGTGCTGTGCATATATACAGTAGGCTCAATAGAACTTGGGACAAATACATATTCTTGCTTAGCCCTATTTTTCTGCCGTTTTACAATTGTAATGAAACCATTCGCAAGTGGCTGAAGTGCAAATTTTCCAGCATGGTTAATTTGTTGTTTGCTGTTTAATTTCCTCGACACACTATGGGTTTATAATTATGAAAATTACATAACAGTACAGAATAGATTCCTCCCATTTCAGGAAACTTTAATGTTTCAGATAAATGACTTCCCAGGTGTTTCCATAAGTCAGACGTATTCCAGGGTGTCTAATAGAGCTTTTAATATCCAGCCTTGATCCTAGGGTTTTCATTGCCATTACAGTATGTTATAGGCACTCCTCAACAACAGGACCAACCAGTATCAATGAAAGTCAAGGATGTCATTTTGAAGCTGAGAAATTAGAAAAAATGGCAATAGTCCAAACCTTGAGCAGAGTGTGAACCCAACTTTGCCAAATAGTCAAGAGGTCATTCTCCAAGGTAAATGTGGAGAGCAGTGGTGTAGCCAGAACTGAAAATTTTCAACTTTTATTAGTCCTGACTTGTTAGCAATCATTTTTCCTAATGGACAATACATTCACTCCAAAAACACTCCACACAATCTGGTGTTGCTAGTTCTCCTCGTGAAGGTAAGATGACAATCTTTCGTTTGGACGCACTTGAACAATTACTACTCCTGACTCAATCATTTTCCTTTATTAAAACATTTTCCAATTATAACAATAAACTATTGGCAATTATAGACATGGCATTTTTCTTAATGAAATCAAATAATAGGCTAAACTCAGATCAGAAAAATGATGTACTCGTAGGCAAACACTTTCAAAAACTGCTCTGGATCTTCTGTGCTACATTTTTGGCACATCAGGAGATCAAATCTGCTCTTCATGATCGCTTAAATTGTTGAAATTAAATCGAAGACGAAGATTAGAAACACCTTTACGCAATTTTGAGTGAGGCTGATTTAAATAGAAAAAAAGCGCCTCTTAGTGTGGAGTGTTTTCGGAGCTAATGTATTGTTCATTAGGATAAGTCGGGACTAATAAAAGTTGTAAAGGGATGTTCTGTGCCACCCAATTTTCAGTTCTGGTTACCCCACTGGTGGAGAGCACCTGAAATTAGCCTAAAATATGACTCATGTGGCTACATTTGCTGCGTCTGACAGTGTCCAAACTTCAGCTGTGTTTTAGGACAAAAAATATCTTCTTTCTTTTCATTTTTTATGTGCTTATGAAAGTGACTGCCCTAAACTGCAGCCATTTTTTTCTGTGTCTAAGGTGGCAGACATTTTCAATGAATCAGCCCACAGAATAGAAAATGTTCCAACAAAACATAAAATATTTAAATCAAAACACTGAAAAGTTTTAGATGAAGTCCAACCAAACACAATACATATCACAATGCACTGAGAAATAGTCACAGTGAATGTATTTCAATGGTTATCACAACCACAGAATAGATTGAGTTTCCTACTGTTGTGGTACAACAATAAATGAATAAATTTGTGACCAGAATGAGAACACGTGTGTATAGCACACCATGTTCATCTGCAGTTTGATTTCAGCTGAGTTCAGCTCTGTGTGAAGTATGCACCCCTTTAGTTGACAACCAAAGAGTTCCCATCACCATGAAGAAGAACCCCCAAACCTCTGTCAAAAAGATCAGAAACACTTCAGGAGACAAGACTGGATGAGCCACTTATTACTTCATGCAAAAGATTTCACAAAGAACTGTCGACGTTTCACTGAAAGATGCAAGCCACTCCAAAAATAGCCGGCAGAACATTGAATTATGTTCCATGGACAGCAAAGACAATGGCTCTGTTATATCAGAGCAATGACATAGATGAATTCTGGAGACCAAAAGGAACCACTCAAGATCCAAAGAACCCTCCTCTGTGAAAAATTATGGTGGGGGTGTTTCTTCTTTGGGTAACACACAGCTTCCACAGTTACTGGTTCTCTTGCTTTCACTGGCAATGAAACTTTTGACAGCAGTAACATTAATTCTGAAGTGTACAAAAGGATCTTGTTTGCTCAAGTTAAAATGCCTCCAAACTCACTGGACAGGGTGGCATGTAATAACAAGAAAATGATGCAAAACATACTGCTGACATAACAAAGGAGTTTTTCAAAGCCAAAAACTCAAAAACTCTTGACAGGCTAAGTAATGTGCTTGATCTGAATCCAAGAGAATGAGAATTTCTCTTGCTGAAGGGAACACCCATGCTGAAAACTCCAGCAAAGACCAGCTAGAATTCTAAGCTAGTTTAACCCCTTTGTGCAGAAGCCAAATATGGCTAGTTATGCGTTACCCGATTTTAGGCTTTATAATTCAAGACCTGAGCTTCACAGAGAAGGGGTAAATGGCTTTAATGATGCAGGACACTTTAGAGGCAGCATTTAGCGTTCCATCGTATTTCAGTTTCTTTCATAATTTTAGTTCAGAGTAAGGGCCTAAACACAAAAAATCTTCATGAAAATTTGGCAATGAAATTATTTAAAAAATAATATTGAGAATTGAAAAATGGCTCAGAGTTAAAATGATATATTGCTGGGATCATAAACTCCTTGACCGCAAATGCACATCATCTGACAGTGATTTTCTTTAAATTATCCACCATTAATAAGCCAAATAAGAATCCCCAAGCTGTCAGAACTCCCAAAATAATGCACTGTCAATTCATAAAATAATTATATGTTCAACACAAATCAACTTTTGACTCATGAAGTTCAACATGAATTATTGATTTTCTGGTGGAATTTGACATGAGTTTATCAATATAGGCACGGATGGACATCATAAGTCTCCAGTAACCTCTCCAAACCAAAAACATGCCTTTTCTCCATGATAAAGTTTGGAGTTTTGTCCATTTTTCTACAAAGCCACATCAGCAAGTACATGTACTCATTAAAGGAACGGCCTATTTTACAGTCGGAACGTTCACCCTGCGACAAAAAGCTTGCCATTTACAATTCCGATCATCCAAGCGAAACACAAGCTTGGATAAACGCTTTTCATACCCTACAAGGAGCAAGTATAACTCACTAACATAGTAATATCTGAAATATACCTCATGTTAACAAAACAGACATTCCACTATCAGGATAAAGCAGCCAATATGGTACTCTAGATTGAACAGAGTCGGTGCACTGAAGGGGTTTTACCGCAGTCCTGGAGCTGCTCTTATTTTACACGAAAACTAGGCATTCAATTTCATTGAATGCGGTATAAATTCTAAAACATCACTACATTGAGCAAAATTCTGCTATATACAGTATAATTACCAAACGATAACAGTTACTCATACTAACCAATGTGGCAAACAAGCTCTGTGATCATCATGGTTATGGTAAACCGAAAATAAAAAAACAGCTAGCCAGCTGGCTAGCTAGCTAGCCATTAGGATGCCTTCTTTCTCCATTCTACTCACTCAAATAGAAGCAAAACTCTCCATTAATGAAGTCTTCCTCCAGATAAACAGAGTAACAGAGCCTTCCGGTACGAGGATCCTTCCAGTACTACTCCATTCAAAAAAACTCCCATTATCCATGTCAGAATCAAACTGCCATCATGTAAATGTAACTTAGGCACTTATAGGTCGGTTTTGGAAGTCTTTTTTTATTTTGTCCTTGCGTAATTCAGCTGCGCACAATTGAGAGAATACAACCTAACTGCTGCTACGCAAGGGTTTAAATACTTTTCTGAGGGTCCAATCAAAGTCATTCAATTACTGTGGAAAGTTTATACTGTCTGGAATTGGATAAAAACGAGTCAATCAATAGATAGTTACCGGGTAATAGTTCAGGTGGGTGTGAACTATAACTTTACGCAGCTTTAGGCAGATAAGCCTGACCAAGCATTAGAGACACTGGATATCATTGAAGGATTGGATGAGGTTGTAAGGAACTGCAGAATTTGTCGTGAGATGAATCTACGTGTAATTCAATGGTAAAGAATCACGTGTTTTTAATATCTGATGACTACAATTGATTGTAGAATGATATAATATCAATACCATGTTGAATTTTTGCTTCAGGAAACTGATTTTTTTCACCGCTCAGTTGAGATACCTTTGGCCTATTATTGCTGAACTAGTTGCAACAACAAGAGATCATCTTTATTAACTGCTGGATAGATACTATGGGCAAGTATATTAGGCAGTTTGCACATCAGGCTTGAACTCATTTTAATCCATACAATTCCTGGGAAATAGAAAAATGGAAAAAACATGCATTATAGGAACACTCCTACCAGTACCCCTGACCAAGGAAATGGCTTTAGCACTGGAGCTGGTACCTGGGCGCTGCTCTGTGGCCGCCCACTGCTCCTAACTATAGGATGGGTTAAATGCAAAGGACAAATTACCCCACGGGGTTCAATAAATTGTATCTTCTTATCTTATCTAAATAGGGATGGAACTTGAAGGGATAGTACACTTTTTTTGAAGTGGGGTTGTATGAGCTATAAATTGCCACTACGTACATTAGATCCAATCCAATCCACTTTATTTATATAGCACAATTTTAGTTACCAAAGTGCTACATAATATGAAAACAACTAGATGCAGTAGAAAACTCCCTGCTCTCCCCCAGTTAGTCACACCAGCGCATAGTGCTGGGCAGAGATTTACACGATACATTGAACACTGTACACTGTTGTGAACGGTCCCAAAGTAACAGCGTATTTTCGCGGCCTAAAAGAGGTCCTACCTGAAAATAATACACCACTTTAATTGTACGCTATATTACAAAAAATTACAGCACTTCAGCTGCTCGGAAAAAAACAAACAGTTGCTCTTGAACTAACCAACTGATGTATTCCATCAGAGTAAACTGCGCGCTGTAGGTATCAGCTGTTCGGGTCAGACTCTTAGCGATTTGTGGCAGAGACAGCATTTCAATGGCATAGAATTACATCTCAAATTTAAAAAAAAAAAAAAAAAAAATCCCTATTATAACCAGCACAGCAGATACACAGTATGTGGCTGCGTAGGCCCTGTGTGATACCAATTTGTGCTGCAATGATACATTAGACTTTTTCACAGATGTTTCACTCTCTTACCTGATGCATGGGTACAGCAGTGCTCTTCAGCGTACACCATTGAGATTTTCCTGAATGTAGCCTCACAAAATCCTCTTTGGAAAAATGAATACTGCAAACACGGAGCTCTTTTAGGGATGCGGATGGCGTATCAATATCTATGTTGAGCACAACTAGCCACAGCTGCCGAAGTCCAATATCCTACGAAGGAATGCGGTGGAAGCTGCAAGTGCACCAGGATACAGCTTTGCTTTCACATCCAGGAAAGCAACACACGGACCATTTTCGAAATGTTTGCACAAGTTTAACGAGCGGCCGACCTCGCAACCACAGTTACTGTGACCCAAACAGCTAATCGTTACAGCGCGCAGTTTACTCCGATGGAATACGTCAGTTGGTTAGTTCAAGGGCAACTGTGTTTTTTCTGAGCAGCTGAAGCGCTGTACATTTTTGTAATATAGCGTACAATTAAAGTGGTGTATTATTTTCAGGTAGCACCTCTTTTAGGCCGCAAAAATACGCTGTTACTTTCGGACCGTTCACAACAGTGTATCGCGTAAATCTCCGCCCAGCACTATGCGCTGGTGCGGCTATCTGGTGGAGAGCAGGGAGCTTTCTACTGCATCTAATGTACGTAGTGGCAATTTGTAGCTCATACAACCCCACTTCAAAAAAAGTGAAATATCCCTTTGACTCGTCCATATTCTAAACTGTGTTCGAGCTTGGCTTGCTAGTGAATATTCAATAACTGACCCGGGTATGCCATCTAGTGATAGAATAGTGTAACTGTGGGCATAAATAGAGCAGCTCCACGTCCACTGACGTCTACATCTGCAAAGAGGGGTTAAGATGGTCAAAGCTGTGTTTTCAATACCATTAGCTGGAATAAGATGGCTAAAGCTGGTCTCTATATCTGGATAAAGGTGGTAAAAGCTAGGTAAGCTGGTATGGTAAGTTGCAGTCAGCTGGCAAAGGGCTGGTTGACCAGCTAAAACTCTCAAACACTCAGCGTAATCCAGCTTGACCAGCTAGGGCCGGGTAATGCTGGAATTTTCAGCAGGAACTTCAGGAAACTAGTCCGTAAAACAACGGCAGACGATCAGGTATGGCAGTGCATTACCACGGGAGATACTCAGCCCCAAATCAAAACCATTTCAATATAAATTATATCTTTTCAACATGGTGAAACCAGATTGCATAAACATGGTAGTGAATTTGCATTAATTGTTTGAATAGAAAACAAATCAAACAAGTAGAAAATTAATCCCATATAAAAATAATCCCTTTTTAGTAACTGAATGTGTGACTCCTTGTCATGATCATGAGAGAGAAAATCTCCCGACATGCACACAACAATATCGTACCATATATTTCATTTCCATAATACATTTTGCATAACTTCTGTTTCATTTCTATATTGTGCGTTTCATTCACTGGACGGGTTTCTGATCGTAGGTCAGGTTGGCGTACAGAGACTCCTGCAGTGGTCCATGCTGCTCTGTGTATTCCTGAACCTTGGAGGCCCAGTGCATTCCAGGGAGGGTGGAGTAGTGCGGCCCGTCCATAGAGGAGAAGGTGGTGAACTGCACCCGCTTCCTCTTGCTGGTGGGGGAGTCGGCTCTGTTGGGCCGGGCCTGGAGCGACCCCCTCCTCCCCAGCAGGGGGTCAGCGGAGGTCGAGGCGGCGGGCCTCCTCCCCAAGGTGGCAGACCGGCCCATGGCCACCATGCCCAGGCCTGGCGGCACGTCGATGCTGATGGCAATGGCGGCGTGGTTTTCCGGAGGCGGAGTCATGGGGCCGGGTAAGGCGCGGTCGGCCTCGGTGCCCAACCACACCCAGTTGTGCCGGTGGCTCCCGGACTCCTGACAGTGGGCGGGCGGCTTCTTGTGTCGGGGAGCCTTCAGATAGGAGATGCAGTTCAGGAGGAAGATGAGGATGGCCAGGCAGAGGACACCCAGCAGGGCGTACATGCCGATCTCCAGGCTGCTGGGGAAACGGGAGGCCTGGAGTATGTCGGTTTCCACTTCCGTCTCTGGGGTCCGCTGTGGGACCTCCACCTGGGATGGGATGTCTGAGTAGTCCAAGGTGTTGGTTCTGGTCCCACCAACGGTGACCACACCACCATCGTAAACAGGACTGCTGACTCCACCCATGAGGTTACTGACTCTGACCACGCTAACTCTACCGACTGCACCGCCATTTTTCATGACTCCTGCCGCACCACTTCCAGCCCCGCCCAAATTGCTACTGACCCCTGCCGCATCAGAAGAAGCTCGGACATTGTTGCCACGGACGCCTCCCACACTGGCAGCAGTGGTCTCAGGCTGCCAGCCAGCGATCTTTGCTACAGAGCTTGTGATGTAGCGCCCGTCCCCAACTGCAGTGCTCCCCACCGTGATCGCTGGAGAGGTTCTGGGCTCAGTCACAAGGTCCTGCCCATCCCCTGCTTCGCTGCTGTGTAAGCCGCTGGGCTGAAACACCACGCTCAGGTTACCGTTAGCTATCGCTAACAAGCTCTTCCGCTTAGACTTCAGACACGCTTCGCTGATGCCCATCTCCACTCTCACCAGCGCCCCCTTTCCCTCTCCCTCTGCTACTGCAGCAGCAGGAGAAGCCCGTACTGATACCACCGTTTTGTTCGAGGAAGTTATCGTTAGGGTGTAGCTGCTGGAGTCGTAGACATCGAGAGGCACCAGGGAGCCGTCACTGAACTGGACCCAACAGGCAACAACAGCCTCCTACGGTTCAAGAAAATTACACGATCGAAAAACTAATTAACAGACTGCACCATCATTTCTTCAATGAAATATGTCCCAAAAATACATACATATGTAAATCTTTTGTTTAAGCATCTATCACATAACTCTATAAGCATCACACGCTCTAATTTCAGGAACATTTATTCCACTAACTGGTGAACACTGAGGATTACATTTGGCACTTAGGATACGTTAATTATGCTCTTAAATTTCAAAGTTTAGGACAGTGGTCCACAAAAAAAAAAATTAGCATGGAGCCCAGCATCAACTTTTCAATTTTGCTCTAACTGCGAGAAACACTTCCTAAAATGGTGCGCAGCGCTACAGTCACTAGAGGGCACTGTAGAATACTGACTGTGTTTAGCCCATGGGTAATAATCCGCATGCGGTTAATAAGGATTACAGCCGGAAGCTGGCCTACATTCCACAGAGAAATACAATATCCAAGGCCCGGAGTGTCATGTTTACTTGAACATCATAGAAACTAATTGACTGACATCTCAGAGCTTAATCGGTGTGCGGCAACTGGGTCAGCCGCGTGGGCGTACATTTGCGAACAAAGCCGCACAGCACGGCGGTAGAAAGCAATGCGTTGACTTTTACTGTGTAATCACCAGGCAGACACCCTAATTCAGCTCAATAAACAGTAGCACAGAAAATCAGCATAACAGGAATGAAGATATGTTGCAACACTGGGAAGATACACAGGCCCATTTACAAGCAATTATTGTGAAGTTTACCACAAAACAAGCTATTATTGTACAACAAGGTGTGATTAGACATAATTCTTCACATCTATGCCAAGAATATTGTGTGTGAGAATATCAAATAATCTGTGAAGAGTTAAATGTACGAGCAAAGCACAGACTATCTCAACCCCAAACACGATCAGCATCAAACGTGGCGAATTCATTTTGCTGCACCTCGGTTTGACTGCAGTGGGAAGAGCAGTTACCTGTTTGGGGCTGTGCATTACTTCCTGTGCGGCTGCCGTGGCGATAGTGGCCCTGTTGCTCCCGGGGCTGAGCTGCAGAGAGAGGGAGAGACCGGAGACCAGCTGCACCCCCAGTTCTGTGATGGAGACTCTGTCATCCAGCACCTTCACCATCCTTTCACCCAGTACTGAGTCAGAGAGAGGAGACCACACCTGCAGCAGGACATACACACAGACAGGGTGCGCCACAGATTATTTATATATACAGCCCCTGCAGCAGGACATACACACAGACAGGGGGCGCCACAGATTATTAATGCATACAGTACCTGCAGCAGGACATACACACAGACAGGGGGCGCCACAGATTATTAATACATACAGCACCTGCAGCAGGAGATACACACAGACATGGGGTGCCACAGTTTATTAATATATACAGTACCTGCAGCAGGACATACACACAGACAGGGGGTGCCACAGTTTATTAATATATACAGTACCTGCAGCAGGGGGTGCCCACATTATTAATACACACACCTGCACTGGGACATACACACAGACAGGGGGCACCACATTTTATTACTACACACAGTACCTGCAGCAGGACATACACACAGACAGGGGGCGCCACAGATTATTAATACATACAGTACCTGCAGCAGAACATACACACAGACAGGGGGCGCCACAGATTATTAATACATACAGCACCTGCAGCAGGAGATACACACAGACAGGGGGCGCCACACATTATTAATATATACAGTACCTGCAGCAGAACATACACACAGACAGGGGGGCCCCACAGATTATTTATATATACAGCCCCTGCAGCAGGACATACACACAGACAGGGGGCGCCACAGATTATTAATACATACAGTACCTGCAGCAGGACATACACACAGACAGGGGGCGCCACAGATTATTAATATATACAGTACCTGCAGCAGGACATACACACAGACAGGGGACGCCGCACATTATTAATACACACTGTACCTGCAGCAGGACATACACACAGACAGGGGGCGCCACAGATTATTAATACATACAGCACCTGCAGCAGGAGATACACACAGATAGAAGGTGCCACACATTATTAATACACACACCTGCACTGGGCCATACACACAGACAGGTGGCACCACGCTTTATTACTACACACAGCACCTGCTCCGGGACATACACACAGACAGGGGGCGCCACACATTATTACTACACACAGCACCTGCACCGGGACATACACACAGACAGGGGGCCAAAATATTATTAATCCATACAACACCTGCACCAGGACAAACACACAGACAGGGGGCACCACATATTATTAATACACAAAGCCGTTCACCATCCTTTCAGCCAGAAATGAGTGACGCTGCATTCGAATAGTCAAAAACTTCCGTCCTATCACCTAATTCCTAACCATTTTTATTTAACCTCCGTTAAAAATGTCATAAGGTAAAGGAAAGGTGTAGAGTGGAATTCATAACAATTTAGAAAGACAACCACGCTGCGAAGAGAGTCTGAATACAGTTGTATAAACCGCCAATAATCATAGAAGACGAAGGTATTTTTCTTCTATGATTATTGTCGATGGCAAACCAGTTTCCATTCTCCGTATCCTTTGTCTAAAGCACTAAAATAGCACTTTCCTCAGATTTCCATAGAAAACTCCTTCATATAAAAAACATAATGCCTGAGCAACTGAAATATATAAAAACAATGCAAAATGAAGATGGATTGGCAAGGATGAAATCAAGTTATGACTTGCAGTCAAGCAGATTCACTTTGTTAAGATCATCGTGACACAGCACCTTTAAAATTTAGAGAATTCAAACACACTTATCATGGCTGCCACTTAAATACTTCTGGGTCATTTTCTGACCCATTTTAGGAACTTTCCTAAGCAAAAAAGACTATTCAAACGCAGCCTCAGAAAGAGGAGACAGCACCTACACCAGGGTATACACACAGACAGGGGGTTACACACATTACCTACACAGGTGGAACTTACACGAACAAACACACCCATTCAGGGGGCACAACTCATTGTACAACATACATACAGATAGTATTAGTACAGATAGTACTAGTACAAACACATATATAGAGACAGGAGGTGCCAAATATTCCATTTGAAACACTTGACAGCAACGTCTCATTTCAAATTAATGTCACAGATTGTCACTCAGGAACATCAACAGAGTTTCAGTCAGTACAGAGTTATGCCAGCAGTGCGCATCCACAACCAAAGAACACCACAGCATGCTCACAGTTTGTGGTTCTAAAACTCAAAATACGGTCCACAATTTTATTAGGAAAGCATAGTAGTTTTGTAATACTAGTGCAGTTTCCATTCAAACGTGCCTGTTCAGAACGGGCCAACTGCTCGACCTTCAGCATTGCCACTTGCAGCTTTCTTGAGGACTGCCCAGCCAAACAATTTCACACTCAAAACTGCATGTCCTTGGGTTCAGCAATACAACCACAGCGTAAAGAGGATCGGATGAAAGGTTGTTGAGAAAATCAAAGGACAGGCATACAGATAGGGACTTCTTCCATTAAAGTTGGATGTGCGAAATGAGATACAACAGCGCTTTATTTCTATAAAACTGCTGGTCACTTAGTTGTTGAAGAGTTAGCTGTTAGTAGAGAATATTAACAACTGGGTATTAGCCCCTGCTGCTAATTAGCTTATTAATGTCATCACTGTTTAAAACCGCTCCACCTGCGTGAGACTTCACTTGGATATAATCTGTGGTTGGTAGAACTGGTTCTCAATCAAACTGAGCATAAAATTAAATGTTGATGCGTGTGAGAAATTGTCTCACTGTATGTGGTAAGATGTATTGCCGCTCAGTTACTCAAATGTGAATTTTTGCTGCATCAAGCCCCACAGAGTCCTAGAGGTCCATTATTTTACTAAACAAAACTGAAAAAACCTGCCAAATCTCTTGCAGGAATATTTATAGACATTGACACAGATACATTTTTGTCCCCTTCAATTTCTATACCAGCAGAATTCATTTTTTGGAAAAACAATTAAACCTTGACTGAGATTGAGTAGGTTTTCTTTCTGATCAAAAAATGTATAATTTTCTGAAAGAAAATAAGTATATTTTACAAAAATTCAAAAATTTAATGGCATTAGGAACTTCAGTCTGATTGAAAAAGATCCTACAAAGATCTGTTAAAACTGCAGAATTTACGGAATGCACTACGTATGGAGAAGGGTCCATTTGCAAAATAAAACACCGCGGACAGGCAGGCAGACTGACCACAATGAGACTTCAGCAAATGCAACACTGTGTGCAGCCACACGGGGAGCTGCCCCAACAGCCAACATCCAATCACAGCCCAGAACACCCTGGGCATGGCAGCTCTGCATTGAAAGCAGGTGCTCGGTTACCTTGACAGAGGTGACTCCGACGCTCCGCCCCATCAGAACCCGCCCCCCTTGGACTCGGGCCACTCTGGGGTTCTCCACCTTTAGGGAGTAGCGCACTAGCTTGGTGACGTCCACACGCCAGTCGGACCCCAGGAAGTAGATGGGAGACTGGCCGGGGTTCAGCGGCTCAGCTACGAAGGGCGTGGAGACCTTCAGCAGGGTGTGCTGGAACTGCAGCGAGCAGCCCTTGCCCTTCCTCTCCTCCTCTTCCTCGCTCTCCCCGCTGGACCTGAAGGACACGACAGGGAGGGGGAACTGAGTTTTCACAACCCTTCCCCCATCAACGAGCACTCGTGCGGGGCAGAGTCACGCTCCATCCTGACCAGGCCCAGCGATTAATCCCTTCCACTAATCCTGTGTGATTAAAACTCCCCAGCTCTGGGAAAGAGGTTTTCGCCTCATTCCTATGACACACACATCACGGGGATAGTATTAAAGGAAGCTTTTTTATCTTCATAACTCTTTTTATGCCATTAATGTAAGCTTGGTCCGGTTTCCAGCCATGATTTTCTGCATTAGTAACCCCTTTATTGACCACATTACGAGATTTTCTGGATTTCTAGTTATGGAGATAAAAACTGTCTTGTGGATATGAAAGCAGTATGCTTTCATCTTAAATGAGAATTCAGTACACTCTCAGCAATAGGGTTATGATAGAAGTCTACTTTTGTCCCTCAAGGTACAATCTACTCTAATGTACCTCAAGGGCCAATTATTGGACCTGAAAGTAACTATAGCATGAATTCAAACGGCTTAACAAAGTACATAAACACTTTAAATTGTACAATAAGTGTATGTTAAAGGGTACTGCCCCACTGACAAGCTACTGTGTACCCTTAAAGGTATAATAATGTTCTTTATATTTTGAGAATGTATCATATTCCTTCAGGGAAACACACTTGCACGATAAGCCTCCTCCCGACCGTGTTTGTATTGGACACGGCCCCCACCTCTTGCCAGCAGAGATGGGCACCCTCCAGCCTTTAATCTGGCTGAGCTCGGGGTCGGACACCTCGATGTGCAGGGGGAGGCGGGGCATCCAGACGCTCATCTCCAGCGGAGCACTCAGGGGGCCGTACGTGAAGTTCACCAGCACCCTCACCCTCCCCTTCCTCTCCTTCCCGTTCACAAACACGTAATCGCACCTGTCCGACACCTGCACAGCGGGAAGTGAGAAAACCTGGTCAGATCCAGTCATTCTAAAGATTATCCTGGGGCCTTATTTATTTTAAAAAATGCTCAAATTTCAGACAGAAATATTGTGTACACACATAAAAAAATAAAAGCAATATATGGTTAAAAAAGAAAAAAAAACTTGCATTTTACAAAACCATGGGTAAGCCAAATTGCATGCAATTTTTACATATTCAATCAGGATCATCTCAGAACTTTGTGCGTGCACTCAATCTGATTAATTTAGCCTGTTTTTTTTAATGTCAAACATGTTTGTGGATCCAAAATGGGCAAGGAGAATGTTATACAACTTTTCTGTGCCTACGCATTGTTTATAAATGAGGACCCAAGTCCTTACTGAAACTGAAATTAGTGGCTGATCAACAAATCTATTCGGACTCAATCCAATCAACCCAGCCTTAATCCTGTTCCAATAAAAGTCTTCTTTGAGAACCTGAACACTGTACATACGGACATTGCAAATATTAATCATATTTCCCTTTTTTCTGGTCCCAGTAAAATTTTATGTCCCGTTTTTCTATAAATAGCTATCAGAGCTTTCAACCGTCACCCTCTTCTTGTCTTCAATGTTATGAAAAAGCAGCATGCTTAAATCATCATTCAATTAAAGCGATCAATAAAAAAACGCGCG
The DNA here is from genome assembly GCA_029692085.1 of Gymnothorax javanicus. Taxonomy (NCBI): domain Eukaryota; kingdom Metazoa; phylum Chordata; class Actinopteri; order Anguilliformes; family Muraenidae; genus Gymnothorax; species Gymnothorax javanicus. The sequence continues at coordinate 125,610,226 of CM056194.1, forward strand.
ATTCATCTTCAATTTCACAGACTTCCTTACCGTCTTGCGGTAAACCTACCCAATCTTGTGTATAAATCGTAAGTATACATAAATATTACACGCCCACACAATTATATGTACAATCAAATGGCTTTCTTAGTACCAGCAGAGAAGGAGGCGAATGCACCTCATGAATGCATTTGTTGGAAACATTCCCATAATGCAATAATGGTGTCACAATAACTCAGCTGGTCTGCAGCCTGTAACTGGTTCCCTGTCCTGATTATACCCAACTCAGGCCATGCCATCATGCAATTAAGCCTGAAGCATTCCCAATAGTGCTGATGCACAAGAACATTGCTTCATCTTTCATAGTTTTTCTCTTTTTTGTCAAATCAATAACAAGAAAAGCGCATTATCGTGATCTGCAAATCATGCAAATGTTTTACTTGCGGAACACAATGGAGGCAGCCTGTGAGGGATTAGAAAAATTGCTTTTCCCATCTTTTAACTGGACACATGATAAATTCTCTTTACTGCCCTGGCGAACTTAGCTGAAACGGCTTTGTGGTGTAATAGTGATAATGCAGGGAGTGAGCAATAAACTTTAAGGGACCCGAACAGAAGCCACAGATGAACAGAATCCAGGTCTTAAGCGTTTATGGATTTTTTTTTCTGTTATTAGTTTTGTTTTAAAGCCAAATCTAATGTCAGTCCTTTTCCATAAATGCAAGCTCCTTTGTTAAATCAATATCTCTGTACTGTTTTTTTGTGAGCTTTAGAAACAATCCTCATTAATTCTGAAGAACAGCCCTGTGTTTGGCTGTGTGACTTAGTGTTGCTGGTTGAACCCATTTGTTTTGTGTTTGGTTTCAGGCTCTTCCTGAGTGTTTGGTCCCACACATGTTTACTTGTTTAGGATTGTTTTGTGTTTTCTTGTCTCCTAAATGGGGCACTTTTTATTCCTTCCGACTGGATACTCCAATCGCTTTTTTTGACAGTCTGACTGCATACGTCTTTGTGTTTAGTTTAACTGAGCATGGGTCAGGAGGTTATGCTGGTATTTTCAGTGGGGTTATGTGTAACTCTCCGCACCTGACAATTTTATTAAAGGAGCAGGTGAGTACACTGAGAACAGGACAGGTCTAGAATCCCCTCCAGTGATCCTTTCATCACCAGATCTGCGCTTGTGAAACATCCCATTCAGAAAGAGATTAAACCATCCCACAATAACGAGATGGAAAAATAACTATTATTTGTAACAATGCCCAAGGCAGTGAAAGAGTGTGATACAGAGAGACAGCGAAACAAAGGGAGAGAGAGAGAGAGAGAAAGAGAGCAAGAGAGAGAGAATGCTTGATAAGGAAAGTAAAAGAGAGAGCGAGAGTGAGGGAAAAAGACCCAGAGAAACAGAGAGCAAAGGAGAAAGAGCATGAGAGAGAAAGAGAAAGAGATAGAAAGAGATAGATAACAAGAAAGAGAGATAGAGCAAAAAAAGAAGAGAGCAAAAGAGAGAGAGAGCAAGAGAGAGCATGAGAAAGAGAGAGATAGAGAGAAAGAGATATAGAGCAAAAGAAAGAAGAGAGAGCAAAAGAGAGAGAGAGCGAGAGAGAGCAAGAGAAAGAAAGAGATAGAGAGAAAGAGATAGAGAGAGATGGAGCGAGAGAAAGACGAGAGAGAAAAGGAGAGAGATGAAGGGAGCGAGAGAGCAAGATAAAGAGAGCAAGAGAGGATGAGAGAGCACGAGAGACTGAGTGAGAGGATGAGAGAGTGAAAGAGAGCATGAGAGAAAGATAGAGAGCGAGACAGAGAAAGAGGGAGAGAAGAGAGAGAGAGGAGTTTTTTTTCCATCATGTCCATTGACCTAGTGCCACAGTTTGTGAAGCACCGCCTGCAGCTGCAGTGTTTGGTCGATGATGAAGCCTCTGCAGTTTGGCTGGCAGCCAAAGCAATTTGATTGGTGTCCTGCTGTTCCAGCGGATGGCACAGCAGTCCTGTTCGCTGAACACACGCCACCCGCCAAAATCTGGGACAGACTGCGCATTTATACATGGAGCTCGGCTCTTTAATCTCTTCCGTAGGTTGTTGTTTTCCTTCATTGATTCATACCAGCATTTCCTGTTTAATGAGTGATGAGTGCCAATCCTGCTGTGGTGCATATCATATAAATCTTGTAAATTGATTTCTGACTCCCCGGTACAGTGTGGTTGCCTGCAGTGGAAGCAGTTACCAGGCTCTGAGGGTGCAGGAATGATGCAGGTTAATGCATTGAGGGAGATCTGGCGTTAGCCAATGCATGTGTCAGTGAAGTGCAGGGCACCAAAGGTGGAGAGTGAACCCGGAGAGGCAGCATAAATTAACAATGGTCTTTATTCTGCTGTCGGAGAGTCGGGGGGGTCACTTATGTGCCTGCCTATCCATGTCCTGCTGTACAGCAGTCTCTCTGAGTGTTTTATCCCCTTTACATTAAGCTTTCCGGACCCTACCAAATCATCATTTGCTACACTCAATACATCTCCATATACTAGAGGGCACTCGATAGAGCGCATACCTCCGCCAGGCCATAAATGTGTTCTTTTGGTTACAGAATATGTTCTGGATCACTTCCAAAATTAAATTAAGTCTTCCTAAAACTACCACCTACCATCCTGCTAAATATCGTGCCAAAGCGTTTTTTTTTTAGTTATCCGGTCAGGAATATCACACAGACCCACGTTAGACAAATATATTTTAATTCTTCCAGATCCAGAATCCAAAATATACTCAAGACCACTTCCAAAATTAAATCAACTCATCCTTGGACTACCACCTATCATCCTACCAAATTTCGTCCCAAACAGTTCATAACTTCTTGAGATACCCTGTTGACAGACAGATAGCAGAGGTAAAGATTACGTTTACTACGTCTGAGCGCACTTGGGTGCAACTTTCTTAAGAAATGACGTCACATTTCCTCTGCCTGAACAATAATGTCTGTAATATACTACAAAACCCAAAACCAGTGAAGTTGGCACGTTATGTAAATCGTAGATAAAAACAGAATACAATGATTTGCAAATCCTTTTCAACTTATATTCAATTGAATACACTGCAAAGGCAAGATGTTTAATGTTCAAACTGAGAAACTTTATTTTTTTTTTGCAAATAATCATTAACTTAGAATTTAAAGGCAGCAACACATTGCAAAAAAAGTTGGCACAGGGGCCTTTTACCACTGTGTTACATCACCTTTCCTTTTAACGACACTCAGTAAACGTTTGGGAACTGAGGAGACCAATTTTGAAGCTTTTCAGGTGGAACTCTTTCCCATTCTTGCTTGATGTACAGCTTAAGTTGTTCAACAGTCCGGGGTCTCCGTTGTTTTTTCGCTTCATAATCGCCACACATTTTCAATGGGAGACAGGTCTGGACTACAGGCAGGCCAGTCTAGTACCCGCACTCTTTTACTACGGAGCCATGCTGTTGTAACACGTGCAGAATGTGGCTTGGCATTGTCTTGCTGAAATAAGCAGGGGCGTCCATGAAAAAGACGTTGCTTGGATGGCAACATATGTTGCTCCAAAACCTGTATGTACCTTTCAGCATTAATGGTGCCTTCACATATGTGTAAGTTGCCCATGCCTTGGGCACTAATACACCCCCATACCATCACAGATGCTGGCTTTTGAACTTTGCGCCTATAACAGTCCGGATGGTTCTTTTCCTCTTTGGTCCGGAGGACACGACGTCCACAGTTTCCAAAAACAATTTGAAATGTGGACTCGTCAGACCACAGAACACTCTTCCACTTTGCATCAGTCCATCTTAGATGAGCTTGGGCCCAGCGAAGGGCGGGCGTTCTGGGTGCTGTTGATAAATGGCTTTCAGTAACTTGCACTTGCAGATGTAGCGACGAACTGTAGTTACTGACAGTGGTTTTCTGAAGTGTTCCTGAGCCCATGTGGTGATGTCCTTTACACACTGATGTCGGTTTTGATGCAGTACCGCCTGAGGGATCAAAGGTCACGGGCATTCAATGTTGGTTTTCGGCTTGTCGCTACGTGCAGTGATTTCTCCAGATTCTCTGAACCTTTTGACGATATTACGGACCGTAGATGATGAAATCCCTAAATTTCTTGCAATAGCTCGTTGAGGAATGTTGTTTTTAAACTGTTCGACAATCAGCTCACGATTTGTTCACTAAGTGGTGACCCTCGCCCCATCCTTGTTTGTGAATGACTGAGCATTTCAGGAAGCTGCTTTTATACCCAATCATGGCACCCACCTGTTCCCAATTAGCCCGTTCACCTGTGGGATGTTCCAAATAAGTGTTTGATGAGCATTCCTCAACTCTCTCAGTCTTTTTTGCCACTTGTGCCAGCTTTTTTGAAACATGTTGCAGGCATCAAATTCCAAATGAGCTAATATTTGCAAAAATTACAAAAAGTTTACCTGTTCGAACATTAAGTAACTTGTCTTTGCAGTGTATTCAATTGAATATAGGTTGAAAAGGATTTGCAAATCATTGTATTCTGTTTTTATTTACGATTTACACAAACGTGCCAACTTCACTGGTTTTGGGTTTTGTACAATTAGATACTGTATTAGTAAACATATTTTTGACTTCAGTAAAGCACATGTGCATACAAGATACCGTTCTTGTATGAAACCAGGCCATTAATTTTAACCACCATTATAATTATTTTAACTCAAGCTATATCAACTGTTTACCATCCGGATGCTGAAGATCCAGTGTCAGGTGAGCTTCCTTAAATAGTGTAAAAAGTATGTCTCATTCAACACAAAGAAGACCTGTTGAACTGGTGTGTCAAATTAGGGTAGCCAAAAAGCTGTGGTGGCATAGTAGATGAGACAGGGAAATACAGCAATTTAGAAGGAAAAAGTATTCCGGCAAAACCGCAAATAAACAATACATTTGTATGGTGACGTTACTCCATTATATGTCTTATTTTCAGAAACAAATGGAAATTGATGGTCGGACTTGCTACACAGGGAGAACCAAAATTCATTTGACAGTGACACATTTTTAAAACTATAGATCCACAAGAATTGGGACAACATGTAAAATGAAAATGAAAACAGAATGAAGTGAATTCTCCTTGACCTACATTTTGATGAAAATAGCTTAAAGAAACAAATTTTTAGGTTTTCACAACTCATCAACTGTATTGATTTTGGTTAACATTAGCAAAATACGAACGTGATCTTGGGAACACAACCCAAAACTGGGACAGGGGATAGACTGGAAAAGTTGTGGAATCTTGAGAAAAACACCAGTTTGGAAAATTCTAAAGATACGCAGGGGAATAAGTAATTGGTAATTCAATTATGATAAAATGAGCAGTCAAAATCGGCGCAGTTGTTTACTAGCAGGATGGCTTGAGGTTCGCCACTTTGCCAAAAGCTGCATGAACAAATATTCAAAGAGTTTAAGAAAGTTTCTCAACATGTGGTTTAATGGAATTTAGGGATTTCACCATCGATAGTCTGTAACATAGTGACAAGATTCTGTAAATCTTTTCTGTGAGAAAATGGAGCAACGCGCAAAAAATGAAGCCAATAGTGGATAGTGGACCTTGACCACTCAGACAGCACTGCATGAAGAACTGACATGCTTCTATATAGGACATGACACCATCAAAAGCAAGTTAGGACTCAATTATGCTAAGAAGAAGCCATATATCAACACCATCTAGAACCACCACCAACTTCTCTGGACTGGAGCTCATCTGAAATGGACTGACACAAAGTGGATTGAAGTTCTGAGGTCTGATGAGTGCATCTTTCAAATTGTTTTTGGAAATAATGAACGTTGTGTCCTCGAGCCAAAGAAGAGAAGTACCAAACTGCTATCAGCGACATTTTCAAAAGCCAGCATCTGTCATGGACTGGGCCTGCATTCGTGCCTTTGGAATGGGCGACAAGCACATCTGTTAAGGCACAATTGATGCGTGAAGAGTGCACACGCATTTTGGAACAACATATGTTGCCTTCCAGATGCTGTCCTTTGCAAGATGATAATGCCAAGCCAAACTTACTATTACAGAACTGCTTCATAGTCACAGAGTGTGTGTAGCTCAGACCTGTCCCCCTTTGAAAACGCGTGGCGGACTAAGAACTACAAAACACAGCAATGGACTGTAGACCATAAGAATTTCCACATCTGGCGATAACAGGAACAAATTCCTCCTTCAAAACTCAGAAAATTAGTGAGCTCAGTTCCAAAATGACTATTGAGTGTTATTAAAAGAAAAGGTGATGTTACAAAGTGGTGAACATGTGCCTCTCTCAGCTTCATTGGAATATGCTGCAGAAATTTCATTTTGAAATACTTATTATTCTCAAAAACAATAAAGTTGATGAGTAAAAACAACTTAGATTGTCTCTGCACTTTCTTCCATTTTTATTGAGATTTTACTTTTTTTCCAATTTGTCTGGAATTGCGGTGGTATTTTAGTTTTGTGCTCTAAAACTGTGAGAATGAAAAGATACAATGACAATGAATTTGAGGTGCAGACTGTCAGCTTTAATTTTAAGGAGTTTTCATCCATATTGGATGAAACCGACAGCTCCTTTTGTACATGGGTCCCCTTTTTGTGTGTTTAAAAAAAATTATGCAATTTAACATAATGCATAATAAAGTAATCACAAATAGTATATGGTTGTATATTCTTTCCATGCAATGGCTGCTTTAAATCTGCAATGCATAGCCATCACCAGAGGCTGGGTATCTTCCATGGTAATGCTCTGCCAGGCCTGCACAGCGGCCATCTTCAGTTCCTGCTTGTTTTTGGGAGTTTTTGCGTTCAGTCTCCTCCTCAGCATGAAAAATGTACAATTGGATTCAGATCAGGTGACTGATTTGGACAATAGAAACAAATAACCAAAAATGAGTCACTCTCCAATGAATTAATGCACTCATTTTATATGCATCCTCTATGTTTATCTCATGTTGGGTATTGTTATATGACATTCCATCCGTAATGCTGTTGTATATACTGACAAAACACAAGACGTGCTCTCCATGTGTTCTCAGTTTCCTTCCAGGTGCTCTAGTTTCTTCATTCAGTCCAAATAAATGCATGTTAATCTAACTGGAGACTCTGAATTGCCTATTGGTGTGAGTGCGGGAGGAAATGTGTGATCCTTGTGATGGATTGGTGTTCTATCCAGGGGTGTGTTCCTACCTCTTGCTCACTGAACGCTGGGATAGGCTGCAGCCCCCCCGGTGACCCTGACCAGGTATAAGTGGTTTGCATAATAGATGAATGGATAATGACAAGAAGTTAAATCATTTGAATTTGAACAGCTTGCTCCATCTGTTGTTTCCATCCACAGCATCTGTTGCAATTCAAATCATATTTTACAGTTGTGTTTTCATCCACTACGAAGATCTCCTGTTGCCTGCCAATCATTTACCGTGATCCATGCGAATGCAGCACAAGACGTGTGAAGTATGCACACAAATGTGCCGTCTTACGTCAATTCTGTTATATTTGTACACTGGTGTTCGGTGCACTTTGTCTTACACTTTTTTTCCCGGCGTATATTTAGACAAAAAACGGCCTATTTATTGTTATTATATATTTCTATTTTTTTTTTTTTTTTTTACCTAAAGTGCTTGTGCGTATTTGACTGCTTTTGCGCTAACATACCACAGCAAATTCCTTGTATGTGTAAACGCACTTGGCAAAAAAGCACATTCTGACTCTGATTCTGATTCTGATGTATGGTTCATGTGAGGCATTACCTTCAGGATATCCTCGTCGGTGGACTTGCACTGGGTAAAGTTGGAGACGTCTGTGACCGATCCGTCTGTCCCCACAGCAACAGTCCTTACCGCTAAACTCACTCTCTTCCCTGTCAACACCGCTGTGTTCAGAAGCTCTGTGCTCTACAGGGGGGGGCGACAAAATGGATTACTGTATATGAAGCAGTTACACTGGGCTCAATTTACTGATACGTTATTCACAGTACTTCCACCTTTCTTATTTCTGACCCAAACATCGATTGAGGTCCACCATATTTCTTTAACTTATCCCTTCCACAGTTTGAAAAAAGGAACAAGAGATTTTCCAAGGTTACCTTAAACCAGGACCACCTTAAACAAGACCACCCTTCCTGGTAGTTTTTTTTTTTTTTTTTTGGGAATGTGTGACATAAATGATCAACCTGTGATTTTATCCCTCTCACTAACTGCTATGCATCTGCCTCACCAGTAACTGTCCACAACTGCCATCACTTCTGAAGGACATTTGAGCCCCTTAGAGCAAGAGTGGTCCAACTCATTTTTTTTTCATTTTGAGATGCAGCCTCTCAATGTACAGAAGTTGCAAAAAAAAAAATTAGCAGTCAGTATACAGCTTTGATGCAAGACCTGCTGTGACACATTTTTTTTTAGAAAAAATACCTCGAAGGAAACTTTTCCAACTTTTTCTCCCCAAATGGAGTTTTTGACAAATATGGAGTTAGACCACTTATGTTTTCAGTGGCTCATTTAAAAGGAACGAGGATGCTCAATTTTGCTAATACGTGTTTTTCAATCAACTCCCTCTTCGCTCCCTTTTATTATTTTTTACATGTGTCCTGTTCAGCTGAGCTGAGAAAAAATTGCGGAAGAAAAGGAGGGAAGCTGGGAAAAATAAGTGATGGCAATGAACCCATGGTGATGACAGTGAAGGCATTTATGTTTCAGTTATTCGATTAGCTCACGGCAGTGATTGACAACACTGGCCTACTTTATTTCCAACCACTGCAATGTTCAGGAAGCTAACTCTCACAATATATTCACACACAGGTGGTGAGATGTAGATCTTATCTGACACCATTTGAGTTCTGTGCTCTTAGAACTCAAAGCTGAACTCACTAAAATAACTGTAATATACAAAATGGCTGCCTGGAGTCTGTGGAATCTGGTTCATGACGTATCCACAGGTCAGAGGGGGATAAATGCCAGCCACGTACCTCTTGCTGGGGTAGAGACCCACGCTACCCTGCTCCCAAAAGTTAACTGGCTCCCTAGTAATTACGAAACCCTCCATTGAAAAGATAACAGGCTCAGTAAGACTTTAGGATTAAAATAAATGTCCACTCTTTCCTAATTCACAGCAGCTTGTAATAGACAAAGACAGAAAATGTCTCAATGAAGCCAGCACCTTTTTTTTATTTTCTTATTAAGGGTCTTCAGCGCCCGAACTGTCAAGCATTTAGACATCAGTGTTGACTCCAGTTTACCCTTCAGGAAATAATCTGAGATATTTATGCATAAAATGACCGTATCTAGACATATATGACAGGAGGGACGTGCCAAGGTTTGATAATGGCTTTTTAATCTGAGTGGCTTCTGAGCAGTGCCGGCCGATTAGCTTTGGGCACAGTTTTATACGACAGAGGGAACAGATGTGCTTATAAATATAGCATGGATACCAAAAGAAACTCAGTGACTGAGAAAGCCGTCATTAGCTGCCTTAGTAAATGTCAGCACAAGCAAAATGAAGGCTTTTCTGGGTAATGTACTGACTGAACCATCTCATTGACTAGCGCGCACCTATTATTCTCAACCAAAGAAAGAAATGCTTTCAGCTTTTATACTTTCAATCTAAAAGCAATGCACTTGGCAGAATATGATTTGAACCAATGCATTCAGATTTCATGTCAGTCAGGGGGAACTGAGGATTGGCAGGGGGCAAATTAGATAATGGGCACACAAAATAACATGAGGATATATTATATAAAATACATGTAAAAACACTGGAAATGTTGCGTAAAACCCACCTGTGCATCTTCAGACCAGTCAAATATGTAAGTGTGCACTTATGATGCACATATAGTTTTAGAATTATCATACATTTTAATTCCATCAATGGACAAGGGTTAACATAATTAAATATAGTTGGGTCACAAAGATGAGTGGGCAGTGAACGTTTCAAAATTATGGATGAACCCCTGGGGTAGAGAAAAAAGGTGATCGCCATCTAGGAAGAACAACAAATCATGTCACCAATCTCCCCCACAATTAACAGGGTAGGCGACCATCTGTAATGCCTCGCTCCTGCTCTCTCCGGCTACCTGCCTTATCCAATTATCCTCCTGCCCATTATTAATTGTTTGAATCTGTTTGCATGGTTCTTATTAATGAATTATCACTCCCTGTCTATTTAAACCTCTTTCCCCCCACTCACAGGCAGATAGCTTGATATTGTAACACCCCTTATTTAAAGAGCACTCAGTTCTGGTTTCTTTGTCTTTAGTTATTACGTTGTGAGGTTTATACTTTCTGTTTATTCTGTGATCTGCACCTAACCACGTCTTCTGTATCTGAGTCCTCCATCTCCTCCACTCACCCAGTGCCCTCACTCCTTCGCGGGGCACCAGTCGTTACCACATCACTAGCCCTGCAGCTAGAAACCAATGATTTCATTTATGTCTTCACTTTATAGCTCATTATTTCAACATGCTACCCACAGCCAAATCACAAAAAAATTAGAGGCTCAAGTCAACCTAAACTCAACAGGTCTGCCACCCTGCCACGCCCATCTGGGAGAAGGGTACGAGGCTGAAATGGAATACCAAACTAGCTTATGTCCAAAAGATGTTGTATCCAAAGTTTGATCAATTTCAACTGGTATTTGTGACCTCTAGAGGTTAGGGGTCGAATTTCTTACGAAGGACAGTGACAGACGACGGGCGACAGACGACGAAAATGGATGACGGAGTTTTTGCCATTATAATGACTCAGTGACTAGTGACCAATGCCCAGTAAAAACTCAAATATTACAAGAGTAATTATAATTCATTGATAACTGATTCACAGATAACTGATTCTTCATGCTAACTGCACTTTGTCTGACCCAAGTTCCGCAGTTGTTCCGATGACCTTCAGGCAGTACATATTGTGCTTTTGGATAGTAGTTTGCAGGGAGCATACAAAATCCTGCACACAGCAGGAATCTATTCAAGCCCCCAAATTTATTTCCGTTGAAGGAAATTATACTGTCATTCTCCTGTCATTCTTACACCTGGTCTTCACGGTCTTCAATAACACAGGTTTCTCGCTGCAAGCCCAGGGAAAACTCGCTGTCTGAATTTGCAGCTGTGAGGCCTCCATTTTACAAGCAGATAGTATGTATGAATGTTTTAATAGAACTTTCTTAACCCATGGACTTCCTCACTGAGAAAAAAAAAGCAATGGAAAAGCATTGGTCTGCTCTACCATGCTGAGCTGGAATTTAAAGGGTTAATTGTATTTTACAGCAACTGAGTCCTTAAAAAAACACATGTAAAAGCATATGTAACTTCATTTCTCAATGTAATTTATTTCAATTGTTTATTTACTCTCTACAACATGCCCATTACTTCACATGACATTCACCCTTGGAAAAACAAAGTTATTTTATTCCATTATGCACTGCAGTGCTCACAGACCAGGAGAAAAAAAGAAATAAAGTAAAATACCATGCAGTAACTAATGATTCACTCATGGCTCGCAAACGAGTAAATAATGATGAAAGCTCGCTATAACTCGCAGCAAATGATCAAGTGAAGAAAAAACTTTCAAAGCAAAGAGGAATTCTGCCGGAGCAAATACAGCACTCGAAAGCAATGAACACGGTTAATTATAAACACATAATGGCAGTGGCATATACTGTAAGTTGCTGCAGCTAATAAGTGATTATGATGTGACAATGTTCCCTGTAACTAACAGTCAGCCCAATATCAAATGCGAAAACGCATAACTGAGAACATACTCAACAAAAAGAAGTTAAGGAACACTCAATTTCGACTTGAGTATGTGAAATGTAGAAACTGACCATAAATCCCAAGTGTTGATTGCGTAAATTCAAGACACAAAATGCATCAAATATTTGATCAGACGACTTTATTTCCCCAGAACAGGGTATCCACAGGGATGACCAGAATCACACCAAGTCCAGACCTCTTAACCAAAATGTCAAACAATGTCCAAAGTCATTTCAATGTCCCGTGTGACCACCAGTGCGCTCTCACCACAGCTTGACAGCATCATAGGAAGCTCAGAACTAGAGAACATAATAGAAAAAAATTCAGTGGTCCTTAACTTTTTTTTGAGTATAGAAAAAGAGATTAATATGTTTTATCGAGTCTACAGTCAAGACTAATAATTTTTGAAAAGGGATGTTTTGTGCCCACCAAATCAATTTCCGTGTCTGCATAGTGCACTGTGTAGCCTCAAGTAGAAAGTAGGCTGATCTCAGTAACCAGAGACATCCGATCCCTTCTTCATAGCGAATGGACAGGGTTATGTGCATGCCTTACATTAAGTCAGTACATATTTCAGAAGGTCACTGGAGCGAGGTCAGGGCCCAGTGGGGTGGGGGGAGACACAAATGTAGGCTAATTACTGACATTTCCACGGATACAGAGTAGGAAGGAGAGCAACAGTGGGGGTATGGGCAAGAGAGGGCAGTTAGCTCAGCCTCGAATGTTCAGCAGAAACGAAAGGATGCTCTGAAATGGAACTATGCTTAATTAAATGAAATATACATTCATTCAATCCATTCATTTTCTATACCACCTCTTCCTCAGTGGGTCAAGGGGCAGCTGGAGCCTATCCAGGGTGACTATAAGCTTATACAGAGCATAGAAAACCTTTGAAAGGCAAGTGTTGACTGGGGAAGGGTCAGAACAGGAAACAGACTTTTCAATCTACAGTGAAAGAGTAAACAAGCAGGCTAACTGCTAATTTCCCTCTCCTGGAACAGGAGATCTCTCTGACATCCCGCATTGGCAATGACACCCTCCACTTCAGGTCAGACTATCTAATCATCAGGGCCACACAAACCTGCACCTGAGGCTTCACCCACACTGTAGGTTCTAATTTCTACCCTAATTTGGCCCAACTGACAGTACAAATTAGCAGCTCGACGAGATGTCCAGCTGGTTGTATTTGGAGTGAAAACCCACAGGACAGTAGCTCTTGAAGACTAGGGTCGGGTAGTCCACACCATTCACTGACAAACTCACACCTGCAGAGTCATCATTGTGGCACACCAATATGGAATTAGGATTTGCAAGTGATTAATATGCCTGAAAATACAAGGTTAATTTCAGAGCAAAGTAATGAGCAGGAAAAGCATTGGTTCTCAGAACAGTGATGTAGCTGGCGAGTATAAATAAATCCCGATGGCGTCAGTGCTAAATGCTGAAGAAACTGGAAGCCCAACAGGGTGAAGCATAGTTACCCACACACGACTCAATGTGAGTTTGAGGTCAGCCATTGATCAGGTACATTAGCAAGTGTCAGGCCACGCCTCCAGCCGTCCAGCTCACCAGTCTACTAAGACCCGGACTGCATTCTTCACGCCATTCATCATCATTTGAATCTGCACTGCAAAAAGTGATTTTCAAGAAAGGGAAATTTACGTATTATAAGACTTAAAACACTTATTTCTATCGCCTTTTTCTTAGTAAGACAAAAAATTTGTCCTTGATTTGAGGTAATTTTGATTATCTTGCCAATGGGGTAAGTACATTTTCACTTGTCAAGCAAATATTGTCATAAGTAAAGAAGTAAATTTCCCTTTCTTGAAAATCCCTTTATGCAGTGAGTGTGTAATTGCCACTAGGTGGTAGCAGTGTGTATTGATGACCGATTCTCACGCTCTCTCAATGTGAAGTCTCGTAAATACATGCCTGGGCGGCATTCATAGTCTTGTATAGATGTATTCTCCGCGTATTCGCGTTACTATATTCTAAACTTTGTAAACTTAGCGCTGTTTATGTTTATGCCAGCACTTTATTTAAAGGAACCTCGATTCCTCATTATTTTCTGTCTGTAATACATTGTTACAGTAGTGTAAGCCCAGATTCTGTATTACTTATAGTGTTCTCATTTAAAACAACCTTGATTCCTATTTTGTGTGTATCTTTTGCGTGTATGCCTCCTGCTACAGCAGTCGGGATAATAAAACATACAACCAAGTCCATCCTTGCACCTGAGTCCAGTCCTCACCTTCCTGTCCTCCTGTGCCTGTCAGGAGGGTACGTGACACAACCCTCACCCAAAATATATTCATCCCAAATGTTACTGTGTCAGCTTGTTCCAAATGCAATTATAACCTCCATTAATACTTCATTTGGATGGTGGCGTAGCCTAGTGGTGGGTTGTTCTACTGGTGACTGAAGAGTTGCCAGTTTGAAACCCTGATGGGAATAGGGATTCTGACTAGACCTAGAGAGATGAAGTTAGGAACAACTCTGCCCCTGGGCCCTTGAGCAAGGCCCCTAACCCCAAACTATTCCAAGGGCTTCACCCCTGTTTCTCTCTGTCTCTCCTCACTCCCAACAGTTCTATCTGACATTTCTCTAAGAGCGTCCTAGAAACAGAGAAACACGTTCTCTTCCCTAGTTAAATAAAGGCAAAAATACTTTGTGCATGTTTGCAGGTGCCAATGAGAAAACAAGTCTATAAATATCTGTTTCGCCATTGATGCTTTGATGATACGGTCATATGTCTGTACTCCTTCAA